>JAEIGI010000047.1:0-357500 GCA_018903615.1 Drosophila neocordata
TGTATTGCTGGCTCTATTTATAATACGGCGCTCATCGCGGTTAGAAAGTATTTTTTTTCTTCCTGACCGTTTTTTTAGATCTGTAGGCGTCAGGATCTCTTAAAAAATTTTGGATGAGTCTATGGCTCCTGTCCAGTTTGCGTGCAATTTCTCTTCCACTGCATCCTTCATCCTTGTAGGCTATTATTTGACCCATTTCCAGGTCTGTCAAACTTTTTCCACGCGGCATTGTTTTTTTTTAGATTGAATTTGATCAGTTTTTCGCAAAAATTATAATGATTTTATCACTTCCACTTCAGTAAACTCATTAATTGAAAGTGGCGTTATACTTATGAAACATGCTTGAAACGGAATTCTTGGAAATAAAAAAGTACCGTTAACTCTACTAATCCCAAAGTTCGTATACATTGTTGTTGTGTCCCAACAAGTATTTCGATAGAAATAAATATATATGAAAATATATTGGTGGCGTTATAAATATGAAACGCACCTTATACATATAATAAGTCCTATGAATTAATTATAAGTTTATACTCTGACTTGTTGTTAGTATTTTTATTTGTTGAACTAGTTCCCTAGTAGAGCATCTCTAAATCAGACCACCGCCAATACACACACACACACACACATACACATACATTGGGCCACCAAAGACATAAAGTAAGCAATGCAACGGGACTTGCCCAAAAGTCGCCAGTTGCTACTGCGCAGTTTCTATTGCCTTTTATATACATATATACGCATGTCACGCCATATATATATGTACGTTTCTATGCATACATATATACGCATGTCACGCCATATATATATGTATGTAGCAATAGGAATTGCAACGGGACTTACATATGTTGTTCGTAGGAAAAGCAAGTGAATGGTATTGGGAATTTCACCGTGCTAATCCTCGGGTTACATGAAAATTATTTTGTGAGGAATTTCTTAAGTAATTTGAAGATACATATTCCGATCCGGATATTTGGGAATTGATTAATACCCGAAGACAGAATGAAAATGAAGCGTTTGAAGAACTTCAATTTTCAGTTATTTAAAACCGATCAGCAGACCCTTAAATGGATCAACTCCATAGAAAATCCAACAGGACGCACCGCTCGGGCCCTCGAACTACAACAATACGAGTTCGACATCCAGTACCGCCGAGGAAAGCTAAACATAGTAGCAGACGCCCTCTCTCGACAGCCCTTAGATGTGTTAAACAGCGCATACAGGACACTTTGCCTAAGTGTACATGGTGGCAT
This sequence comes from Drosophila neocordata, assembly GCA_018903615.1. NCBI lineage: Eukaryota > Metazoa > Arthropoda > Insecta > Diptera > Drosophilidae > Drosophila > Drosophila neocordata. The sequence continues at coordinate 1,254 of JAEIGI010000047.1, forward strand.
AAAATCAAACGCCAAATCGATAAACAACCTGACCAGTTTCCCGACTTTCGATACGAAGGCGATCAATTCTACCGTAGGAGAGATCACCACCCAGAAGAGGATGATCCCATTCCATGGAAGCTATATGTGTACCAAAGGAAAACCGAGAGCGATTACTACAGGAATGCCACAATGAACCCACAGCAGGGCATTTAGGAATCAGGAAAACGATAATTAGAATAGCCCAGAAATACTATTGCCCTGGATTCTTCCGTGCCGTCACACGTTATACAATGCCAACGATACAAAGTGGATCAAACAAAACCAGCAGGAAAGATGTTCACACGCCAAATCAAGGAACCATATTTAGCACAGTATGCACGGATTTTGTCGGCCTTCTACCCCGGTCGAAACAAGGTAACACAGTCTTGTTAGTCTTTCTAGATGCCTACAGTAGATGGGTGGAGCTCATGCCTTTGCGTAAAGCTACCACTACTGCATTGGAAAAGGCATTCCGAGAAAAAAATCATCGCACGATTCGGAACTCCCCGCACTCTCGTCTGCGACAATGGAACGCAGTTTACCAGTAAATCATTCATAGAACTTTGTCAACGAGCTGGAGTGGAACTTCAGTACACCGCACCGTATACACCACGTCAGAATCCCGAAAGAGCTAATCGAACTATCAAGACGATGATAGCTGAATACCTAGGAGAAGACTAGAGCAATTGGGATCAACTACTCCCCGAATTCACATTAGCTATCAACTCAAGCGTATGTGATTCTACCGGATTCACCCCCAGCCTTCCTAGTGTTGGGCAGAGAACCATTCCCGGAACATTATACGATGTGGCTACCCCTGGACTAGGAACACCGCCATGGTCACCAGAATCCTGTGCACAACGCATGGCTGACGTGTTCGAAATAGACCAATCCAACATCCAGCAAGCATCCCTAGACCAAAGCCGAGATTATAATCTACGACGCCGAGAATGGAGACAAGCCCTTGGCGATCTGGTCTTACTAAAGCCAAAGAAAAAATGAAGCTGGCAAGTCGTCTCTGTCGACTTTGAGTACTAATTAAAATAACTGTATTAAATAAAACTCCTTAAAATATGCCATCAGTTCAAACTAAAATTCTCCTCACAAACGGCAGCAACGAACGCATTCTATCTCGCTCACAATTACTACGCATTGTCGCAGTGGGCATTTCAGCACAAAATGTATATAGAAATATCTCTGATATTTTTTGTCCGATTTTAACCAAATTTGGTCAGCTGACACCTTTTGACTATATTATTAGGTGTGCTAAATAAAAGTACGCTACCTTTAATACAACTCTACTTATTCGTTTTTCCTAATTTGCAGGGGTGGAAGTGGGCGTGGAAAAAATTTGAAACAAACTTGATCTACGTAGACACTACACGAATGTTGATACCAAATTTGGTTGCTCTAGCTCTTGTAGTCTCTAAGATCCACGTGTTAATACGGACGGACAGATGGACATGTCTCAATCGACTCGGCTATTGATGCTGATTAAGAATGTATATACTTTATGGGATCGGAAATGCTTCCTTCTGCCTGTTACATACATTTAGCGGCTTTAATATACCCTTTTACCCTGTGGGTACAGGGTATAAAAAGAAATGTAGCATAAGATCATAAATTTAAATTTAATTTAAGTATAAGTTTTTTCTCATTTAAGCAAGATTTTTATAACCCGATTTTCTAATCATTCTTTGTTTATCTAGGCTAATGTTAACCTGATAATTTTACAGCACCTACGCTGTCGCCGGGCCCATCGATCCAGCGTAAGCAGTCTGTCTCAGTAAGAGTATGATAACAAGTAGCCTTGTGAAATCAATTTTGGTTTATAAATTTTATTAGTTCCTCATGTTGGCGGTTAAATTATATTTTTGGCTTGTTGAAATCTTGCGGAAATGAGGCAGTTAATAATTGAATTTGTTTGTTCTTTTGAAGAATTGTTTTGGAGTTTAAATTACAAATGATTTATCTAATAATGTCACCTACAAACCGTATCTATTTTCGTTTTCTCATAGACTTTTGTTTTGGGGCAGTTGTCCAAAATGTATAAAAACTGCCAAGGTAGGGAGGGTAAAGACGGGGAATGCGAATGACATCTCAGCATCCCCATATATAAATGATTCGAGTCAAAGTCTTAATTTTTACCGGGGAAAAACTTTTATAAACCCTCATATAAACCCCCATATCCGATAGTGCACTTCTTTTGTTTTCTTTCAAAATGTATATTAGAAGACTAGGCAAGAGCCCCACCTTCATCGAGCTATCTCCTTCAGGAGCCGGATCATAAGTGCACGCCCACCTTTAGTCTCTATTACCGTGTAACATCCGCAAGTAGAAAGTACCTTACTACGTGCACACAACATAATATAATAATAAGTAAAGAAAAATGGCGCCTAACCAACGTGGGGCAGATTGCTTACAGAGTAGCTCGTCAGGAAGGTATTCTAAGGTTCCGCCCGGCCAGCTCAGTTGGTAGAGAGCACATAATATAATAAGAAGAATGCCCAACCAACATGAGGCTGACTAATTAGCGACAACAATGTAGAGAATATACCAACAACAAGTGGAGTTCGACTGATTTAGTTAAACAAACCAAAAGAAATTACTCAGAAATATATTTTGAGGTAGTAATCTTAAGGGTAGTGGGTCGATTGGCACCATATAAAATAGATCAGTGATTTCCACACAAGTTCTCGGTTATCAGCTCCCGGAAATATTGCTCCTTTAAACATCTATCATTTAATTTCACTATTTTTTTTCATAAAAATTATTTTAGTCTTATATTTGTTAATACCTATCTGTGGACTTTGTATTTTGGAGATTGCGATAGCAGATCGTTTGAGGAGGTCTGGTCGACCAGAACACAACTCAATTTGATTGTAATGGCATTTAGAGGAATAAAATCCCTAGTCTTACATTTGTAAGGGGGCAAAGAAATCCAAAAATAAAGAGCTTCCAAAAATTCCGAATAGAATTAATTAGACCGCACGAGTTACCAATCGGTATCCAAAGTGCAATTGTCCAACAAGGATCAAGGAAAAGAAAAACAGGAATTGGATTACTCTGCTACTTATTTCACTTTTATTAGCGTGTTTTGAAACACAAAACTGAATTGAAGGCCACGATGTCCAAATATTGTCTGCAGCTATTAGCATCATGACGCTCCTTTTATACTGTTTCTTATTGGAAGCATTGGAATGCACTCTGGATTTGAACAGTTATAATTTAGTAACCAAGGTCAGAGAGAAATTGGCTCTCTTCTTAATTGTTCTGCTATATGTATGCATGTGTGTAAATACATACATATGTATGTTCATATAACACTATTACTTATTGTTATATATCCACGTTCCCATCTCTCTTGTGTGTGTCTTTCTGTCTGGCAGTTTATGTTACAGTTGTTGTGGAGGCATCTAGAGGGGAGCTAAGATGGTAACTCGCGCAGTTGATCTAAAATATAGTCAGTTCTCGGCATTGGATAAGCGTCTTTTATAGATTTTGCATTTATCTGCCTGAAATCAACACATCATAGCCTCCATTTTCCAGTTTGTTTCTTTTTCACCATTACTATTGGTGAACTGTATGGACTATTTGATCGTTCTATATATCCCATTGCCATCAATTATTCAATTTTTCCATTTATTATACCTTGCATCTTTGGATTCTTTGGATAATACCTTTGTTTTATTGGCTTATCGACACACATAGTGATTGTGTGCATGCCAACATTAGACGTGCCATTTATTTTGGCCAATTCGGCCAGTTCTTCGCACATAAATTCACTGACTTCTATCTCTGGTGCATCCGACGCTATTGCTGTCGAAATCCTTTCTGTCTGATCTTTTTTTACCTAATTTTTCTATTATCTTTTGACTAACAAAGCTGCTTGTGGCCCCTGAGTCTACCGTGGCCAGCATTCTAATGCCCCCTATCCTAATTTTTGCTGATAGTTGGCTTTCTTCTTCTATTAACTTTCCGATTAGGTTCGCGGTGCTGTAGTTGCCGGCTCCTGCTCGCTCCTTGTAGGCAGGAACCAATTTGCGTTTCCCGCTGGCATGCAACAATTCATCGATCGCTTTCCGATTTTCCCGCAATTCCAACAGCACTCTAATCTTCTGTTGTTGTTGGGATTTTCATAAAATTCCGCCTTTGAGCTGGAATTGGTGGCTCTTCATCTAAGCAGCGTCTGCAGACGGTGTTATGCCTATTGTCTTGCAGAACTGGTCGTGTTTGCACGCCCATTGGTATGTGTGAGCGTTCTCTTTGAGCCTCTCGTTAGAATTGTTTCCTTTCCAGTTCCAATGTTTCGAATTCATCTGCCAGTTGCAATAGTTCTTCCAGCGTTTGTATGTTGTGTGGGCGAATGAACATTTTCAAATCTGGTGTGCAGTTTGATGGACGTATTTTATTGGATGCATCATGGTTTGCATCTCTATCATGAAATCTTTAAATGACTCATTCCACTGTTGTTTTCTAGGTTTTCCTTGGTCTGCCAGTTTGCTAAAATATCCCCTCGGCAAGAAATATTTTTTGAATGCCTCAGTAAAATCTTTCCACGATGCCCAATGCTTATTGTTGGCCACGTTGCATTTTAATGCTTTGTCTTTTAGCAGTTCTCGCATTGCCCTTCAAACATATAAACGCGCGAGTTAAAACCCCGTCGCTCACTAGATTGAGCAACGAACTCTAAGTTTCGCAACCGACCAGTCTGGACAACGAATTCACTCGAATTTGCAGTATCAGCACCTTTTAATTTTTAATACACAAGCCCCTGCGTGGGCGACAATTTAATTATAGACGTAAGCAATTTTTGTAAATAGTAGAAGCTCCAACTAAAGATGTTGAAAATAAAGAACTTCACTTCAATTCTGAATACTAACCGAACTGGTCGTCAATTCATTAAACTGGGAAATTGGTCAACTCAAACTGGCAAGGGTCAAATTCTCCAAAGGACTTTGGAATCAAAACCCTCTCTCACGCTCCGAGAGATAACTGGCGCAGCTGGTAACCAAAAAAAAAAAAAAAAATGGAAAAGGAAAGTGAAAAAAAAGAGGAAAAAAATATAAAAAGTGAATATATGTCATACACACATATGAATACATAAATAAACAATCGCTGACCACTGTCTCAAAAACGTATATATAAAATTTTTTTTTAATAAATATATACAAAAAGAGAATATATGTATATACAAATGCATATACGCATATGTACATACATACATGCATATTAATACATACATGCGCAGAATCAATCGCTGATCACTGTGTCATAAATGTATATAAAAAAAAAAAAAAAAAAAAAAAAAAAATTTAACAAATACATATATATAAAAAGAGAATATATATACAAACGCATACATGCATATATACATACATATCAATACATACATTCATGCGCAGAATCAATCGCTGATCACTGTGTCATGCATGTATATGAAAAGGAAAATTTAATAAATATGTACAAAATAGAATATATATGTATATAAATGCATACATGCAATTCAAACCCGATTTTATTTATTTTATAAAACATCTTATGAAATTATGTATTCTCCATTTTGCTCTAATACCTTTTGCCATCTTTCGGGCAATAGATTGATTCCATGCTTATAAAATTTTTGATCCTTGCTGGCAAAACACTGGTTTAAGTGGTTTTTGACGTCCTGATTCCAGGTAAAGATTGTACCATCCAAAAAATTCTGCAGAGACCGGAACAAGTAATAATCCGAAGGTGCCAAGTCTGGAAAATATGGTGGGAGTAATAGCACATCCCAGTCAATCTGCAATAGCTTTTAGCGAGTTATCAAACTGGTATGGGGTCTCGCATTATCCTGGTGAAACACTACACCTTCTCCACTGATTAATTCTGGTCTCTTTTCTTTGAGTGCATCACTTAATTTGTTTTGATTGATTGCAATAAACTTCAGTATTAATTGTTCTGTTGTACTGCAAAAGCTCAAAACAAACGATCCCCTTGAAATCCCACCAAACGGACAACATAACCTTTTTTTGGTGAATATCGGGCTTTGATGTGGTTTGAGCTGGTTCATCCTTTTTAGACCATGATCTCCTGCGCTTTACATTGTTGTAAACAACCCACTTTTCGTCGCCGGTAACAATGCGTTTTAAAAATGGATTGTTTCTTCAACGTCGAATAAGCGTGTCGCAGCCGTTAATGCGACGTTCTGTAAGAACATGAGGAACCCATATGTTAAGCTTGGAAATTAATCCTAGAGGTTTCATGTGCTTGTGAACGGTCACGTTTCACAGATTTTTGGCTGCGAAAAAATTCAATAAGATCAGCTGATGTCATAAAACGAAATTACTTAGTGAACGACCCAATATATATATATAAAAAAACAGAGAAGAACACAATAATAACAAAATTTTTTTTGAGTGGCACAGAATCAATCACTGACCACTGTGCCACGAGCATATATACGTTTATACATTTATAAAAAAGAAAAATCAAGAAAAAAATATAAAAAAAAAAACACACACAATTTTTTTTTACTTTTCGCCTATTATAAAGGATAGCACATTTTTCTCCATTTTTTAACAAAATATTTCTTTTTCCAAGACTGTTTTAAATATAAACAATGCAAAAACACAAATCAATTCAGCGGGGGAGGCGAGGGGTTGCATTTCGGTTGTCGGCAACATCAAAGTGAGCGGGCTTACGCATGTGTGGGTGGATTGGGAACGGGAATGTTGGAATGTAACGGAGAACGGGAGGGGCGGTATGTAACATGTCCAAAGCAGAGGTTTGAGAGGCGCTGGAGGTATTGACGCTAAATTTGAACATGTAATGATAATATATTATATAAAAATATATGTATATAATATAATGCTATATGATGTTGTGTAACTCATGTAATGGAATAAACATAACATGAATATTAGTTATGTGAAAGGGTTAATGCTGTACATTAATGTAGAGCATTAATGCTGTATATATCAATACAACAAAAGATAAATGGGGGTATATTTATATAGATGTTAAGTTTATAAATAGTTCAGGGATTTAATTATAAATTCAATATCTTTAAGCATATGTCAAAAGGGCGGGAGAATAGCAATAAGTTAAACGTTTGTTAAATAGTATATAAGGGTGGATATTGGCAAAGCTAGAGAGCAAGATTGTAGCTGAGAAGCGTATGCGTGATTTCACCATTAGCAACAGGAGAATTGCGTTGCGCGATCGGCCGAGAAGGCCGAAGGCAAAAGAAAGCGATGGAAAGTTTTGGGCGGCAAATATTGGCGCGCGAAAAAGTACTGGCAACGGTACATAATCCCACCACGCGTCCTCCCTGGGTGAAGATGCCTATAAACAGACACGACTGAGACACAGAGGGCAGTTAGAAAGCGAAGAAAACAAGCGAAGTATCACTTGGACCAGAAAGGTGCAAGTGAAATATCAACAAGTGAAGATTCAACAAGTGAAGTAAACAAGCGAGGCCAACGAAGTGAAACATAAGTGAAGAAGTAAAAGTGAAGGCGTGCCAAGTCAGATCGATAAAAGGATATCCATCCGTATCCTGGCTGCACGTGAAGGTTTAAAGGCGGATTAGTTTTTGGTCGCAAGTAGGAAGACTAGGAGCTACTCCTATCAGGGTATTAAAAACTAGGAGCCAATCCTAGCGGATCACAAGAGTAGGAGCTATTCCTAGCGGATCGTAAAAGACTAGGAGTTATTCCTAGCAATATATAAAAGACTAGGAGCTATTCCTAGTACCCCTACACCTGAAATCCGGCTCTGCCGCAAGTAAGGACCAAAAAGGATCGTTACAGTTCGTATAAAAATATGCCTTTTTCGAGGTTCACCGGTACCTTAATTATTTTCTTTAAATTTTATTCCACTTTATATAAAGTGGAAATCAACTTATTTTCTAGTATTACGTCTATGGTACCGGTAGTAAGTTGCAAAATCTTGTTGGGAAGGTTCACGACTGCATCTATTTCTTTTAAGATGTCTATTCCAATTAAAACGTCAAAAAAAGAATGGAAGTTGAATAGAAGAAGGGAAAATAACGAGTCGTTATTGAAATCTTTGAAAAGCGGGATCACACATTTTTTGTATAGCTGGTGTGAATTTAGGACTGTGGTAATTATGACCGGATTTTGAAGTTCTAACTGTTCCGGTGTTTGTACATATTTTGGATTTATGAAAGAGAAGGTTGCGCCTGTATCTATCAAAAATTTTAAATCTTTATAGGGGCCTATACACCATTTGATATATGGCAACGGAATGTTAGGGTCTCTATTAATTAAGTACCCTGTTTGGCCGTCGAGGCACTTGATTGAAAATTTCCCTGCTCATCATAATTGTGTAGTTCACCTTGTGGGTGGTCGATATTGTGGATTGCTTCTCTTTGTTGTGTGTTTCTTGAATAATTGTAATTTTTTATATTGTGTTGGTTAAAGTCGTTTTCTCTTGGCATGATTGCCAAATTGTTTCTATTATTTTGATTTGAATGAGCATCGTTCCTGTTGTCCACTCTTGGCATAATTGCCAGATTGTTCCTATTATTTCTTCTTGAGTTAAAATCGTTCCTGTCATACCTATTTGTGAAACGTCTGTCGACACGTCTGTCCGAGTCGTTATTACTGTCGAAACGCCGATAGCTAGCGTTTTGTGTTTCGTATGAATTTTGTCTTTGTGCTTGTTTCCTTTTATAGTCTTGAGAAAAGTAGATTTCTCTTTCTTTAAGAGCCCAATCCAGAGCCTGCCGAAGATTGGCAGGTCTCATGGATCTGAATGCCGTCCCTAAAGGACCTCTAATTCCGGATAGGAACGAATTAAGGCAGATGTCTGCGAAGAGGTCTTTCTTTGTTTTAATTAGAAGGGGTTCGGCTTCCCTTGTTTCTGTCAATCTGAATAGCGCTAATTTGATTTCGCACACTTTTTCGTATAATGGGCGTAGCGATAAGGCGCCTTGCCCGAGGTTATGTAATTCATACATAAGAGTAGGTTCGTCTCTACTGTCCGAACAGCTCCGAATGAGAGCTTCCTTTATCTCATCCCAAACTAAACCTGCTCCAGCATCTATAATAGCCTCGTTTGCTGGGCCCGCAATTTTGTTTCTGATAGCCCTAAGTAGCATCTGTCCATATGGGGTTTTAACTGTTCCTCTTATAAGGAGGAGAATCTCTTCAACGTTACTCACAAATTCTCCTAAGGTTTTAGGATTACCATTATAAGATGGTAAAAACCTGATTGCATCAGGGTTTTTTAATGAAGACAGTATGTCTGTATGAATTATATCCCCTTGGTTAAGGGGTGGCGAATTGGAAGCTGATGTCATGGGTGTAATGTCGTCCAGTCTGACTACTGGTTGGTCTTCCCTAATATCGGATAAGCTATTACTAAGACGAGTTCTGTTTTTAGTGTTTGGAATTAAGTTCTTTACCGTTTTTAATGTAGCCATTTGCTCCTAACAGCGACTGCTAATAATTTCTCTACTCTTTTGTTTTGTTATAAATTGGGAATTTGGTGATTATTAGTTTGTAAAACTTATGTATATGTGTGTCTTATATTAGTTAATTTTGCTTGTGTTTATGGTGAAACGAGTAAATCCTTGGTGATTGTAAAATTTATCTGTATAGATAAAAGTAATTAGTAATTGTTGAAATCAAAATTAAAACATATAAATATATAAATATAGCATGGCAATAATTTTAATCTTGTTTTATTGTGATCTTTGTTTGCATTGTTTTTTTTTTTTCTTATTTTTTATATATATATATATATATATATATATATATATATATAAATTTTTGCATATGTATGTAGATGCCTTTAAGTATTCTTTGATTGTCTTCGATTTGGTAAGTCGCCCTGAAATACCAAATCAAATAAATACAACCATCTGAAAATATTTCATTTGGTTTTTTTTTTTTTTTTAAATTATTATTATTTTGTAAAGTTATGCATATGTATGTATATACCTTTATAGATATTCTTTTAATTGTCTTTGATTTGGTAAGTCGCCCTGAAATACCAAATCAAATAAATACAACCATCTGAAAATGTTTGATTTGTTTATTTTTTTTATTATTATCATTTTGTATAGTTATCCATATGTATGTATATACCTTTATAGGTATTCTTTGATTGCCTTTGATTTGGTAAGTCGCCCTGAAATACCAAATCAAATAAATACAACCATCTGAAAATATTTCATTTGTTTTTTTATGTTTTGATATTTTTATTTTTGGCCGCTTGGATTCTTAAGTCGCCCTTTATTTTACAAAATAATAAGTATACTCCTGTTTAGTAGGTTCCTTAAATTTTGACTGCGCCAGTTACCAATCGGTAAAGTCCAAAGTTCAATTGTCCAACAAGGATCAAGGAAAAGAAAAACAGGAATTGGTTTACTTTGCTACTTTTATTATTATTATATTATATATTTTATTAGCTTTGCACGTGTTTTGAAACTAGAACACAAAACTGAATTGAAGGCCACGATGTCCAATCATTGTCTGAAAAGGGGAATGACACATTTTTTGTAAAGTGGATGAGAATTTAAAACTGTGGTGATTGTGACCGGAGTTTGAAGTTCTAACTGTTAAGATGTTTGGACATATTTTAGATTTATAAAAGAGAAAGTTGCGCCTGTATCTATTAAGAATTTTAAATGTTTATGGAGGCCTATGCACAATGCGATTTACGGCAACGGCGTATTAGGGTCTTTATTTATTAAGTACCCTGTTTGGCCGTCGAGGCGCTTGGTGGAAAATTGCCCTGCTCATCATAGTTGTGAATTTCACCTAGTGGGTGGTCGATATTGTGGATTTCTCCTCTCTGTTGGGTGTTTCTTCAATAATTGTAATTTCTTCTATTGTGTTGCTCCCAGTCGTTTTTTTTTTTTTTTTTTGCATGATCGCCAAATTGTTTCTATTATTCTGTTTTGAATTAAAATCGCTCCTGTCGTTCTCTCTTGGCATAATTGCCATATTAATTCTATTATTCCTACTTGAATTAAAATCGTTCCTGTCGTACCTATTCGTGAAACGTCTGTCGACTCGTCCGTTCGAGTCGTTGCGATTGTCGAAACGTCAAAATCTAGAATTTTGTGGTCCATACGAATCTTGTCTTTGCGTTTGTTTCCTTTTATTATCTTGAGAAAAGAAGATTTCTCTTTCTTTTAGAGCCCAATCTGAAGCCTGTCGGAGATTGGTAGGTCTCATGGACCTGACTGCTGTCCCTAAAGATCCCCTAATTCCGGATAGGAACGAATTGAGGCAGATATCTGCGAACAGTTCTTTTTTTATGCTTCTAAATAGTGCTAACTTAATTTCGCAAACAAACAAATTCTCCTAAGGTTTTGGGATTGCCATTATAAGGTGGTAAAACCCGGATTACATCAGGTATTTTGAATGTGGCAAGTATGTCTGAATGACTTATATCCCCTTGACTAAGGGGTGGTGAACTGGAAGCTGATGTCATGGGTGTAATGTCGTCCAGTCTGACTACTGGTTGGTCTTCCATAATATCAGATAGGCTGTTACTAAGACGAGTTCTGCTTCTGGTATTTGGAATTAAATTCTTAACTTTTTTTAATGTTGCTGTATTAATGATTCCTTTTTTTATTTATATATCTTTTAAAAAATTGGTTATTATTGATTTGTTAACTTAAGTGTACGTATGTCTTATATTTATTAACTCTATTTTTTTTTTTGTGTTTGTGTTTTGTGTTTTTTTTTTTTTTTTTTATACCTTTTCAAAAAAGGTATATTAATTTTGGTCAGAAGTTTGCAACGCATAGAAGGAAGCATCTCCGACTATATAAAGTATATATATTCTTGATCAGCACGATGAGCTGAGTTGATATAGCCATGTCCGTCTGTCCGTCTGTCTGTCTGTCCGTCTGTCTGTCTGTCTGTCCGTCTGTCCGTCTGTCTGGATCAACGCAATCTCCTCCGAGACCCTTAAAGCTACAGAGCTGAAATTTTGCACCTAGGCTTCTTTTTGCTGCAGGCATTGTATATCTCGGAATCATCCCGATCGGATGACTATATCATATAGCTCCCATAGGAACGATCGGTCGGTAATAAGCTTTAACCTCAATAACTTTGTTGTTTTCCAACGAAATATTACGAAAGCCGGTATTTGTGAGTTTTATATACTTTTTAACATATCCACCAAGTTTTATTAAAATCGGTTGACTATGTCATATAGCTCCCATAGGAACGATCGGTCATGAATATGGATTTCGAGCAATAACTTTGTTGTTTTAAAAGCGATTATCACTAAATTTGATATTTATAAGTTTTTTATACTTTTTAACATATCTGGAAAGTTTTATCAGATTCGAAGCACTATATCATATAGCTCCCATAGGAACGATCGGCCAAAAAATTGGTTTTAGATGAAAATCTTGGTTATTTTAACAGCGGTTCATTTGAAATTTGGTATATGAAAGTTTGGTATATATAAAAATGTGTCTGTTGAGTTTTAACAGAATCGGCCGACTATATGATATAGCTCCTATAGGAACAATAGGACCAAAAAAAAAAAAAATTATTTTTACTCGTAAGTTTTTTTTCTTGTTTTATATGCTTTCTTATAATTCTGGTAATTTATATGTAATTGAAAACAACAGTTTGCAAAGGTATCCGAACTTCGGCGTGGCCGAAGTTATCCCATCCTTCTAGTTTTTTGTTAAAGTAGATGGAATTCTGTTGCGTGGATTCTGCTATCGTGTTTTCGTGTATGGTGGAACGTGTAAATCCTTGTTGGTTGTAAAATTTATCTGTAGAGATAAGTGTAATTAGTACATTGTTAAAATCAAAATTTAAACATACTATTGTTGCATGGCGATAATTTAATTTTGTTTCATTTATTATATATTTTCTTATTTATGTGTACCTACACATGTCTTCAAGATACATACATCTTGCTCTCGCTTTGCTAGTCACACTGAAAAGACAAAGTCAGGTACAAGGTTGTATAGATTGTTCAGTATAGTGTTTTGGGACTGTAAGTCGCCCTGAAATACATGTGCAAGTTCGCTTTTCTGAAACGTAATGGTTTTGCCGGCGATGAAACACCAACAAAGCGCGAACTCCTAAAATTCTATTGCAAGACGTTTGGAGAAGCTGCTTCGGTTGAAACGTAATCCTACCATATTAACTTTTCCCTAAATGGATACGATGGAAATGATTACCCATCAATCATTGCGGAAATAACAGTTCGCAGATGTTATTTCAGAACAGGCGAACGCATCCACGACATGCAGTTACATACGTTCCTAGATGCGAAATACTGGAGTTCTCTGATGTCAAACAATGTAACTGGGTACCCACCCATATTAACGCTGCATATCTAGCTGGGCCAGCCATGTTTCTATTCATGTAGAATGTGGAATGCTTTTAATTACGCGATTTACGTGTGGACTTTATCTTCAGGTTTGTTTGGGTATGTAGCCCCCATAGGAACGATCGGCCAAAAAATTTGTTTTAGATGAAAATCTTGGTTATTTGGTATATATAAAAATGTGTCTGTTGAGTTTGGATAGAATCGGCCTACTATATGATAAAGCTCCTATAGGAACAATCGGAACAAAAAAAAAATTTTTTTTTACTCGTAAGTTTTTTTTCTTGAAGCCAGGGGCAAGATTAGTTTTATATACTTTCTTATAATTCTGGTAATTTATATGTAATTGATAAAAACAGTTTGCAAACGTATCCGAACTTCGGCGTGGCCGAAGTTAGCCCATTCTTCTAGTTTTCATTTGTTTTAACAAATAATTTTTTTTTATGTTTAACAACCATTTTTCCATTTTTACTTTGATTTTTTCATTTTTATACTTTTGCAAAAAAGGTATATTCATTTTGGTCAGAAGTTTGCATCGCATAGAAGGAAGCATCTCCGACTATATCTCTATATATATAAAAATAAGTTGCTGTTCGTTAGTCTCGCTAAAACTCGAGAATGGCTGAACGGATTTATCTATTCTTAGTCTTGAATTATTCGTGGAGGTCTAGGGAAGGGTTAAAAGGTGAGAAAAATTCGAATAATTGCCGGGAAAATCCTCAAAACAGCATTTTTCTTCGTGACAACCAAAATATTTTCGGTGGGGCCATGATTCTGTTGTCAGGTGATTTTCGTCAGACTCTTCCAGTTATTCCCCGATCAACTGTTGTTAATGAACTAAATGCATGCCTAAAATCATTAAATTCGTGTCAGTACGTAAAGACACTCCACTTAACAACTAACATGCGAGTATTTTTGCAAGAATATGAAACTGCAAATGTGTTTGCGAAGCAGTTGTTAGACATTGGAAATAATAAAGTTGCAGTGGACACCTCGAACGGATTCATCACATTACCTACAGATTTCTGTCACATCACAGACTCAAAAGTGGAGCTTATTCAGCGAGTTTTCCCAGATATGGCGCAAAAGTTCAATAACCATAATTGGCTGGGTGAACGAGCAATATTAGCAGCGAAAAATAAAGATGTCGAGGATCTTAATGTGACCATTCAGAATTTTCTTCCAGGACAGTTGGTTTCCTTCAAATCAGTCGACACCGTAATGAACCAGGATGACGTAATCAACTATCCCACTGAGTTCTTAAATTCACTGGAATTGCTTGGATTACCACCTCACAATTTGCAGTTAAAAGTAGGATCAGTTGTCATTATGCTGCGTAACATTAATCAACCTCGACTATGCAATGGAACAAGACTGGCTGTGAAAAGACTGATGAATAACGTCATTGAGGCGACAATCATAAAATGAAAATACAAAGGAGAGGATGTCTTGATCCCGCGGATACCGATGATTCCAACGGACTTACCATTCGATTTTAAACGCTTACAATTTCCAGTACGTCTGACCTTTGCGATGACCATAAATAAATCGCAAGGACAGTCGTTAGAAGTTTGTGGAATCAACTTGGAGTTTCCCTGTTTCGCGCATGGACAATTATACGTCGCGTGTTCGCGCCTCGGAAAACCGTCTTCTTTGTTTATTTACGCCCCACAAAACAAAACAAACAAGAAGGATGGGCTAAATTCAGCCACGCCGACGTTGGGATACCTTTGCAAACTGTTATTATCAATTACATATAAATTACCAGAATTATAAGAAAGTATATAAAAGTAATCTTGCCCGTGGCTCCAAGAAAAAAACTTACGAGTAAAAAAAAAATTTTTTTTTTTGGTATATATAAAAATGTGTCTGTTGAGTTTGAACAATCGGAACAAAAAAAAATTTTTTTTTACTCGTAAGTTTATTTTTTTGGAGCCATGGGCATGATTAGTTTTATATACTTTCTTATAATTCTGGTAATTTATATGTAATTGATAAGAACAGTTTGCAAAGGTATCCGAACGTAGGCGTGGCCGAAGTTAACCCATCCTTCTAGTTTTTTATGTTTTATTTTTATTTCTTTTGCTGTTAAAATTATTGCTTCTTTTCTTTTTGTACATCACTCTTATTATTAAAATTAACTTACAATATAATAACTAGGATTATCCTCATGGTTTGTAGGTCCTTTGACTTTCGACTGCGCCAGTTACCGAAACGATAGTATCCAATAAAGATCAAAGAAAACAAGAATTGATTTATTTCTATGTACCCATACCCTAGCTGGCTGACCGTCGGCAGAATGTCGATCTAAGCATTCTATTTACATTCTTTGGAATTATTAGTATGTATACATCCTGCTTACTGCCGATGTTGCGGTTTCTGGATATTGCTCAAGCTTCCTTATGCTGCCCTTGATCGTGGTGGTTTTGTCGGGGGCATCTCGAGTTGAGCTGAGATGGTAACTCGTGCCCACCCTTGGATTAGATTATTACACATGGTGGGATTATATATGATTATGATTTTAGATGTTGGTACAGTTAGGGTGTAGGTATTAGTTTAGCTGTTGGCACAGCTTTGAAATTAATATGTGCCTAAGTGGTTTCTAAAGTCAAAGTAATTTAAGATTGCATGGCAAAAACACAATAAACACAATATGTAACAGTTAACTTCCCAGCACATAGGCTGGTGCTATGTTAAACGCAATGTAAAAGAGAATACAATGTAGGGCGTTGACGGTTAACCATCGAGTGGCTGCTTATTTTAAATATTCGCGGCAACGTTCTCCCCCCAGTAAACTTGTTCGCATCGGTTCTGGTTTATTCACACTTTGCAGACGTCAATAACAGCCACATTATCCACTAGCCGATGTAGAGTCTCTTGTATTGTCAATTCGTCTCACTTGGTAATCTTTTGCCAGTACTTTGAGGTTAGATTAGCTTGTAGCAACTTGCTGATTTGATTAGGAAATGGTTTTTTCGCTTCGTCGTCTTTGCTGTCTAAAGAAACGAAAGTAAGAATTAAAAATGTATTCCCAAAGTGCGCTTTGCAGGCCTGCACTAATGAATTTCCGTGTGGTCAAATTGCGTAGAACACCGTTTTTACAGAGCGTACTAGTCGCTCTAGTGCTCCTCCCATATGAGGAGCCGCTGGTGGATTAAATTTCCATTTTATGTTGTCAAACGTCGATTCGACTTCCTTGAAGTTGGCGTTCTGCAGTTTGTCACATAAAAGGTTTTCAATCCCTTTTCTTCCATTGTTGCTCCGTCGGAGTTCCGCGAGGGTTGTGAAAGTTTCGAATGCTCAAGTCATACAGTATTCATGGAGCATGCCAATTCCAGATGCACTGCCCTTATGGTTAGGCAGGTGAAGAAGGTGTCTTATTTCCCTGCAACGTTCTACCGTTAGTAGAAGAGGGCAAAAGTTGTCGATGGCGGTATGTAAAAGGTCGTTGGTAGAGGCGGCTAGCCTAGCCGCTGCCTGGGTGCATTCTGTGTTAAGATTGTATCCACTTCTCGTAGAATATGTGGTGCATTTCCTGATGATACCAATTAACTATGAGCCGCGCTGAGATATTTTAACATTTCTAATAAAAATTCGGACATCTGCATTGAGATTTGTTATGGGATTTCTCTGTTAAAAAACATCTGACCAATTTTATTATACACTCTGCAAAAGTATACAGATGTCCAAACGTTTTACTCGCTAATAAAACATATTCTTATTTTGAATAATTGTCTGCAAGGAACTCTATTTTAATATTTTTTTATATTTCAGATATTTTACGTATTGACCTTATGTGGATTTTGCCGAATTTGACTAAACTATGCCTTAATTGCAATAAAATCGAAGTTATTGAAAACATCGGGATGCTAACATCGCTTAAAGAATTGAACCTCAGCTTTAATTTCATTGAGAAAATCGAAAATCTGAATCAACTAGTGAATCTAGAAATATTGTCTCTATTTAATAATCGAATTGAAACTATCGAAAACTTGGATGCCCTGGGAAAGCTCGTGATTCTCAGTTTAGGAAATAACTTAATCAATTCTATTGATGGTGTAAGTATCAAAGTAAAACCCAAAATTTTTCTCAGCGATATTTTAAATCTTATATATATATATATTATATATACCCGAACAGTTGTTTTTGAATACCCTTGTAAATATAAACAAGCCTAATAAACTACTCAAATATGTAAACTCGGCATTTCCATATATACCAAACATACACTTAGGGTCGTCTATGGGAGCTACACATATGGACAAAAGAATATGTACGATTTTTTGTTTATTTTTCCACTCACATGAGTAAGTTTTTTTTGTTTCTTTACAAAGTATTACAATATCCTGATAAAAATTCACAAAATACCCAAGTTTTCACTTAGTTAGTATAATAGATTTGCTTAATTAATATTATAAAAAATGAAGCAAGCAAGAGTAGTCCCTGCCGACGAGTATACCCTGTACCAAGTAGAGGAACTTTATATAATCAAACTCCTTCGAATTCGCCATTAATTCAAACTAAAATTTTTCTCCCAAGTAGCAGCAACGAACGCATACTATCTCGCTCTCACTTACCACGCATTGTCGCACTTGGCATTTCAGTACAAAATGTAGAAATATCTCCGATATTTTTATCGAACTTTAACGAAATTTGGTCAGCAAATACCTTTTGGACATATTATTAGGTGTACCATTAAGTATACGCTACCTTTAATTTAACTCTAATTATTCGTTTTTCCTAAATTGCGGGGCGGAAGTGGGCGTGGCAAAAATTTGAAACAAACTTGATCTGCGTAGAAATGTCTCAATCGCCTCGGCTGTTGATGCTGATCAAAAATATATATTCTTTACGGGGTCGGAAATGTTTCCTTCTGCCTGTTACATACATTTTAGCGACTTTAATATACCCTTTTACCCTATGGCTACAGGGTATAAAAACTAGAATGATGGGCTAACTTGCGCTATGCCGAAGTTTTAAAACTTTTGCAAACTATTTTAAATAAAACTAGAAGGATGGGCCCATGGCTCCAAGAAAATAAACTTACGAGTAAAAAAAATTTCTTTTTTTTGGTCCGATTGTTCCTATAGGAGCTATATCATATAGTAGGCCGATTCTATCAAAACTCAACAGACACATTTTTATATATACCAAAAAACCAAGACTAAGGGGGCTATATTATATAGTCAACCGATTTTGATAAAGCTTGGTGGATATGTTAAGAGGTATAGAAAACTCACAAATACCGGCTTTCGTAATATTTCATTGGAAAACAACAAAGTTATTGAGGTTAAAGCATATTCATGACTGATCGTTCCTATGGGAGCTATATGATATAGTCAACCGATTTTGATAAAACTTGGTGAATATGTTAAGAAGTATATAAAACTCACAAATGCCGGCTTTCGTAATATTTCGTTGAAAACCACAAAGTTATTGAGGTTGAAGCATATTCATGACCGATCGTTCCTAT
Source organism: Drosophila neocordata (assembly GCA_018903615.1). Lineage (NCBI taxonomy): Eukaryota > Metazoa > Arthropoda > Insecta > Diptera > Drosophilidae > Drosophila > Drosophila neocordata. Next base: position 20,071 of record JAEIGI010000047.1, read on the forward strand.
GGGAGCTATATGATATAGTAAACTCATTTTGATAAAACTTAGTGGATATGTTAAGAAGTATATCAAATTCACAATAACCGGCTTTCATGATATTTCATTAAAAACAACAAAGTTATTAAGGTTAAAGCATATTCACGACCGATTGTTCCTATGGGAGCTATATGATATAATCATTTGATCGGGATGATTCCCAGATATACAATGCCTGCAAAAAGAAGCCTATGTGCGAAATTTCAGTTCTGTAGCCTTAAGTATCTCGGAGAAGATTGCGTTGATCCAGACAGATGGACAGACGGACAAACAGACAGAAAGACAGACGGACAGACAGACAGACAGACGTACACGGCGATATCAACTCAGCTCATCGTGCTGATCAAGAATATAAATACTTTATATGGTCAAGGAGGCTTCCTTCTATGCGTTGCAAACTTCTGACCAAAATTAATATACCTTTTTTGCAAAGGTATAATAACAATAGAATAAGATTAATTTTAATTCGTGTTAGGGTGGGCGTTAACGCTGCGGTTTTTTTTTTGTGCTTATTGGCTAAAAAAGAAAGGATAGTATTTTTTAGTACAGGGAAAGAGGGGAGCTCTGTATTGATTACATGATAAAGACGATTATAATCAGAATAAATAACTCGAAAACGTTCACGCAATAAATAATTAGTAGAAGGAACGCCAAGTTAAAGAACTCAACTAGAGTATGATGGCAAATTGACATTACGATCCCAGTTCAGACCACGAAGAGCAAGAACTGTGTTTGAACCGACATAATTCTTGCTTGGTGTGATTCATACTGAGGTGACCAGATGCAAAAAAGGTATATTAATTTTGGTCAGAAGTTTGCAACGCATAGAAGGAAGCATCTCCGAGTATATAAAGTATATATATTCTTGATCAGCAAGATGAGCTGAGTTGATATAGCCATGTCCGTCTGTCCGGCTGTCTGTCTGTCCGTCTGTCTGTCTGTCCGTCTGTCCGGATCAACGCAATCTCCTCCGAGACCCTTAAAGCTACAGAGCTTAAATTTTGCACCTAGGCTTCTTTCTGCTGCAGGCATTGTATATCTCGGAATCAATCCGATCGGACGACTATATCATATAGCTCCCATAGGAACGATCGGTCATGAATATGCTTTAACCTCAATAGCCGGTATTTGTGAGTTTTATATACATATACATATCCACCAAGTTGTATCAAAATCGGTTGACTATATCATATAGCCCCCATAGGAACGATCGGTCATGATTATGGATTTCGAGCAATAACTTGGTTGTTTTAAAAGCGATTTTTGCGAAAATTGGTATTTATGAGTTTTATATACTTTCGAACATATCTGTTAGGTTTTATCAGAATCGGTTCACTATATCCTATAGCTCCCATAGGAACAATCGGACCAAAAAAAATTTTTGTAATAAAAAGTTTGCAAAGGTATTCAATCTTCGGCATGGCCGAAGTTAGCCCATCCTTCTAGTTTTTGATTCATTTACCTTTTAATTGGTTTCTGTTCATCAACAAAGTTTTCTTGCATTTTTGCATTTTTTCTTCGTTTTGCTTTAGTTATATACTTGGATTTATGTGTTTTCCCTGAGCTCTATAGACAAAACATGCCACACAGACATAGACACAGAGATATGTCAAAGAATGCAACAACACAAACACCTAGATTTTGCCTTCGTGTGCCATCAACACTTAAAAGTTCAAGTAGAAATGCTTAACCAGCAGCCGTCAGGGCTTTGGGCCCACAACTGACCACGAGTCGTTGAATGGGCAAAACTGTAAATGAAGAACATACACAGACAAACCAGACCAAAATATGGCAAATAGAAAGGCTGAATGAGAGAAGAGAAACAGAACTTCTTTGATACGAAAATGAGGGCAAATGTCTTTGACACAAAATGTAATATTCTTTATTTCTAATTCACGCACATTTGGTGAAACAGAGCCAAAACTGAACTCTTTTTCCTTTCAAAAATAATCCCCAACTGTGTTTTCTTAGCCTAATGTTCAACTAAAACTAGCAAATAGTAGAAAAAGACTTGAGGATAAAAATAAGATAAAATGATTAAGCTTGTCCGATGTGTTGATTATAAGGTTGGCCTAGTACAAATACACCCATTCACGAATCCAACTAATTAAAGGACATGGAAAGCCAATATTATTTAATTTATAGAGAAGGAGCGTGTGATTAACAGAATGAAAAGCCTTACTGAAATTAGTATATATGACATCAGTTTGCCTTGCACTTCTAAATCTTTCGATCGTTAAAGAAGTAAATTCTAAAAGGTTGCAATTGAGAAGTGATTAATTTTTTAAAAGCTTTTGGTACAGCGGACAATTTAGAAATACCCCTATAATTAGTTGCTTCCGATTTTTTACCGTTTTTATGGAGAGGAACTATATATAGGATTTTTTCCAGATAGCTGGGAAGATTTGACAGACAAAAGAAAAAGTTTACGAATTGGCTTACATAAAGCCTCGGCGCAAAATCTGAGAACACAACCTGGTATACCATCAGAACCAGGAGAGTAGACAGGTTTCACTAAATTAAGCACGCTTAGAAGCGAACTTTCATCGATCGAAGGACTGTAAATGCAGTTAGAGCTTTTTACCTGGTAAGGATACGGAATGTCTGTTCGATATTCCGCTGAGGAATAGGTTGTAGTTTAAAAGTTTTGTTTTTGTTTTCAAGAAATAAGCATAATGGATAGACAGACATTTTGCGTTTGGAATTCACAAAGCTATAAAATTGTTTAGGATTATTGGAAAGTTCTAATTTAGAACGATGAAGGTAATCCTTATTTTCTAACATCTCGTTTTTACATTTTTCATATAGGCCGACACGGGGATCCTCAGCGGTACACAAACACAAAGCGAACCAAGAGTGTTATAAAACAGAGAAATAGCTTGGTTCATGTTTGAACAACTATATAGGGAAGACCAATCAGTCTTAAGAATGAGCTCATTTATCTTACTAAAATTGGTCTTGCAAAAATTACGGGTTTTAACCGCAGGACAGGTACACGATACGGAAGATCAATAGTTAACTCCAAAGTAAGATGAAAACTATCTTCAGGCAGGACAAGAGAGTTTATTCTAGAAACTGCACCATTGGTGGAATCGAGAACAAATATCAGATCCATAGATCTATTATTCTTGTTACGGACTGGATTTATTTGAGTCAAAGATAACTCGAAAAGACCTTCAATAAAGCAATGTGAAATAGAAGGGAGCAACAAAGCAGATTCGTCAGTAGGGGACCATAATATTTCCGGTAAATGAAAGTCACCGAGAACAATTAACATGTCTCTATCAGACAGTAAAGATGAGATGTGTTGGATAGAAACCAAGTAATGTAGACAGAGAAAGTCTTGAGACTGACCTTAACACTTACAAACTCAATCTCCTGGTTATCAGGAGATTGAATCCGGTGAGAAGATAACGACGAGTCAATGGCAATCAAGATTCCTCCGCCTACACGCGAAATGCGATCACACCTGAATATTGAAAATTTTGCAGACACAACAGATTCATCGTTAATGTCAGGTCTCTGAAAATACTAAAATTTTATAATCAAATACTAGACTATCTACATAAAGTCTAGGAAGCTTAGATTTAAGTCCTCTTACGTTCTGATAGGCCAGATTGAGGGCCGAAATTAGTTTTTTGCGGAAGCAATAGAAATGGAAGTAGAAGGAAGTCACGAGTTTTCTTTTTGGCCGTATAATCTTTCACTAAAATGTGATCCGGCCAAGAGCTGTTACTACAAATGCAGTCAAACAGTTCAACCGGGACACTAATTTTAAAGGAAGAGATCTCCCTAGAATAATTAAATTTAAATTTTTTCCCGTTTTTTTTTTTAATGTACACTAAGACATCATCCAAAGAAGTTTCGGGATCAAGCCTAAAAACAAATATATGTTTCTTTGGTAGTACTCCAGTCAGAGGCCTAATTATTTGTGTTCCTCTAACTGGGCAGCTGTTGGCAATAACCAAAGAATTTGGTAGTTGCCCGGACTGTTCGGAAACTACAGTTTCATTCGTCTGTATAGAGAGACCATTTCCAGGAGAAACGGAAATGGCCACATCTTTACGCCCACCCTGTGTGACGGGCGTGGTAAACGATATGAGCAGCGGAGGATTGGCTGTGAGCAGTGAAGGAGATTGCGGAACCGCGGCCGAGACAGGGACAGATTCCGCATACTAGTTTTATTGCGCTTTGGAGACTCATTCAACAGCTTATGGCTTTTGAACTCTTTCTCCAAAGCGTTAAACTCATCAAAGAGTTTACGAAAACTGTCGCTCACTTTGGCCGTATAGCCGGCACACTTGACGTTCATGACATTATCACACAGCCAACAAGTGAGAAATACGTTTTCGGGTGCAGGGGGGTTCAAACACTTTTTACTGGAGCAGACAGAATAGTTTTATATTATTTAAATATTTTTTAAAGCAAAGGAAAAAAAATCAAAATTCAATGAAAAAAGCCAAAGAAAAAACTCACTCAGTGTTTAAAATCAAATTCGACATGTAAGGGCTTGTTGCGAATGCAAATAGGTAAAAGCACAAAAGTTTAATTACATTGTTGCAGCAACATTGTTGAGCAACATTAGATCGGCAAGAGTCTGACATCCGATCTAATCCGCTCTCGGGTCAACTCTCTCCAAATGTATTGGCGGGAGAAATTCTTTTCTTTTGGTGAGTGTTTGGGTAAGAAAGCGTGGAAAAAACCCAAAAATTTGGCACCGCTGTTGCTAAGCGGATTTGTTCTTGTGGGTGTGACAGAGGGCAGGGCCTGGGAAACTGGAGCAGAACGACGGTCTTCCAGAGTCTCCAGAACGCGATAACGGTCAATTAGGCACACGAGGAAAGGGCTGCCTTGTTGGGGATAGACTATTCCCATAATGCGCTTGTGGCGTTTGGGCAATTTGGATGTTCAAAGTGCAACCTGCAGGACATCCCAGTTGCCAGTGCCGACTCCGGATCACGTGAGCGTGGTCAAACACCCTTGGATGTTGGTTTGCAAATCCTACAAGGCGCCACAAGTCTCATGGATAACCGTAGTGATGTTGGAGAGGATCTTTATTTGGTTGGCAACAAGCTGCCATTTATTTTCGAAATCATTGAGGAGGGGGAAGCTTTATACTATTGCCTTTGCCTCTCCTCACCTCAGACTGTCGCAAGCGGCGATGACATGTGGCTGCGTCGAGTATAGTCGTAGGGATTCAGATCTGGTTAAAATTCTCGACGTGGGAGCGGATACTGTCACTCAGATCTGGTTAAAATTCTCGATGTGTGAGCGGATACTGTCACTCAGATCTGGTTAAAATTCTCGACGTGGGAGCGGATACTGTCACGCGCGGAATCGGGAAGGAGCTGGGGGAGTACGACTTTAAATTGGAACTCGCTACTCGAACTCGGGTAGTGCCGGGTGAGCATGGCGAAGATAATGTGGTAGCGGAACTGGATTGGCTACGTTTTACAGTATCTGTAACGCGCGGTACTTTTACTTTGGCCGGCGATGTAGAACGGCGAGGCACTGCGAGGCGATCGGATTTGTGGCTGCTTGTAGCAGGATCAATGGGCATAATCGGAATAGGTTATATTATGTTACGAAGGATATCGGTTGATCAAGGAATCTGACCCGAGTGGACTGTATTTGGGCGGATTGAATGCCGACAAGATATATCAAATAATGGATAAAAATCAATAAATAAATAAATAGGGATATTTTATTAAATTTAATTGATTGTGTGATATACCGGAATGGGAAAAAAATAATGAGAATTAATAGAGAATTAATTGGAATTTGGAAGAGCTTTTGTGAGGCGTGAACAATTATTGGGAGCGTTGGTTGCGTGGGAGAATCCTTAAGCAATATTTTCCGTCACAGCTGTTATTTGAATTTTATTCTGCTATTTAGACCAAAAAATATCGGTAAGATCACGTCATGACCGAGTGTCCTGTGATTGAAATTGCGTGGAATTTAAATGAATAATTAAGAAACCCAGAATTGCAGCTCAGAATGGTAACGCATGAACGCATTATTTTGGAAATTAATAATTTTGTCACGTACACACAAATGCCGAAACTAATCGTTCGGCCCTCGGAAATTTTTGTAAAAAAGGTAATTTTTTTTTGGATTATTAAATTTTTTTTGAAAACGTGACAAAATATGTTTTTTTATTAATTAAAAGTTTGTTTTTTTTTTATAATTGTTAATTTAATTTCCTCTTTTTATTTCATTAATTCTTATTATTATATCGTGTTCACGCCAGAAAGGGTGATCAGCGGGAGAGGAGCGAAAGGCGGCGAATTCGGACACAGACGGTCACACTCAAGATGATATGGAGTTTTGGCATGGAGAACTCCATCTTGAGTTAGTTCGCTTTTCACTTCAAACCCGAATACACGTACACGTACACACCGTACACACACATTTCCAAGTCTTTAAAAACCATAAATCTTTTTGTATTGCCAAGTGGCCACCATACAGAGTGTTATATTTCCTCAATAATAAAGCTTGTGTTGTTTTATAAATCGAAGTCTACGCGTCGGTCTAATTATTCATATTGGAAACTGTTGACCTAGTCTACTTCAGAATTTCTTCGCCCTCCCACAAACATTGATCCTTCGAGCCCGATATCCTTTCTCTCGATTTGTTCTCTGGGGACTTACCCCCGGCGTACGGACATTAAGTCGTCCGTCCCATTCCGGCGTTAAAAATCCTGTTCCCACCGGTGGTAATTCTAGGGAATCCGCGGCTTCCGTTTCCGTCGCGGGGCGATCAGGAGCTCTCATTCTCTGGGCTGTTCTACTATAATACACCTCAAGTTCGGAGAGACGCGTCCAAACAGTTTTTGGAAGCTCTTGGGTCGTCATCCAGGACACGAAATTCTTACGGGCGTCTTCAACGCGGCATTCGGCGTTAAAGCCGAATTCACTGGCCAAGGAGGCCAACTCATCTTTGCGTCGGGTATAAATCCAACGAACGCCTACCCCTGGATTCTTAATTTTAACGACTGTTTCGTACTCACCAGTATCTTCACCTTGACACGGTTCGTCATTTGACGCCATCATTTTGATTCTTTTCCAGCTTTTCCTTCTATCGTATTTTATTTATTTTTGCACGCGGCGAACACGACACGCGATTTCAAACGATTGCGACCAACCACGAGACGGGGCTTTGATCCGTCCGGTATTTACCCGCGTCTGGACTCTCGGGTCCCTGCTCGGGCGCCACTTGTAAGGTACCTTCTTTGGCCGGGGTACAATTCTCAGTCTTATGGGGTCCACATACAAGACATTTATTTGTTGCCGAGACCCTAAAGTAACGCGACGTGGTTTGGTCGTTGCTTTGGCCCGCCTCTTGACCCGAAAGTATTATCCAGCGGGAGTGTGGTCCACGCTTGAATAACGCAACTCGATTTGGTGGGAGGGAGATCCACTTCCAAAAGCGAGCGGGTCCCTGTTGAGGGGGAAGCGGGGCAAGTATCGACGCGCGTGGCCCTAAACTTAACGCGAAACGTAAAGAGGTTGAGGGAAAGAGGGAGGGGGAAGGGTATATAAAACAAACTGCAGGGAAGGCGATCCTCTGCGGCCGTATCAAGCTGTGGTCTGTGTTAGGTACTAGTCCGGACACTGTCGGGATTCCGTTGGCGTGGCGGGAAGGTGATCCTCGCCAGGTTTAGGAATTTCCGATTAATATGACCGGGATTAGTATGGAGAGGGAGGGAGCGAAATCTAGTTGGGAGTGTCGTCCACCACTAGTTCCTTAGTGTCTATTAGTATATGTTGAAAGGGGAGGGGGGGAAATGGGGTAGATTACGACCACAAATTAAATAAAAAAAAAATAATCATTTAAATCCTCTTTTCTTTAGTAATTGTCTTTCACATTTTTATTTTTATTATTCGGTTAGTATTTATTTTTGTAGTTTTCAATAAAACAAGATACCGTGGTCTAATTTACCGCACCTTGGCCGTATCCGATTATATAACAACAAAAAGGTTTATATTTTTCTTCCTCTTACCGCTTCACTTCGCTATCTTCGACTTTGACTTATTATTTTTCCAAGGAAACCAAACAAACAAAACACACAAACAAAAAAAACTTTATTTTTTTTTCTTTTGCCAATTCCACGGAATTCGACTCGAGGTTTCACTTTTTCTTATTTTTCCGTAATGTTTCTCTACGTCCGCTCTCAACTGTGGCGGTCACTCACTGATCGATTCTGTCGCCACGCTTGCGCCCAAGTAAACTTTTGTTTCTCAAAATTGAGTAATTTCGCCGCCGATCATATTGGCTTCTCGTAATCGTTCAATTCGCCACTCATTATCGGTTTCAGTGATAAACCGATCCGGGATCTAAACCACCCCCTAAAAATTGGCGCGCACTCATTCAAATTCAAATTCCTAACGGACCTTCAACTGCCGTGTACTTATATATTTTCAAAAAAACAAAAAACCAATTCCTTAAACCTAGATGCCTCTAGTGGCTGAGTATAATGTAAAAAAATGATAAATGTGCGGCGTGACATTTTTCACGTCGTCACACCCCCCCCTTTCTTCCAGCGATTCTCCTTCCCTCCTTAGCCTATTGTCTCCCCTGCCTAAGGTGCGGTTTACATTGTTGAGGTTAGAAGATTAAAACTATATTACATTAACAAGTTAAAATCTGACTCAAGGGAAGCCGATCCATTCGACTTATTCGTCCTCTGGGGTTTCTTCATGCACTTCGTCTTCATCTTCGAGAGAGGCCCGGTCGTGATAGGGCTTAACTTGTGAGACGTGAGCGACTCTTCCTTGTCGCTCTCCAGGTCGTCTTAACCGTACTATGTTGGGTGAAATGAACTTTACCACCCGGAATGGCCCATCGAACTTGGGCGCTAGCTTTGCGGCAAATCCTTCCGACGCGTTAGACAATTGATGACGTCGACACAACACCCAAGACTGCAGGGTCGGTTTCCATTCCCTACGCCGTAGGTTATAATACCTTCCCTGGTCACGGGAGGCGCGTTGGAGATTTCCCGACACTATGCGAAAGATCTCGCCCAATCTGTTTGCTCTTTCCTCTGGACTTTGTTGTAGAGTACCCGAACCTGGAGTTACCTCGTCGTAAAAAGTGTTTGGTAGCCTGGGCTCTCGTCCGTGCATTAGGAACGCGGGGGTATAGCCCGTAGAGTCGGAAACACTCGAATTAATGGCTAACATAATTTCCGATAGCTTCTGATCCCAGGTTTGATGTTCTTCCATGACCATTTGTGCCATCATCGTTTTTATCGTTCGATTAGAACGCTCCGTAGGATTACTTTGGGGACTGTATGGGGCGGTATGTTGCAATTCCACACCGAGAGAATTCATCATAGATGTGAAGGAACGGCTGGTGAATTGGGTGCCGTTATCACATACAAACATCTTGGGGATCCCGAAACGAGCAAGAATGTGTTCCCTGAAAGCCTTCTGTAGGCTGGCTGCCGTTGCTTTCCTAAGGGGTATGAGTTCTATCCACTTGGAGAATGCGTCATGGAACACCAGTAACATCGTATTCCCGTGAGTCGAACGAGGTAGAGGGCCTATGAAATCCGCGCACAAAACCTCCATTGGTTCCGCTGACCGCCGAGTAAGCATCTTCCCGGCTGGTTTGACCTGAGGACTCTTGTACTTTTGGCAAGATTCACACCCTCGTACATATTTAGATATGTCGCGTAACATGCCTGGCCAATAGTAACGTTGCATCGCTTTTGTCACTGTTTTCCTTATGCCCAGATGTCCGGCAGAGGGGACATCGTGGCACTCCTGCAATATCCTTATGCGATCCTCACTGGCGACGCACAACTTCCACGGATAATGGTCATCATCATCTGCTCGATGTCCGATATTTCGATACAGCTGACCATTTTCTTGCGCGTAATCGGCGTATTTCTCGGGTTCCTCCTTTACCCTGGTCATCATACGACTTATCCATTTACATTCGGGGGCCTCGGCGCGAATCTGTCGCAAGGCTTCTCGGGGTTGTCTTGAGAGGGTGTCTGCTAGTACATTCAATTGACCTTTCCGGTACCGTATGTCGAATTGGTACTGCTGCAGCTCCAGGGCCCAACGGGCTACCCGTCCTGATGGCGATTGAATCGAGTTGAGCCATCGTAACGCCATATGGTCGGTAATCACCTCAAAGCGGTATCCTTCCAGGTAGCATCGCATCTTCCGAATGGCCCAGACAATGGCCAAACATTCCTTTTCTGTAGTAGTATAGTTTTTTTCGGCCGCTATCAAACGACGGCTGGCATAAGCAATCACCCGTTCATGTCCCTCTATCTCCTGAGTTAGAACTGCTCCTAAGCCGACATCGCTGGCATCCGTTTGTAGGACGAACTTCTGCCCAAAGTCCGGGCACGCTAAGACTGGGGCTGAGGTAAGGCATTCTTTGAGCTGTGTAAAAGCTTTCTCCTGTTCGGTTCCCCAACTCCATCGTTTGCCCTTTTTCAGAAGACTAGTTATCGGCTGACAAATGGTCGAGAAGTTGGGTACAAAACGACGATACCATGAGGCCATTCCCAGACATTGACGGAGTTCCTTAACGTTGGACGGGGGCTTCAAGTCTCGTACAGCGACAACTTTGTCGGGGTCGGTATGTATTCCTTGATCGCTAATTACGTGACCCAAGTATGTCAGTTTCTTCTGAAAGAAAACGCATTTCTCCTTATTAATGCGTAAATTTGCTCGATGTAGTCTCCTTAACACTTCCACCAAATTAGCCATGTGTTCGTCCAGTGTCGACCCGATCACGATAATGTCGTCCAAGTAAGCGAAGGCATGGGGTTCCATATCTGCACCGATGACACTATCGAGCGCCCTCTGGAATGTTGCACTGGCCGAGTGTAACCCAAACGGCATTACCTTCCAGTGATATAGTCCACGGCCGGGGACTGTAAAAGCGGTACATTCTCGACTCTCATTGGTTAAGGGAATCTGCCAGTACCCATTCTTCAGGTCCAACGACGAAATATATCGGGCTTGTCTTAACTTCTCCAAGATATGGTGTATTCGGGGTACGGGATAGGCATCTTTTACCGAATTGGCATTGAGTTGCCTATAGTCGACACACATTCGCCATTTTCCATTTTTCTTCTTTACTAGAACGATTGGTGCGCTGTGTGGACTGTGTGAGGGTTCGATGGCGTCCTCCTGAAGTAGTTCCTGAATCTGGGTATCAATTATCTGTTGCATGGCCGGGTTCTTAGGAAAATATCTTTGCTTCATAGCTTTATTTTCCTTCAAAGTTATATTATGTTCCGCTATATTAGTTACTCCCGAAAGCTTATCAAACTTGGCTAACTCAGCCTCTAGACGTGTTTGAATGGATGCCGGTAAAGAGACCTGTCCAGGATCCGCGTCCTTTGCCTTTTCCTTGTCATCGCCATCATCGCCGCCATCACCTCCTACAGTGCTTGTAAAATCGTCGAGCTCCTCCTGTTCTGTCTCTTTCTTCTTGATATTGTACTTATCGCGTATGTCCTGCCTCATCTTTTTACGCTCCTCCTCCATTTTCCGGTGGTTCTCCTTGCGTCGCTCTTCAGCCTCACGTATGGCCTCCTGATGCTCTCTCTCCTCCTTCTCATTATTTGTATCCGCTTCGATCTGCTTGAACACCTCTGTCCTTTTTTTAACTCCCTGGGTCGATTCTTGTTTGCTCTCCTTTCCTTGTCTACTCTCCGTTCCTCGTTTGCGCCTTGTACATAAAGTGTTCTTCGTTCCAATTTCACTGTCTTTCCCTCGGTAATGTTTCCGGGGGATATTGGACATAGTTGGTACGTCTACCTTAAGAGTCCGTGTGGGTGCATTCCCTCCTTGTAGTCTCTGATCCGCTCGCGCGAGATCGTTCACTGTCACCTCAGTAGGTGAATGTTTTGGTATTTCCGTGACCTGTAACTCTGGAGTACTCGACGTAGGCGTCTCCCTCGGTTTAAGTCGGGTATCTTCCTCCTTATCCGTTTCCTTATGTAATACCAAAGAAGCCTGACCTATCTGAATCCGGGTCTCCATGGCTTGCAAAAAGTCCATGCCTAAAATTACGGGGTCCAACATCGTAGGCATCACCAGAAATGGCATGATAACGCTCTTTCCAGCCAATTGAACTCTAATCCGCAATAGCCGTGTAATTTCCATTTTTGATCCATTAGCCAAGGAAACGGTCGTGCGTATGTCCAGCCATTCTCCGACATCCGCGACTGCCTGTGCCAATTCTCCACAAATAAAACTTCTCGTGGCTCCTGTATCCAATGTAGCCGTAGCTACAAGATCTCCTACCTGTATCCGAGCCACCACCCTTCCGCCGATCTCCCGCAAGTTAGTATCTATTGTCTGGGCGCTAATGTGGTGGTCGCTTCCCTGGCCCTCTCTAGGGAAGGACCTCTGTCGTTTCCCGGTAGACTTCGTCGGCAACATTCGAATGACGTAACATTTCTTCGACCACATTCCCAACAGAATTTGACGGGTTCGTTGCGACACTCTCGACTCATGTGACCCAACCGTCCACAGCGATGACATGCCCGGCGTACATCCGCAATCGGTTCGGATCCGCGTCCTGTCGAGTTATTTACTGTAGAGAGAGAGTGGTGAGGTTCCGGCCTTGGACCAGAATCTCTAAAAGGGTTACGTTGGGGAGGGGAAGTGGGATAACGGGGTCGAGGAGCCTCGATTCTCGCCTGCTGCGAACGTGACATTTCCTGACGTTTGACATTTTCATATTCCGTAGCCATCTCAGTAAGCTCACTCAATGTATGGAACTCGTGCCTGCGTATGTAGAGACGGTATTCCGGGGAAGAGTTTTCGTATATCCGATACAACTCTTGTGTCGGGCCGTAGCCCGCATGGTGCATAAGTGTTCTTAACTCAATAACGTAGTCCTTGAATGCTTCTCCTTTCCTTTGAGTGCGCTCTCTTATCTGGTCTTCTAGCCTTTCAAAGTAATGGGGGGTCAAGAAGAAGCTTAGGAATTCTTTCCTAAACGCGTTCCACGTGGCGTCATGTAACCTACTGGTTCGGAACCACCGAGCAGCCTTGCCGGTGAACACTTCTGACATCGTTCGGGGAATCCGTTCCCGGTCGAGGCCGTAAGTCTCGACTTTCTCCAATATTTCCTCTATGAAGGACAAAGGATCCTCCGAACCATCAAAACGTAATCCCCACTTACGGACACGATCAGGGAGACTAGAATAAGGCTCCGAAATTATAGGGGGCGATCGGGAGGTCGCAACATTCTCTCTGGTCATATCTTCAAAATGAACCGCTCGATTTGTTCTCTGGGGACTTACCCCCGGCGTACGGACATTAAGTCGTCCGTCCCATTCCGGCGTTAAAAATCCTGTTCCCACCGGTGGTAATTCTAGGGAATCCGCGGCTTCCGTTTCCGTCGCGGGGCGATCAGGAGCTCTCATTCTCTGGGCTGTTCTACTATAATACACCTCAAGTTCGGAGAGACGCGTCCAAACAGTTTTTGGAAGCTCTTGGGTCGTCATCCAGGACACGAAATTCTTACGGGCGTCTTCAACGCGGCATTCGGCGTTAAAGCCGAATTCACTGGCCAAGGAGGCCAACTCATCTTTGCGTCGGGTATAAATCCAACGAACGCCTACCCCTGGATTCTTAATTTTAACGACTGTTTCGTACTCACCAGTATCTTCACCTTGACACGGTTCGTCATTTGACGCCATCATTTTGATTCTTTTCCAGCTTTTCCTTCTATCGTATTTTATTTATTTTTGCACGCGGCGAACACGACACGCGATTTCAAACGATTGCGACCAACCACGAGACGGGGCTTTGATCCGTCCGGTATTTACCCGCGTCTGGACTCTCGGGTCCCTGCTCGGGCGCCACTTGTAAGGTACCTTCTTTGGCCGGGGTACAATTCTCAGTCTTATGGGGTCCACATACAAGACATTTATTTGTTGCCGAGACCCTAAAGTAACGCGACGTGGTTTGGTCGTTGCTTTGGCCCGCCTCTTGACCCGAAAGTATTATCCAGCGGGAGTGTGGTCCACGCTTGAATAACGCAACTCGATTTGGTGGGAGGGAGATCCACTTCCAAAAGCGAGCGGGTCCCTGTTGAGGGGGGAAGCGGGGCAAGTATCGACGCGCGTGGCCCTAAACTTAACGCGAAACGTAAAGAGGTTGAGGGAAAGAGGGAGGGGGAAGGGTATATAAAACAAACTGCAGGGAAGGCGATCCTCTGCGGCCGTATCAAGCTGTGGTCTGTGTTAGGTACTAGTCCGGACACTGTCGGGATTCCGTTGGCGTGGCGGGAAGGTGATCCTCGCCAGGTTTAGGAATTTCCGATTAATATGACCGGGATTAGTATGGAGAGGGAGGGAGCGAAATCTAGTTGGGAGTGTCGTCCACCACTAGTTCCTTAGTGTCTATTAGTATATGTTGAAAGGGGAGGGGGGGGAAATGGGGTAGATTACGACCACAAATTAAATAAAAAAAAAATAATCATTTAAATCCTCTTTTCTTTAGTAATTGTCTTTCACATTTTTATTATTATTATTCGGGTAGTATTTATTTTTGTAGTTTTCAATAAAACAAGATACCGTGGTCTAATTTACCGCACCTTGGCCGTATCCGATTATATAACAACAAAAAGGTTTATATTTTTCTTCCTCTTACCGCTTCACTTCGCTATCTTCGACTTTGACTTATTATTTTTCCAAGGAAACCAAACAAACAAAACACACAAACAAAAAAAACTTTATTTTTTTTTTCTTTTGCCAATTCCACGGAATTCGACTCGAGGTTTCACTTTTTCTTATTTTTCCGTAATGTTTCTCTACGTCCGCTCTCAACTGTGGCGGTCACTCACTGATCGATTCTGTCGCCACGCTTGCGCCCAAGTAAACTTTTGTTTCTCAAAATTGAGTAATTTCGCCGCCGATCATATTGGCTTCTCGTAATCGTTCAATTCGCCACTCATTATCGGTTTCAGTGATAAACCGATCCGGGATCTAAACCACCCCTAAAAATTGGCGCGCACTCATTCAAATTCAAATTCCTAACGGACCTTCAACTGCCGTGTACTTATATATTTTCAAAAAAACAAAAAAACCAATTCCTTAAACCTAGATGCCTCTAGTGGCTGAGTATAATGTAAAAAAATGATAAATGTGCGGCGTGACATTTTTCACGTCGTCACAACATATGCACATACAATTTACATATATTTCCACATATCTACATCTACATACACATCCAAATACATCTATATTACATAGATATATACACATACCGGCGATCGTGAGTTCAAGTGCAAGTGCAAGTACAAGTCCAAGTCCAAGTCCAAGTGCAAGCTGAAAATAAAAGTTCAATTAATTTCTGTGTATCAATAAAACCAAATCAAACTTACCGATCATAATTGTTTGCCGGCTCCAAAGCATTGTTCCGCCGCTATAAGAACCAACAACAAAAAGGAAGGACCATCCGAAAGGATGGTCAACCTGGTGAGGCCTTCGTTCCGTCTTATTAATGCCCAGATAAGAGACATTTCCAATTGTGTGGCCGCTAGGGCCCAGAAACTATGTCAATTACAGCTCGTGTCTTCCAGAGACCCCTCTCGACACGTGGAAACCACAGCGTATGTCGTGCCAAACCTGGCCGGCGCGCTACCCGCCTGTCCGTTGCCCAAGGAGATAAACAGTGACTTCAAAGAACTTCCTCTGGCAGATCCGCTGTTCCATAGAAGCTCCCACATTGATATGCTGATTGGAGTGGATCTCTTTCCCCATATTTTGGGAGAGCGTATTCGGAAGAACATCTGCGGATCCCTCGTCGGCCTCGAAACCATTTTCGGATGGGTACTCTGCGGTCCCATGACTGGTTCATCCAAACCACCGGCCCACGTTCTGGCTGCTCAAGTATCCGTAGCGCCCAACAATGCGAGCTTGGATCGAATGCTCACCAAGTTTTGGGAGGTGGAAGATCTTCCAGCAAAACTGAAAAAGGATGCAGACAAAAGGTGTGAACTGCATTTCCGGGAAAAGTTCAAGCGCAGGAAGGACGGCAGGTATGAAGTCTCTCTTCCATTCAAAGATCCAGAGAACGTCGACTTCGGGCACTCGAGGTCTATCGCGATGGGGCAATTCCTCAGAAACGAAGCGCGATTGAGCAAAAATCCTATTCTAAAGGCCCAATATGAAGCAGTTCTACAGGAATATGTAGACTTGGGACACATGGTTCGAGTGCCCCCTCCAAATAACTCAAGAAACTTCTATTTGCCTCATCATGCGGTGTTCAAGCCCCCTCCAAATAACTCAAGAAACTTCTATTTGCCTCATCATGCGGTGTTCAAGCCCGACAGTACCACGACCAAAATCCGTGTCGTCTTCAACGCCTCCAGTCCCTCCACCAGGGGTATCAGCCTGAACGACGCTCTGCATACCGGTCCTACTCTCCAAGCGGACCTAACCGTGCAAATCCTTAAATGGCGGTTTTTCCAATTCGTCTTCAATGCAGACATCGCTCAGGTTTATCGACAAATCCTTGTCGCCTCGGTACACACCCCCTTCCAGCGCATCCTCTATCGAGAAAGAGACGGAAACCTTTACGATTACGAGCTCCAAACCGTCACCTTCGGAGTCAACTGCGCCCCCTTTTTGGCCATTCGAGTCCTACTCCAACTGGCTCACGATGTCCAGCACAACCACAAAAAGGCAAGCGAAATTCTACAGCATTACATGTAGGTGGATGACGTTCTAGCCGGGGCACACACGAAAGAGGAGGCCAGGACTACTTCTTCTTCGTAACTACCAAACCGGCGCTGAACGCAGCAGTCACTAAGAGGGAGGTCCTATCCCACATAGCCAAGTTATTTGATCCTGCCGGCTGGCTAGCTCCCTTCGTCGTCCGAGCAAAAATCTTTATGCAGCAGATTTGGCTGACCGAGCTTTCCTGGCCGAATTGTACGTAGCAGTGGTCCCTGAACTCCCAATCCGCAATGCCCGATCCTACTTCTGGACAACCCAGCCGATTTAGCGAGCAGAGGTGCGTCTGCAACCGACCTGGCGGCGAGCCAATTGTGGTGGCACGGTCCGGAGTGGCTCCAGTTACCCCCTACAGAGTGGCCCGCATCTCCTTGCGTTGTGCCCGAAACGCAAGTAGAGCAGCGGACGCGTTGTCATATAGCCATTACATCGCCAGCAGACGGCTTTATTGAGCGGTTCTCAGAGTTCGGTCGAGCGCTAAGAGTAACCGCATATGTCCGAAGATTCTACCAGAAGAAGGAGCTGCTACCCCCCACGCCGACTCTCTCCCAACAAGACTTGGTGGAGGCGGAAAGGACTCTCATCCAGTTAACCCAACGGGATGCATACCAGGCCGAAATTCGATATCTGTCCCAGAAGGACCCGATCCCTGCCTCAAGCTCCCTTGCGAAATTGCACCCATTACTTGACCAGCACGGTGTCCTTCGTGCTTCAGGCCGACTGAGAGCATCCGAATCTCTCAGCTACGATGAACGGCATCCAATACTTCTTCCGCATTTACTCCGACAATGGGAAAACGTTTGTCGGCGCATCCAAGACTTTAGAGAAGAGCTTTCTGGACGCGACGAAGCAGTGCATCACCAACTCCTTTGGGCAGCAAATCCTATCCTGGCATTTCATTCCGCCCAGCGCTCCCCACATGGGTGGACTTTTGGAGGCAGGAGTAAAAAGTTTTAAGGCACTGTAATACAGGTCCATCGCCAACATGCGATTCACGTTTGAGGAGCTCTCGACCCTGCTGTGTCGAATAGAGGCGTGTCTGGATTCTCGACCTATCTCTCCCATGAGCGAGGACCCGGCCGATCTCCTAGCCTTGAGCCCGGGGCACATCCTTGTGGGAGGGGCCGCTATTGGCCATCGCCGAGCCAGAGATCACGGAAGAACCCATGTCCCTTGGTCAATCGCTGGCAACGTTTGAAAGCGCTTCATCATCACTTCTGCCGCCGCTATAAGGACGAATATCTAAAGGAGCTCCACAAACGCAACAAGTGGAAGTGGCCCCAACGGAATCTCCAGATCGGTGACCTCGTAGTCGTGTACGAGGATAATCTTCCGCCCACGGACTGGCGTTTGGGACGAGTTGAGCTGATCCATACTGGCACGGACGGCCTCGTCCGGGTCGTTGATGTGCGAACCTCGCTGGGTTCAATAAAAAGGCCCGTTACCAAGCTGATCCTGCTCCCCAGCCTTGTGCCTGCACGAGCCTTGTGTCACTCCCTCCACGCAGTGCCCCCTTAAGCTCCTCCTTACGTTTAATGTTCCGTCTCCGTCTCCGTCGGTTGTCCTATGTCACTTTGTTCACTCTTTCCATACAGAACCATGGCCCCCACATCCAGCCAAGTGCAGCTCCGCACAATCCGCGGAGTTGACTCATACCGGTGTCGCATTTGCAGGGGGGTTCAGCCGCTCCGTCGCTGCAAGCGGTTCCTAAATCTCCGCGGGGAGAAGCGGTTGAGGGCAGTTCTGGTGAACAAGTATTGCCCCAATTGTTTGGCCCACGAACACTCCAACGAGGCCTGTCGAACCGCTGGAGGATGCCGGCGTTGTGGGGAGGCGCATCATACCCTGCTCCACGAAACGGAGTCATCCCGTCGACGACACTCTCGGCCCCAAGCTAGAGCCCCTCGTGCTAGAAGTCCAGCACGGTCTCCGCCTCGTAAGCGGAACGCATCCGCACCGCGCGGGAGGAAGTCCGACGGCGCTCCCACTGGAGAACTCTCCCTCTCAGCTCTCCTGCAAACGAAGACCACACCCGTCATGCCGACTGCCGTGGTGAAGATCGGCAACAGCCGGAAAGAGTCCGAGACGCGCGTCCTCCTTGACGCATGTTCTCCCCAAAGCCGCATCAATGGTTCCTTTGCGTCCGCCTTGGGGTTGGGGACCTTTCGAGTGGGCAAAGATGAGGCCTGCCTTGCGACCATCCGGTCCAGGACGGATCCCAACCTCCAAAGTGAAGTCGTCCTCAAGGTGGTAACTAACCTCCGGATCCACACTCCCATCCGGGAGATACCCGGTGAAAAAGAACTTTGCCACGCTAATGCTAGCGGATCCGGCATTCCACCGCCCGGCCTCTGTGTCCGTCGTGCTCGGGGCTGACCTCTATCCTGAGGTCATCCAGCCAGGATGCGTTCCTGGTCATAGCGGACTTCCCGCGGCCCAGAGCACCGTCTTTGGATGGATCCTCTCCGGCTCCTGCGCCACCTAGGCGATCCAGAACGCTGCCGCACCCCTATCTTAGCAGTCCAGCGGGTGAGGAGCGGGTGAGGAGCGAAAGGCGGTGAATTCGGACACAGACGGTCACACTAAAGATGATATGGAGTTTTGGCATGGAGAACTCCATCTTGAGTTAGTTCGCTTTTCACTTCAAACCCGAATACACGTACACGTACACACCGTACACACACATTTCCAAGTCTTAAAAAACCATAAATCTTTTTGTATTGCCAAGTGGCCACCACACAGAGTGTTATATTTCCTCAATAATAAAGTTTGTGATGTTTTATAAATCGAAGTCTACGCGTCGGTCTAATTTTTCATATTGGAAACTGTTGGCAACATCTACTTGAGAAATCCTCCGCGCTCCCACAAACATATCGTATCATATTATTAAAAATTCCCTTAAAAATTCTCTTGGAATTATTTTCGTTTGGTTTGTTAGGATAATCAGCTGTTCGGTTTAGAATAATTTTTCGTAGTTTGTAATTTTTAATAAGATTCATATCAGATTGGACAGAAAAAACCAAAACAAGTTGTAAGTGCGAAAATTTTGTTCAAGTAGTGCGTGACAATAATAAAATCAAAATTGCCGCGAAGTAAATTTTCTATGTAAAAATAAATGTATGCAAATGCCGGTACATACATATATGCACATACGTGTGTACATATATGCAGGTTATAAAAGCTTCCGAGCGGAGCTTTAAGGCGGTTTTTTTTTTTTGTTATTTGTTTTTATAGCGGCGGAGCAATGGGTTGGAGCCGGTGGACAATTATAACAAGTAAGTTTGATTCCATTTTGTTAATACACAGGAATTAATTGCACACTTTGATTTTCACATGCACTTGGACTTATACTAGCACTTGCACTCACGATTGCCGGTATATGTATGTAAATGGATTTGGATGTGTATGTAGATATAAACTGCTTTTCAGTGCAGGTAAGTATGTTAAGTGTGTGTTAAACAATTGGATTAATAAGTTCTTCTACTTATCAGCTTTCGCCACCGATGCGATGCTGGGGGCAAGAGGAAGGAGATCCCGATCGAAGGACCAATGTTTGTAGGGGGGCGAGGGAACCCAAAGTAGCTCCAAAAAGTTATTTAAACGCGCACGTGTACTTCGTTTAAAACACAGCACAATTTTATTAGTTAGAAACAGTTTTTGATGTCCAATTGACTTATGATGGACGATGGGCGGAATGAATTAATATGAAAAGCGAACTGAACTCTATATCCAGTGTGCCCGTCTTCCTTCCAATTCGCTCTTGTGGTGAAGCCAAGCTCCTCATCCGCAGTTCACCCTTTTCTAGCTTGGACAATAATATATAAGTCGCATCACTATTTTTTTAATTTACTCGTTAGTTAATCGTAATAACTGTACCATCTCTATTGTAACGATTAAAAAGAAAAGAGAAGCAAAAGGTTACATGTGTAATGTCTTTTTATCCTTTTCCTACGGATATCTTCTGTCTCAAGATATCATGTGATGTTCTTGCGAGCCCAACAGATATGTCTGTTCTACGTAGCCTCGGCCTGACAATGGAATAGAATAAGATAACCATAGTGCTAAGCTCAGATGCGTGCCAATACTGTGTGTATGTATTGGTCTGACAGATTGGAGAAAGAAAAATTGCTTTCACTTTGGATTGAACTGCGAAACTGAAAGGTAACGAGAAAAATGTCTTGGCCGAGGAATCGTAAGGCACGCGATTTGGACGATAATATGGAGACTGCGCGAGATGACACGGAAACTACGACATCAGAAGTGGGATCGCCTCCACACCAAGCAACATCAGACGACCGTTTAATTACATTTATGGAAATGCAGCATCGCAAGTTCATGGAAGTTTTGAATGCCGTCAAAAATAAACAAACGACGCCAGGCAAAGCAACAACAATCACACTGCCAAATTTAATCCCGGTTCTACGCATGCCAATGCAACCGCTTGGTGCTCCACTGTGGACCTCATCCTAGCAGAGAGTCCCTTGAGTGGTAGCGCTTTACTCATGACGCTCAGTAAATCACTGGAAGGTGGGCCTTCGAACTGGCTGTCGCAAATCTCTTTCTCTGGTATGACGTGGAGCGACTTCAAGGAATTGTTCATGTTGCAGTTTGAGACATCCGAAACTCCAGCAGCTCTGGTTTTTAGTGTTCTGGCTGGAAAACCTAAGGAGGGCGAGTGTATTTCTCTATACACAAGTCGACTAATAACGGCACTTATGGGGAAATGGAAGTCAATGTGCACCGAACAAATCGCCATGTCTGTCGCGCCGCCCATGTTGATACGAGACTACAACGCACAGTTTATACGGCCAACGTCAAATCCCGTAACGAATTACAAAATGAGCTACGAGTTTTTGATTTTGTCAACAAGAAAGACAGTATCACTGAAAAAAATTCTACAAGTAAAAGACACCGATTGCACTCACCCATGAAATGTCACTTCTGCGGCAAATGGGTCATAAATTTGTAGACTGCCGATCAAGGAAAGCCAACGCTAAATCTCAGCAAGGAACCAACACAAGTTATAGCCGCTCATTGGATGTGAAGAATAAAGTCATTACTTGCTACAAGTGTGGAGCGCCTGGACACATTGCTTCGGTTTGTACTGGACGACAGGAGTCAGCCACTCAAAATAAGCCGGACGAAAAACGTGTAAACCTGTGCCAATTGTCTGATCCGATTGGTACTTTGATTTCATCTGGTGAGTCATACCTATCCTTTTTTGATTCTGGATCCGAGTGCTCTCTAGTAAAGGAATCTGTGTCTCAGCGACTGTCGGGCATACGAATTAACAACGTTGTCGCCTTAAGGGGTATTGGAGATAATACAGTAACAAGCACTTTACAAATTATGTCTAATGTAATTATCAATGACTATTCTCTTGTGGTTCTTTTTCACGTAGTTCTTAATAATTATATTAATTACGATATAATAATTGGTCGCGAAATTCTAACTCAGAATTTTGACGTTAAAATTACAACAAATACTTTAGAACTATTTAAGACAAAATTTGTGTACACCCTATCTGCTTTGAACAATCGTGTCAGTCTTGACAATATTGATACTGAGATGTGTGGTGTGGATAAGTCAAGTTTGATGGAAATTTTAAATGAATTTTCAAATGCATTTATAGATGGGTTCCCAAAAACAAAAATCAGTACAGGTGAGCTAGAAATTCGCTTGGTAGTATTGAGGAAAAGGAAATCGTGAGAGGCAAAATTAGAGAACTATTGGAGGCCAATATTATCCGCCCTAGCTGCTCCCCTTTTGCAAGCCCAATACTTTTAGTAAAGAAAAAGAATGGCTCAGATAGACTTTGCGTGGATTACCGGGAACTAAATGCAAATACTGTTGCTGAAAAATTTCCTCTACCGCTAATTAGCGATCAGATATCTAGGTTGCGGTGTGCGAAATACTTCTGTGTTTGGATATGACCAGTGGTTTCCACTAAATCAATATTCATCCAAATTCGATTGAAAAGGCAGCCTTTGTTACTCCCGAAGGCCAATATGAATTTTTAACCATGCCTTTCGGATTAAAGAATGCTCCGTCTGTGTTCCAACGTGCGGTGATGAAAGCGTTAGGGGATCTTGCCCATTCTTATGTCATCGTATATATTGACGATATCATGATTGTTTCAGAAACAAAAGAGAAAGCATTTGTGAGGTTGCATACTGTACTGCAAATTTTATGTCAGGCTGGTTTTTCATTTAATATGACAAAATGGTGAAATTCGACCTAATCCACGAAAGATGCACGCTCTGCACAATTTACCTCCTCCGCAGTCGGTAACTCAAGTGATGCAATTTATCGGTCTAGCATCTTATTTTCGACAATTTATACCCAAGTTCTCTGAGATAATGAAGCCCTTGTATGGTCTAACCTGCAAAAATAAAACATTTGATTGGAAATCAGAGCACGAACAAATTCGACAAAAAATTATAACAACTTTAACAGATGAACCTCTACTTGTTATATTTGATCCCCAATATCCCATTGAATTGCACACTGACGCCAGTATGGATGGTTACGGAGCTATTCTACTCCACAAAATTGACAATAAGCCTCGTGTCATAGAGTATTTCAGCAAACAAACATCCTCCACTGATTCCCGTTATCATTCATATGAGCTCGAAACATTAGCTGTGTTTAATTCAATGAAACATTTCCAACACTATTTGCATGGCCAACACTTTACAGTTTATACTGATTGTAATTCACTGAAAGCCACAAGAAACAAAATTGACCTCACTCCAAGAGTTCATCGGTGGTGGGCATATATGCAATCATTTGATTTTGATATTCAGTATAGACCAGGAGTCAAAATGGCCCACGTTGATTTCCTTTCACGTAATCCCGTACCAAATGAAGTAAAAACTTAATCTTATACGAGTCCAAAAATTAAACATGTTTTGTTGACAGAAATAACTGAGAATTGGCTCCTTGCAGAACAACTGAAAGATTCAGAAACGTCATTAATTATTTCAAAAATTCAGAATGATGAACTAGAAGAAAATGTGGGTAGAACGTACGAGTTACGCTCAAAAATGCTTTTTCGTAAAATTCAAAGATATGGAAAAACTAGGTGTCTTCCAGTTATTCCAAGATCGTCCAGGTGGTCTGTAGTTAATCATGTCCACGAGAGTATTGTTCATCTTGGTTGGGAAAAAACGTTGGACAAAATGTACGAATTTTATTGGTTTGACCATATGGCTAAATACGTACGAAAGTTTGTCGACAATTGTATTACTTGTAAGCTGACCAAACCTACATCAGGAAAGCTACCAATTGAGCTTCATCCTATACCCAAGGTTCCATGGCATACAATACATATTTATATCACGGGTAAATTAAGCGGTAAAGGGATAAAAAGGAGTACATTATAGTACAAATAGATGCATTCACTAAATTTGTTTTTTTGTACCACACAGAAAATATTAACAGATCTGCAGATCAGGGTAGATCATTTACAGGATCTAGTTTTTGTAATTTCTGTTCTATCCAGAAAATAAAGTTACACCTAATAGCAACAGGCGCCAGTCGCGCAAACGGGCAGGTAGAGCGCGTTATGAGTGTTTTAGAACAAATGTTAACCGCAGTGGAAAGTAGTCAACGGTCCTGGCAAGATGCCCTAGGCGAAATACAACTAGCCATAAACTGTATAACTAATCGTGTAACCAGTCCTCTAGAATTATTAATTGCAAAAGAGGCAAGGCCTTTTAATATGTTACCTATAGTAGAAGAAAATAATAAAGTTGATGTAAGTTTTGTAAGAAAGATGGCGACAGAAAATATAAGTAGGAATGCGATTTATGACAAAGAACGGTTTGACAAGAACAAAGCTAAATTTAACAGATTTAAAATTGGCGATTATGTTTTGCTTAAAAATGAAGAGAGACATCAAACTAAATTAGATCAAAAGTTCAAAGGTCCATTTCTTGTGGCAGAGATACTAGAAGGAGATCGATATGTTTTAAAATCTCTAGTAAATATGCGAACTTACAAGTACTCGCATGAAGCTCTCAGAAGTATGCCAAAAGAAGGGATTCCCAAAGAGCTAGACTCGTGTGATGAGATTGAAATCATTGAAGATGCATTGGTGGACTCTAATGAAGGTGAAGACGTTGAAAGAGACGTCATAAATGGGTTGGTGGATTCCAACTAGAAAAAGAAACATTGAAAGAGACGTCATAAATGGGTTGGTGGATTCCAACTAGAAAAGAAACGTTGAAAGAGACGTCATAAATGGGTTGGTGGATTCCAACTAGAGTGAAGGCGTTGAAAGAAGCGTCAGAAAACCAATGGTGGACTCCAATGTGAAAAGATACGTTGAAAGATACGTCATGGTTAAGTTGGTGGATTCCAACTGAAAAATATATTGATGAATTTCAATCTAATAATTCGGACATCGAAAATCGGTTGACCCATAATGTAGGGTTGCCAGTGCTAGTAGGTACACGAGTTAAAGTGTTGACTTATTAGATGTCTGGTGACTATCATTGCGGTAAAAGCCCATGTTTTTAAGTGACTTAGAAACGAGATTACATGTAAACTTGGGAATCCTCTATCAAAAGGCTACTTGGAGAATTATAGGCTATCTTCTATCATTGTTGCGGCCAAATTGAATAAAGTTAAATAATTCTCTTAATTTTCAATTGAGTTGTGGACAAAATTTAATCTGTTCATTAAACAGATTCAGATTTTCAGATTAAGCTTAACATGATCTGCTGTATTGCTAAAAATGTTATGTAACACACGAGGACGTGTGAAGGTCAGGAAGGCCGTGTCGCATCAGTTTTTTTTTAATTTACTCGTTAGTTAATCGTAATAACTGTACCATCTCTATTGTAACGATTAAAAAGAAAAGAGAAGCAAAAGGTTACATGTGTAATGTCTTTTTATCCTTTTCCTACGGATATCTTCTGTCTCAAGATATCATGTGATTTTCTTGCGAGCCCAACAGATATGTCTGTTCTACGTAGCCTCGGCCTGACAATGGAATAGAATAAGATAACCATAGTGCTAAGCTCAGATGCGTGCCAATACTGTGTGTATGTATTGGTCTGACAGATTGGAGAAAGAAAAATAGCTTTCACTTTGGATTGAACTGCGAAACTGAAAGGTAACGAGAAAAATGTCTTGGCCGAGGAAACGTAAGGCACGCGATTTGGACGAAAATATGGAGACTGCGCGAGATGACACGGAAACTACGAGTTATATATATCAAAATCCAACTTGAAGACCTGCTCGGGCGCCATTTATAAGGAAGGTTTCTAGCCAGGGTACATATCTCAGTGATGCCAGTGATCTCGGGATATTAAAATTATAGAATCAAAAGCTGGAAATTATCATAAACCTGAGCATAATTAGACTAATATTAAATCATTGCCCTACAAAATAAATGTTCTATTTCCTTCGTCTACCTCTGGGAAGCTAGCTTGCCAAATAGACTTTAAACAAAGAACAAAACAAAAAACAAACACCAAAAGGTTTTTGTGACTACTGTATAGTTAAAGTGGTACACTACACAAGATTAATGAAGCAAGCAAGTCATCCCTGCCGACTTTGAGTATACCCTGTACGAATTAGAGAAGCTTTATAAAATCAAACTCCTCGAATTCGCCAATAATTTAAACTAAAATTTTTCTCCAAAGCGGCAGCAACGAACGCATGCTAAATCGCTCACACTTACTACGCAGTGTCGCACTAGGCATGTCAGTGCAAATTGTACATTCATATATCTTCGTTATTTCTTGTCCGATTTTAACGAAATTATTATACCTTTTGGCCAAATTAAATTGCGCTACCTTTAATATAACACTAGTTATCCGTTTTTTCTAAATTGCGGGGGCGGAAAGGGGCGTGGAAAAAATTTGAAACAAACTTGATCTGCGTAGACACTACACGAATGCTGACACCAAATTTGGTTGGTCTAGCTCTTGTAGTCTGAGATCCACGTGTTCATACGGACGGACGGACGGACGGACAGACGGACATGTCTCAATCGACTCGGCTGTTGATGCTGATCAAGAATATAAATACTTCATGGGGTCGGAAATGCTTCCTTCTGCCTGTTACATACATTTTAGCGACTTTAATATACCCTTTTACCCTTTGGGTACAGGGTATAACAATCATATTCGAGCTCCCAGCTCGGGCGCCATCTGAAAGGAAGTGTTCAGTCTCTCCAAGACCTTGTAGATAATTAAATTGGTACACTATACAAGACAGCAATAAAATTTAGACATGTTCGCATATATTTAATATTTCTTCAGATAATAATAAGAATAATAATAATAAGCGGCCACAAGCACATCTAGTGGGACACTGAAATCCAAACCAAGAGCTCTTCTATCACTGGACTGATTCCTAGGTACTAGAGTATTACCTGAACACCGATACCACTTTAATCCAAATTCAGCAAAGACATTTTTTAGCTCAGCTTTACGGGGATACGTAATTCATTTGTATCAACCCATGTTGATAAAAAATCCAAATAAAGCGTTGCTGAAATTGAACAATTAATTTAAAGGCAGTGTCTGACTTTGGTAAATTAAAGCTTTTGCTAGTGCTTGAAAAACCTTGTTGATCCTTGGTAAAGACTTGATTATGACTATATCTCCTTGTATCCTTAATTGGTCCTTGAGGTCTGGTGACTAAGTATATTTGGCTGATTCTGGTTTACACTGGATATCGTTGGCGGGTAACAGCGATGCATGGTTTGCTGAAATAGACATCTCCCAAGGTAGGGCAAGATCGCTGTGAACTCTTTTAGCAAAGCTCTGTTCCTCTGTAGTATTGTGGTGCTGGAATCGTCTTGTTGAAACGGCTTCAGATCGTTGACAGTGGTTGTGATGTGTAATCGAACAATGTTCCTGAAAATACAGTTTTTGACCTTCTTTGAATAACTGGTTTACTGTGTCGTTCAGTATGTTGCTGAGACGGGTTCCGTAGGTAAAAGATGTTGCTTCCTCGATTGATCATCCTCCATATTGATAACGTACCGATATGAGTTATTCCTCGTAACTTTTCAAACTTGGTTTCATGATGATGTAAGAAGTTTTTCCGGCCGGGGTACAACTTTCAGTCTACCAAGGGCCTTTGTACTTAGAAAATTTTTGAGGGACCTGTAAAGGACCTGTGGGAAGTAGTTATATATATTATGGTTTGCCGTGTTTGATCATCAGGCTGAATATGCCGGCAACGGATGAGGAAAACAGGAAGTGATGGGTGATTTACCCCGAGGCCGGGTGACGTTTTGGAGGCTCTTCATTTATACCGGAATAGATTTCGCTAGACCATTCGAAATCAAGAACTATACCGGAAGGGCCTGCCTGCCTCATCACAAAGGAATACGTATGCGTATTCGTGTACTTCAGTACAAAGGCAATCCACCTTGAAGCATCCTCTGATCTCATGAGAGAGAAATTCCGGGCGGCCTTTTCGCGTTTTGTGGTACGCAGGCAATGTCCACAGTGCATTTACTCCGACAATGGGAAAACGTTTGTCGGAGCATCCAAAGCCTTAGAGAAGAGCTTTCTGGACGCAACCAATCACCGCATTGCTGAAATCCTATCCTGGCATTTCATTCCGCCCAGCGCTACCCACATGGGTGGCCTTGGGAGGCAGGAGTAAAAAGTTTTAAGGCGCTGTTCTACAAGTCCACCGCCAATGTGCCGTATACGTTTGAGGAGCTCTCGACCCTGTAGTGTCGGATAGAGGCGTGTCTGAATTTACGACCTATCTCTCCCATGAGCGAGGACCCGGCCGATCTCCGGGGCATTTCCCTGTAGGAAGACCCATATTGGCCATCGTCGATCCAGAGATCACGGAAGAACCCATATCCTTGGTCAATCGTTGGCAAAAGTTGAAAGCGCTCCATCATCAGTTCTGCCGCCGCTGGAAAGACGAATATCTGAAGGAGCTCGCAATAAGTGGAAGCAGCCTCAATGAAATCTCCTGATCGAAACCCTCGTAATTGTGTACGAGGATAATTTACCGCCCACGGACTGGCGTTTGGGACCGGTAGATCTCATCCACTACGGCGCGGACGGTTTAGTCAGAGTCATAGACGTGCGAACATCGCAAAGATTAATAAAAAGGCTGCTCGCCAAGCTGGTCTTGCTTTTCACCGAGTCTGATATCACTCAATCACAGCAGTGACTCCTTCAGCTCCTCCTTGCGTCCAATGTTCTGTCCACGTTTCCATTTGTCGTCCTGTGTCACTGTTCTCCACAGTTGTTGTTCTCTCTAACCCTAATTCTGTTTTACTCTTTTCCTCATGGATCCAGCATCCAGCCAAGTGTAGTCCCGCACGGTACGTAGAATCGGTTCATATCGGTGTTGTATGTGCCGAGAAGTCCACCATCTGCGTAGTACTGATCAACAAGTATTGCCCCAATTGTCCGGCCCACGAACACTCGCAGTGCCGTATCAATAATGCCTCCTTTGCGTCCGCCGTGGTGATGACAATTTACCAAGTGGGCAAAGATCAGGCCTGTCTTGCGACCATCCGGTCCAGGATGGATCCCCTCTACCAAAAGGAGATCGTCGTGAATGTTGAATCTAACCTGCGGATAGACACTCCCACTCGGTAAATAACCGAGGCGGTAACAAAGAATTTTGCCATGCTGACTCTACAGGATCCGGCTTTTTTCTGTGTGTCCGTCGTTCTCAGGGCTGACCTCTATCCTGAGGTCATAGCGGGTTTCCCGCGGTCCAGAGCACCGTCTTCGGATGGATCCTCTCAGGCTCCTGGATCTAGGCGCATTAGAACGATGTCGCACCCCATCCTTTATCAGTCCATCCGGGCTATTGCAACTTATTGCAAGGGGTGCGGTGTGTTCACGTCAGAAAGGGTGAAGCGAAGACGGCGAATTAGTACGCAGACGGCCACGCAGTTCGTTTTATCTTTCAACACGTCCGTACGCCCCCACTTAAATATTGTTTGTTATAAGTTTTGCCTTAAATTGTCCCGCCAACATCTATTGGCCACCATACAATACTTTTTGCTATCTAATAAAATTGTGTGCTAAGCCAAGATCAAACGTACGCGGTGTAATTTATTTGTTTGAGATTTCTGAAAGCTTTCTACTTTAAGTTCTACTTTGTTCAAGGCAGAGGTTTGAGAAGCGCTGGCATTGTGGGCGCTAAATTTGTATTAATTATATAATTGTAATTGTACATTAATGATGGGTACATTAATTCGGTGTATATGCATATATTGAGCAGAATATATACGTGTATATATGTATTCACATATAATTATTTAGTGTATTTAAGTACAAAAGCTTCGGGAAGGGAGGTATTTCGTCGAATTAGGCATTCATGTAGTATCTAGTAGAGGTGGGCATGGGCCGTAATTTTCAACCCAACCCGACCCAGCCCATGGGCCGAAGAGGAAAATTTTATCCGTACCCGAAAGCTAAAAAAATTTTGTAACCCGAACCCAACCCGCTCGCCCGAAAAAAAAATTACATTTTTTTATAAAGGATTAATAGGTATGAAAAAATCCAAATTTGAATTACATATTTTTGTAAAGAAAAAGTAACATATCGAGTTTTGGGCTTGACAATCTTGAGCGCCTTTCATTTAATATTTTCCCCGACGATGAAAAAATTCTCTCGCTTGTGGCAGAGCTTACAGGTATGCATAATATTTGTTTGGCCACCACTTGCAATAATTTCAGGTCAGTTGCCTGTTTCCAAAAATCTGAAATTGACATGTTTGAACGAGTAGTTGTTGCAAAATATTTATCAATTTCTAAATCTATAGGATTTTTGTCAAGTTTCATTTTTTTTTTGTTGATTTTTGTCGAAATACTCTTGAAATTCATTATTGCTATTTGGCGAAGTGTTTTCAATTTTTGAGTCCTCATCTGTATCGCTTGTGATTTCATAAATTTCATTCATCATGCTTTTGCCGGTCTCCAAAACATGATTTTTTTTCTTCAGGTAAAAAACTCAATTCTTTGAATGGAGGGTTTAAAAATAATCCAACTAAATGTACTGTAGTTGGCTGAAAACGCAATTCCAAAGAATTTAAAGTTTTTTTTTTTTAATTGTTCTATAACATTTGAATCGAATATTTCAATTTTACATTGTTTTTTTAGTTTTTCATACCATATATATTGTTGGCTCTTTTTCAGATGATAATTTGTCAGAACAATCTTTAAATGGTTTTAAAAACGTAATTAGATTTTCAATTAAAGCGAAGTCAATATTAGCTATACGTTTTACTTCATTTTTTGATAAAATTAAAACTTTAATTTCTTCCTGAACATCACAAATGCTTTCAAGCATAAAAAAGATAGAATTCCAACGCGTTTTTATTTCTTGTTTTAGAGATTTGCTTAATTTGTGATTAAGTTTGGAATGCTTGAAAAATTTTACAAGATTTTTTCCAAATTTATTTTCGGGTTTTTCGGGTTGAGCGTCCTAACCCATACCCGCCCGCACCCAACCAGAAATTAGATTTTCCAGCCCATACCCACGGGTACCCGACAAAAGCCCAGCCCATGCCCACCTCTAGTATCTACGCAGATCAAGATTGTTTTTAATTTTTCCACGCCCACTTCCGCCCCCAAAATTCAGGAAAAACGAACAACTATAGAGGTACAGTAAGTAAAAAAGTATTGGCACACTCACAAAGTTACAGTTTTGCGTGCTATAACTTTTCATCCAATAACAAATTTAAAAAATTGAAAACAGTATTCTCTAAATTCATGGTTTTATTATACAACTAAACAAAAAAAATATAAATTTCAACGTTTTTTTATATGCTTAACCTTAAAAAGTAAAAAAAGGCACAAATTTACATCAAATAAGTATTGGCACAGGTATCGAAATCAGTTTACCCCATTGCAGGTGTACCGGGCTAATACTTTGTGGGTCCTCCTTTGGACTGAATAACAGCTTGTAAACGCCTTTTCATGCTGTTCACCAGATTTTCAGTTTCGGAAGGTGTTATTTTATTCCATTCTGCTATTAGGGCCTCTTTAAGGGAATCCTTCGATGTTATGTGGTGAGATCTTATCTTACGCTCTAGAAGATGCCACACATGCTCAATCGGATTTAAGTCCGGCGATTGTGGGGGTGTTTTAAGCTGTTTGCAATGGTATATCAACCACTCTTGAACATGCATGTTTCGGGTCATTATCTTGTTGAAATTGCCAAGTTGTCCCATTAAGGCCCATTTATTCGACGCTTGGGCTTAAATTTTCTTTGAGAATATCTCGATATACATGGTTATCCATTGTTTCATCTATGAAAAACAGATTTCCAACACCAGATGCCGAAAAACACCCCCAAATCATCACGTTACCTCCACCGTGTTTTACTGTTTTGAGGAGGTTGTTCTCTTGAAGTTCTTTGTTTGGCTTTCGCCAAATTTTTTGTGCACCATCTGACCCAAATAGGTTAAATTTTGATTCATCACTGAATACTGTGGTGTTCCAAAAATATTCCGGTTTATTTAAGTGCTGTTTAGCAAATTCTAGCCGCTTTTTCTTATTTGCCTTCGAAATGAAGGGTTTGCGACGAGGGACACGGCCATGATACCCAGCCTAATATAGGGTATTTCGAACTGTCTGGGGGTTAACGTTTACTTCAAACGAATTTTGCAACGTCTCGCTCAATTTTACTGCCGAAGTTTTCGGATTTTGTGCCACCGTGGACACCACAATCCGCTCCTGGCGTTCGGTCAATTTTTTTGGGCGGCCAGATCTGCTCTTCGGAGCTATTTTGCCAGTATTACAAT
Organism: Drosophila neocordata; assembly: GCA_018903615.1. Classification (NCBI taxonomy): domain Eukaryota; kingdom Metazoa; phylum Arthropoda; class Insecta; order Diptera; family Drosophilidae; genus Drosophila; species Drosophila neocordata. The sequence goes on from JAEIGI010000047.1 coordinate 52,583, forward strand.
AGTGCATAACAATGTTTAGAACACTAGACCATGACTTATCAACAATTTTGCCAATTTTGCGATAGGATTTTTTTTCTAAATATTGTTTTATTATAAATTTACGTAGTTCTACGGAAATCTCAGTACCTCTGCCCATTTTCTATGTCTATGTCCGTTGAAATCTATCCTATATACATTTTATGTAATTCTCGGAAGTACGATGAAGTAAAAAACGAGAGTGAAAATAACAGGAGTTTACCGTTGCGTTGCCAAAAGCATAAGCTACAATAAGAAATGTGCCAATACTTATTGGATGTAAATTTGTGCCTTTTTTTACTTTTTAAGGTTAAGCTTATAAAAAAACGTTGAAATTTATATTTTTTTTTATTTAGTTGTATAATAAAACCATGAATTTAGAGAATACTGTTTTCTATTTTTTAAATTAGTTATTGGATGAAAAGTTATAGCACGCAAAACTGTAACTTTGTGAGTGTGCCAATACTTTTTTGACTCACTGTATATTAAAGGTAGCCAAGTTTTCTTTGGCATATCTAATAATTTTCCCAAAAGGTATTAGCTGACCAAATTTCGTTCTGACAAGAAATATCGCAGATATATCTATGTACAATTTGTACAGCAATGTCCAGTGCGAAACAGTGCGACTTGCCTGCTTCATTTTATTATATGTAGTCAAAAGGGGGCAATTACGAATTTATTCAACATTGTTGAAAATATATGAAAAATGGCAATATAGCGGCTATAATGCTGTGTTTGAAGGCAACACATTGTGAGACATCTGCAAAAGTCTCGAAGAGATTGGAAGAGCTACACGTGCCCAGAGGGCCTGCACGTAGGGTAAGACTCTTGAAGCAGCTTTTGAACACCAAAATGAGCGCAAATGACAGTATGGCAAGTCATATCAATTCGTTTTTCGATGTGATGGAGAAACTAAATGAGATCGGGGTAGAATTACCCGATGAATTTGTAGTCATTCTCTTACTGTCATCTTTACCTGAAGGGTATGAAAATTTTGTAATTGCCATAGAAGCGCGAGATGAGCTGTCTAGTATGACGTCATTAAAAGTAAAACTCTTGCAAGAAGGAGAGAGACGTAAAGTGGAGTTCGGGGAAGAAAGAGAGACAAAAATTTTCGGCGCGCAAAACCAAAAGAAGACAAGAAAAAATTGGAAATCGTTTGCAAAGTCTGGCGACAAAAAGGCGGTTTGCTGGAATTGCGGAATTCAAAGTCATAAAGCGGCAGAGTGCAAAGCGAAAGAGAAAATTGAGACGAGATCATTTTCGGCTTATGTGGCAAGGCCATGCCACAAGAAGTTGAAACAAAATGTATGGTGCTTGGACAGTGGGGCCACGGCGCACTTATGTTCAGATAAGGGTCTGTTCATTAAATTGGAGCTTCATAAAGAAAGAAACACACTAGCGGGTGAGAAATTTGTTGAAGCGTGTCGCCGTGGAATTGTACGATTGACCTGGAAACACAGCACGATTGATCTACAGAATGTTTTACTGGTAGATAACTTGCAATGTAATTTGATGTCTGTTGCAAAGGCGGCTGGAAAAGGTTTCAAAACAGAATTTAACCAAAGGAAAGCGACCATAAGAGATGCGTATGGTAAGGTGGTATTGGAAGCCACAAATAAAAATGGTCTGTATTTGTTCGAGAATAAAATGAACAAGTGTTTTTACCGTCAGTTCTGTTAAAAAGCGATTAGTTAATGGAAACAATCAGCTTGGACATGTAAACTTCGAGTCAAAGAGGAAGTTGGTAAAACAGAAAATGGTTAATGGTGGCGATAAAGGATGGATCAAGTTTCAGAACGAGAAGTCACATGATCAACCAGAGACCGCACAAGTAATTGAGCCTGGATTAGATGAAACGACACCGGAGGAAGAAGCTATGGATTCTCAAGTAAACAACGGTGGGTTGCAGTCAGATGACAAAATAATACGTGTTCGCGGAGGACCAGGAAGGCATACTGGTGGACCAGGGCGTTCATGTTTGCAACATAATGGATCAAACTTGATATCCAAAGGGGAAATGGAAGTTCCAAATAACGTTAAGGAGGCGTTAACTTCTGGATATGCCGATGAATGAAAGACTTCCATGCAGAACGAGCTAGATAGTTTGCGAGGCAGCAAAGCTTGGAATCTGGTCGATTTACCAAAAGGTGAAAAAGTCATGGGAAGTAAAAGGGTCTATGCTATCAAGCGAAATAAGGATGGCGATATCGAGCGACTGAAGTCAAGGCTAGTCGCAAAAGGCTGTAGTCTACGCTGTGGAGTAAACAACTGGGATACATCTCCGCCAGTAACAGGATATTCGTCGGTCAGATTAGTGATGGCGATGGCAGTTGAACATAGTCTGTACATGCACCAGATGGATGTTACTGCAGCATACTCAAACAGCGAGTTGAAGGATACAGTATACATGCGTCAACCAGAAGGATTTGTTGACTAGAAATACCCAGAGCGAGTATTGAAGTTAAGGAATGGACGAGGATGGAATGAGGCGATAAACAAAGTTATCGTAAAAATTGGTTTCAGTCCCTGTGCAAGAGAACCTTGCATGTATACCCGTCGGACAGGTAAGAATATCAATTTAATTCTCGTTTATTTAGATGGTCTCATTCTAGCAAGCACTAGTCTACAAGAGTTATCAACTATCAAAAGGCTTATCGCAGAGAAGTTGGATGTGGTAGATGGTGGCAAGCTGAAGCATTTCCTAGGGATGGAAATTGATCGAGATGGCGAAACAGGTGGCATATCAGTTGGTCACAAGAACTTCATAGAAGAATTACTTCGCAAATATGGAATGGCTGAGTGCAAGCCAAACGTGTTGCCGTTGGAGCCTGGGTCTCAAGTCAAATGCACCAAAAAGGGATGTAAGAAAGTCAACCAAGTTGAGTACCAGTCGATGATCGGGTCATTGATGTACTTGGCTAAAACGACTCTTCCGGATATTTTGCATTCTGTATCAAAGTTGGCCCAAATGAATGCAAAATTACATGATGAGCATGTAGTTGGGGCAAAGAAAGTCCTGCGATATCTCAGAGGAACTGCAGACCTGAAGCTGCGGTATGTTCGAACTGGAGATCCAATAGTCTGTTACATGGACACGGATTGGGCAGGTGATTGCAGTGATCGCATGTCATATAGTGGCTGGGCATTCATCGCTGCAGGTGCAGCGATTACATGGGAATCGAGAAAGCAGAATGTCGTGGCGCTCAGCAGCATGGAGGCTGAGCACGTATCGTTATCGTCTGGGGCCAAAGAAGCGACATACATAAAGAGGCTGATGTCAGAGATGGGATTTCAAGAGGAAGATCCAATGATTATTTATAGCAATAATCAGAGTGCACAATGTTTAGTTAAGAACCCAACTTATCATTCTTGTAGTAAGCACATTGACATCAAATTCGACCATGTAAGAGAAATGTATAAAGATAATGTAATAGATGTAGTCTATGTACCCGCAGAAAGTATGATTGCGGATGTTTTGACCAAGAATTCAAGAAGTGTAAAACATCAAAACTGTGTAAAAGGCCTGGGGTTAAACTCAATTATGGCACGTTGAGAACGAGTGTTGAAAATATATGAAAAATGGCAACGTGCACAATTGACTCATTAGCATAGCATAGCATTAAGTTACCTACGAGTAACAGATTATGTTAAGTAATATATAACATTCTGTCAACCTTATGTTATGTTATGTCATTCACAATTAATACGCCGAAATGACCGCACGCGCAAATAAACATAATTATCAAACATAATGTAAACATGCATATATTTATATATATATAGTTATAGCTCATTCATATACAGGAAGGATATTTTTATTTAAGTACATGGAAAATGGGCGGGAAATTGGGCAAAAGTCAAGAGTATATATTGAATATATGCATATACACCGAATTAATGTACCCATCATTAATATACAATTACAAGGAAGCAAGCAAGTCGTCCCTGCCGACTTTGAGTATACCCTGTACCAAGTAGAGGAACTATATTAAATCAAACTCCTTAAAATTTGCCATCAGTTCAAACTAAAATTTCCCTTACCAGCGGCAGCAACAAACGCATGCTATCTCGTTCACACTTACCATGCAATGTCGCACATGGCATTCCAGTGCAAATTTTACGTAGGTGTATAACTTTGATATTTCTTGTCCAATTTTAATTTGGTCTGGAGATACCTTGTGACGAAGCACTTTTCAAAGCTTCGCCCCAATGAAGGGGATATATATATATTCATTTCCTTATTATTATCTCTAGTTTAATTAGTATTAAGTTCATGAAGTCATTATAAGTTTATTCTCTGACTTGTTGATAGTATTTTTATTAGTAGAACTAGTTCCCTTAGAGCATCTCTAAATCGCCACCACCGCCAGTACACACACACATACATACACATACATCGGGCCACCAAAGAAATGAAACAAGCAATGCAACGGGACTTGCCCAAAAGTCGCCAGTTGCTACTGCGCAGTTTCTATTGCCGCCTATATACATATGTACGCATGTCACGCCATATATATATGTATGTTTCTATGCATATATGTATGCGCATGTCACGCCATATATATGTATGTAGCAATAGGAATTGCAACGGGACTTGCGAATGAAGACGACAGAGATATTGCGCAGTTTCTTTTGTTCTAGAAACTTCTAGAGGCCCAAGCTACGCATGCGTTACGGTAAATGCATCGATCGCGTCATCGCCAAAATGTGTTGGCAATTTTTGATTGGTCGCTGCCGGCGTCAGCGACCAAAATCAAAGGCCAAGGGCTGTCGAAAGTTAAATCGACAGATCAGTTGAGCTAGGACCGAGCAACAGATAAGTTGAAACAAAAAAAGTGCAGTGCGTGGATAAACATATCGAGCAGAACTAAAGTGTCCCCTACAGCTAATATAATAATCTCAAAATACCTTTTTCGGTAATCCAGAAGACCATAGAGACGCCAAATTAAACACAATCATTGGAAACAGAGCTAAACAAGGGTGTGTACAGCGGGTGAGTCCAATCAGTGGCCAACAGGGCTACCCCTCCCAGATTATTAGGTCAAGTGTGGTAAATCAATATCAGGTTAGATATAAGTAGTATTTTAGGTCCGAGGGACATTAATAAACTTTATAATGTTTGCCCCGAATCTCAAAACCAGTCTTAATGATTTATCCTCAACATTCCATCCTGTCATTTTAGTTCCCTCTATTATCTAAATGTCTACGTACTGTACTTGCATGTAGTGTATGTTTTGTAGTATTTGTATTTTATGTAGGGAGCCATGTAAATCATATTAATCTTAGTCAATGTCCGGGTGACACCCTAATTGACTAGGATAATATGATTTGTCTACTGCTACCCGACTAGGAACTTTATCAGACCAATGTCCGGGTGACACCCTAGTTGATCTGATGAAGATTCTTGGGCCATTAATAGTTCGTACTTGTAGCGATTCGGGATAATTCCTATTTTATTTAAGTCAATGTCCGGGTAACACCCTAGTTGACTTAAATAATAGGAATTATCCAACGAGTCGCAACTGGATAATTCAAACAGGCCAAGGTCCGGGTGACACCCTACTTGACCTGGTTGAATTGCCTGGGCTAATCCCAACGTGTTTGTTTCTCAAGCCGATGTCCGGGTGACACCCTAGTCGGCTTGATACCCTTCCCTTGTATTTGTTAATCGTTTAGTAGAAGTCGATCACCCTACTCCTTTCCTTTTTCCCTCCCTTGTTAGGTATAGTTAAAGCAATCACCGATTAGAGCAAGCCAACTGTGGATATGGCTATGCTCCCTTTCCTCCGTCATCAAGTCCGGGTTTCTTACATAAATTTTCTGTGTAGGAAAGGCCCTGGGGAGACTGGGAGATGTACCCCGGCCGGGAAAAACTTCCCTACAGATGGCGCCCGAGCAGGGACCCGAGACTTGATTGACATATTATTTTTTTATATACATTTTTATATATAAATAATTTCTTTATAAAGGATTTCATCTGTGTGGAATAAATACCCACCATAACCCAAATCTTGCTAACCTATATGCCTAACAAAATTCCCTTCCAGCAATATAAAAGAAATTTTTGAAATAAATTAATTTTTTTTTATTGTGTTTTAATATATGCATGCTGGCAAATCACAGAGTATCCCAAGTGCACCATAAGTCAATTACATTGTTCACATACCCCGCATGAAAGCCCCGCCAGCAAGAATTCAATTTAAAAAAGTCAACGATAGATCTGTCTAATCACCGACATAGCTAAGTCACCCAGCAGAGTCAAGATAGAGTAACCAGTAGAATCATCGACAGAAAATTAGTTTTAAGCAAGCCAGCGATAGAACTAAGTACAAAACCATCGTCATAGCTAAAATACTCAGCAGAGTCACGGTAGAGTACTTAGTATAATCAACCCCCAGGAATTTAGTTGTAAGTGAGTCAACGATAGAACTAAATACAAAATCATTGACATAGCTAATAGACTCAGCCAAATCAGGATCAAATAGACAGCAGAATCATCGACAGACAATTCATTTAGCAAGCACAGTTAGAATTTAAAATTTGCAGGCAAGTCAAAGAGAAACAGAAAAACGCGGCAGCGAAGCCGCCGATGGTACAGTCACAGCAAAGTATCATAGAAAAACCAAAATTCATATACCGCACATAGCAACCAAAGACTCTAGCATTTTTTTTTTGTCTCCTTCTCCCACACTGAATTTTTCTGATGAGGAACAGAAGGGGGGGTCTCCTGCTTGGTTCCTATTGGTCGACTTCGCATCGCTATACACATTACCAATGTACAAAGCATAGCAGTAACGGCGAACATTAAAATAAAAGAAACTGCAATTAATAACTATAAGAATAATTGCAGCTTCTGGCACAAGCAGAGCAACTTCTATTTGGAGCAGATGGAAGTACAGGCATTGAACAAGAAGACCTCAAGGCAAGCAGTCAATCCTACTCCAGAGAGTCACCAGGAAGACGTCAACCAGAACAGTCGATCCTACTCCCGTCAAGGATTCATCAAGCAGACTTCAGCGCAGGCAGTCCAAGGATACACAAGAGTCCTTAAATGAAATCAACAGTGAACAACAAGGATCAAAGTCAACAAGCAACCAAGGATATTCATCGCCAACCAGAATCAACAAGGATATCCAAAGTCAATCAAGGATCAACCAACGATATTCAAAGTCAACCAGGACTAACCAACGATATTCATCGTCACCCAGAATTAACCAACGATACGCAAAGTCAACCAGGATTAATCAACGATACGCAAAGGCAACCAGGATTAATCAACGATACACAAAGTCAACCAGGATCAATCAACGATATAACAAACCAACCGAGAATACTTAGTCATCAGTCCTCAAGGACACCCCGAGTCAAGAAACCTACGCATAGTCAACAAGTTATCAAGGATACCCAGGATAATTAGCCCGTGGCAATATTTATCATTTATTAAAATTAAACACCGCCTGGTTAATTAATTGTTCAATTTCAGCAACGTTCTATTTGGATACTCTAGCAACATGGGTGTCAAATGGATCACGTATCGCCGAAAAGCTGAACTAGAAAATTTCTTTACTGAATTTGGATTAACACAAGGCGGCACCGTGGAAGAAATGCGCAGCCGATTTTCCAGTTTTGCCTCCAGAAAAGACCATAAACCAGACGTGCTTGCACGCCTAGCAGAATTAGAAGCCCACTATGGACAGACGGCAACCATCGACAAGAGCCTGGATATTAAACCACGATCACGGTCTGTATCTCCCGCAAGGTGCACCGAGCATGCAATCGAGATCGAGATACCCAAGAATCAGGACATTGACAGAAGAGCTTCACCAGCACCCGCATGTCCACCACAGGCAACCACAGCAGGCATGTCAACTACATTACGAACCACGGAAAACCTCAGCCCATCGACCATAGCAGATAAAGTGTCCAAATGGGGCATTAGCTTCGATGGGACAACCGATCCACTTTATTTTCTGGAAAAATTGGAAACACGTGCAGCCACATATCACATCCATACTGAGTCATTACCAAGAATGATGTCAATTATTTTATCCGGCCGAGCCGAAGGATGGTGGCAAACAAGCGGATTACTAGAATCATCCTGGCTGAGCTTCAAGCAAGGATTTCTGGAATTTTTCTTGCCACCCCGATACTTCGAAAAACTGGAGGATGCTATTCGAACCAGAAAACAACGCACAGATGAACCATTTAAACAATATTTGGTCGATCTTCGTCTCATGATGCGAAGAGCCAATTATACCGGACCACAAGAATTGGAACGCATCTATGACAACCTACATCCCGAGTACCAGCTGTACACTCGTCGCAGAGATTTTCACGATTTAACTGAGCTAACACGGTTAATCGTCAACTATGAGGTCATACGAAGCCAAAGTTCCACAAGTTTTACAAATTCTTTTAATTCCCAGGTAAATATGTCCTCTGCCTACGACAACCAGGTTCAACAATTCTTAGATGTACCCCGAGCTGAGCCACGCAAGAACAGGATTAACAACAAGCCCACCTATCAGCCTGGGGCTGGACGCCAAGCCAACAGATCTAACGTCTACCAACTGGCGGACACACGTGTAGATACGCAACGCGCCTGCAGGAATTGCAGCGAACATGGACATTTTGCCCACCAATGTACCAACCGACGCAGACTTTTCTGCTGGGAATGCGGAAGAAGAGGCATTCGAACCATCGAATGCTGCAAACGTTCGGGAAACGCCGAGCGCATTTGTTTGAACTGGGATCAAACACAGGAAGCGCCAAATCATCCCCAAGTATAAGCCGACTTCAATTTGCTGAAGGACGCCTGCTAGCATTAATACAAATCAATGGTCACGAGATAAACGCAACGTTGGACACCGGAGCTACAAGAAGCTTCATCAGCCATTCTTTGGCACAACAGGTATCAGCCACAGAAGACAGGAAACAAATACGCGCCGCTATCAACTTAGCCGACGGATCTCGCAAGGAGATCACCCAAGCCATCGAAGCCGACATGTGGTTAGGAATATCACACACCAAGTTACCATTGTTAATTCTACCAGGCATTATGGACCAGATCATTCTAGGTTCAGATTTCCTCCGTGGTGTTGGTACCACGATTCAATGCGGAGAAAATTTCATCAGATTGGAACCTACTGCAACACAGTCCAATGGAGCATTCACCCGAGTTGATACTATCACAGAGTCTAGTATCAGGCCACCGATCAAGTCGACGATAATTACCAGACGTGACCCACAGCCCAAGTTAACCACAGATGACCCAACGGTCTACCAAAAGAACAAAAGCCCAACTGAGAGTTGGACCAGACGTGCAGCTCTACCTCCCCCATCTGACCATGCGATAAGGAACAACCCCTTCCGCAAGCAAGTAGAAGGAAGCCGCTCACGTAAGTCAACGAAACTTAATTTAACAACCACAACACTGCCAGTGACCCCCGAAGATACTAAACGAAGTGAACCAGCAATGCATGAATCCCCATCCCCGATCGGAGACCCTAGCTCAACTCAACTTATAGAAGAATTTTTGGCACAAGAGCTGCCTAAATTCGACACTTTAAAAGGTGTCACCCACATAGCCGAGCATGTTATCACAATGAAGGACGACCGTCCCATCAAGCAGAGATATTACCCCCGTAATCCAGCACAGCAGAAGATCATCAATGATACCGTAGACCAGTTACTGCTAGAACGCCGAATCGAACCATCGAAGAGTCCTCACAGCGCACCCATCGTATTAGTGAGTAAGAAAACTGGTGACATGCGCATGTGTATAGATTTCAGGTAACTCAATGCCCAATCTATACGAGATGCCTACCCTCTACCCCGGATTAATCATATATTAGAGAAACTTCGGCACGCGAAGTTCATCTCCACATTGGACCTCAAGAGCGGATACTGGCAAATCCCATTGGCCAGATCCAGTCGCGAATGCACAGCTTTTACAGTCCCCGGTCGTGGGCTGTTTCAATGGAAAGTAATGCCATTCGGACTACATTCAGCAGCCGCCACATTTCAACGCGCTTTGGATAGCGTAATAGGCCCCGAAATGGATCCTTTTGCTTTCGCCTACCTAGACGACATCATCGTTGTAGGCAGCACACTGGAAGAGCACATGACGCATCTACGAGAAGTTTTTCGCAGGCTACGAGAAGCTAACTTGCGTATAAACCAAGCAAAATGCAGGTTCTTCAAGCGCAGGATACAATTCCTTGGACATGTTATCAGTGAACAAGGGATTCATACTGATCCTGAAAAAGTAGCCGCAGTGCGCGAGCTATCACCCCCTACTAATGTACGCCAGCTTCGCCGATGCCTAGGCATCGCCTCCTGGTATCGCCGCTTTGTTCCAGAGTTCTCCAACGTCGTTCAGCCTATCACTAAATTGCTGAAAAAGAATGCCAAGTGGAATTGGGATCGTGAACAACAAGCCGCATTTGAAGAGCTGAAATCTCGATTAACTTCTGCTCCTATATTAGCTTGTCCAGATTTTAATTCCAAGTTCTATTTACAGACCGATGCCAGCGATTATGGATTGGGTGCAGTCTTGACCCAATATCAAGAAGGTACGGAACGAGTAATAGCATATGCCAGCCGCCGACTACTTGCTCCCGAGGAAAACTACTCAGCAACTGAGAAAGAGTGCCTCGCCATCGTCTGGGCAATACGCAAGATGCGCTGCTATTTAGAAGGCTACCGATTCGAAGTTATCACGGATCATCAGGCCCTTAAATGGCTCAACTCCATAGATAATCCAACAGGACGCATCGCTCGTTGGGCCCTCGAACTACAACAATACGAGTTTGACATCCAGTACCGCCGAGGGAAGCTAAACATAGTAGCTGACGCCCTCTCTCGACAGCCCTTAGAGGTGTTAAACAGCATACAGGATACCCTGCCAAAGTGTACATGGTGGCGTAAAATCAAACGCCAAATCGATGAACAACCTGACCAGTTTCCCGACTACCGATACGAAGGTGATCAACTCTACCGTAGGAGAGATATCCACCCAGAAGAAGATGACCCCATTCCATGGAAGCTATGCGTACCAAAGGAAAACCGAGAACGAGTACTACAGGAATGCCACAATGAACCCACAGCAGGACATTTAGGAATCAGGAAAACAATAATCAGAATAGCCCAGAAATACTATTGGCCTGGATTCTTCCGTGACGTCACACGTCATGTTCGCAGCTGCATACAATGCCAACGATACAAAGTGGATCAAACAAAACCAGCAGGAAAGATGTTCACCCGCCAAGTCAAGGAACCATTTAGCATAGTATGCACGGATTTTGTCGGCCCTCTACCCCGGTCGAAACAAGGTAACACAGTCTTGTTAGTCTTTCTAGATGCCTACAGTAGATGGGTGGAGCTCATACCTTTGCGTAAAGCTACCACTACTGCATTGGAAAAGGCTTTCCGAGAAAGAATCATAGCACGATTCGGAACTCCACGTACCCTCGTCTGCGACAATGGAACGCAATTCACCAGTAAATCATTCAAAGAACTTTGCAACAGAGCTGGAGTAGAACTTCAGTACACCGCGCCGTATACCCCACGGCAGAACCCCACGGAAAGAGCGAATCGAACTATCAAGACGATGATAGCTCAATACCAAGGAGAAGATCAGAGCAATTGGGATCAACTACTCCCCGAATTCACATTAGCTATCAACTCAAGCGTATGTGATTCTACAGGATTCACCCCAGCCTTCCTAGTGTTGGGAAGAGAACCACGTATTCCTGGAGCATTGTACGATGAAGCTACCCCTGGTCTAGGAACACCGCCATGGTCACCCGAATCCCGAGCACAACGCATGGCCGACGTATTCAAATTGGCCCAGACCAACATGCAGCAGGCATCATTAGACCAAAGCCGGCACTTTAACCTACGACGCCGAGAATGGAGACCAGCCGTTGGCGATCTGGTCTTACTTAGACAACACCATTTGTCTAAAGCCGCAGAAGGCTTTGCAGCCAAACTGGCCCCGAAGTTTGACGGGCCCTACAAAGTAATCAAGTTTATTTCCAGAAACATAGTCCGCCTACAAGAAGCCCATGGCAGACAACGACGCACAGCAAGCATAGATGACCTCAAACCATTGCAACAAACAGAGGCCCAGCAGACATCCCCATGAATCAGAAGAAGCCCATGGCAGACAACGACGCACAGCAAGCATAGATGACCTCAAACCATTGCAACAAACGGAGGCCCAGCAGACATCCCTATGAATCAGAGGAAGCTACCATACCAGAGATGTGTCAACTCACAGGGGCCACTTGATGGAGAGTGTGCTCTCCCAACGTCCCTGTTCCCCTAAGGGGGAATCTCTGCAACGTAACCCGAGGGCGCTTCGCGCCAACAGGCAAGAGTAATCATGAACAACGCTCATGGTTAATTTAAGTTAGCATGTAATTTTTATTTTTAAGACATTTTTCGCCCTTTGTAAACCACACTGATAGGGTAATAGGGTATCAACGATAGGGTATCACAAGTCAGAGTATTCAATGTATATTTTTCACAGCAGCATGGCAACGCCAATCTACAGCGTCGACGAAATCGTAGCCATCATCAGTCAGTTGGTGTCAACCTGGGAGGCGGAGTTCGCTAACCCTGAGTCGCAACGCGAGCCCACCCCACGGTTGGACCAAACCATGCAGCCCTCGTCGAGCGATCCTTCCGCACCTGTAGCCCTACACGAGCCCACTGAGGCAGAGACATACAACTGTTTCCAGCTAGTAGACGCCCCCGAGAGACCGACAATACAATCGGTACAGGTACTTGGGTTTCACCTCGAGCTAGCAGATCTTGCCTGCTTCGACCCAGGCAAATTCGCCAACTACAGAGGATGGAGTCCTTCACCTAAAGTTCAAGATCAAGCAAACGATGAAGACAGAGCAACGCCGCCTTACCCACCAAGATCCCCGGTGAACTCGCCAATGCAGTCTCCATCCCCAGACCCAAGGATGTTATCACCCTGTTACCGCTCTCCATCGCCCTACAGTCCTCCAGGTGGAAGTCCGTCCCGCCATGCCATCGTCGATCCCGAGACGGGAGAAATCTGGGTACCACCGATTCCCGACATTCACATCAGCATGGAAGGTCACCCCGATACCTACGATCCAATGAGTGACCAAGAATCTGACGAGACCATTTCCGAGCCACCCAGTCCACTGGCACCCTACCCCGATTTTGAGGACATTTCGCCACCTTCCTCACCCGTCTTTCCGATAGTAGTGGATACCCCTGATTCACCCCCATTGAACGAGTCCGTAGTCAATTGGCAACCTGTACCAGAAGGATGGAGAACTAAACGAATAGCAGACACAGTCCCTGAAGAATTGATCACCGAAGTCCAGAAGCGAGGACGGCGGGATAAAGATACCCGATTTCTACATGAAGTAGCCGGGATGGTGTACAAGGTACACGTCAACCCATCACAGCGCGTCACCGTGTCATTTCTTCGTCCAGCCCACCCGAAGTAAAGGGGGGGTGTGACGAAGCACTTTTCAAAGCTTCGCCCCAATGAAGGGGATATATATATATTCATTTCCTTATTATTATCTCTAGTTTAATTAGTATTAAGTTCATGAAGTCATTATAAGTTTAACTTGTTGATAGTATTTTTATTAGTAGAACTAGTTCCCTTAGAGCATCTCTAAATCGCCACCACCGCCAGTACACACACACATACATACACATACATCGGGCCACCAAAGAAATGAAACAAGCAATGCAACGGGACTTGCCCAAAAGTCGCCAGTTGCTACTGCGCAGTTTCTATTGCCGCCTATATACATATGTACGCATGTCACGCCATATATATATGTATGTTTCTATGCATATATGTATGCGCATGTCACGCCATATATATGTATGTAGCAATAGGAATTGCAACGGGACTTGCGAATGAAGACGACAGAGATATTGCGCAGTTTCTTTTGTTCTAGAAACTTCTAGAGGCCCAAGCTACGCATGCGTTACGGTAAATGCATCGATCGCGTCATCGCCAAAATGTGTTGGCAATTTTTGATTGGTCGCTGCCGGCGTCAGCGACCAAAATCAAAGGCCAAGGGCTGTCGAAAGTTAAATCGACAGATCAGTTGAGCTAGGACCGAGCAACAGATAAGTTGAAACAAAAAAGTGCAGTGCGTGGATAAACATATCGAGCAGAACTAAAGTGTCCCCTACAGCTAATATAATAATCTCAAAATACCTTTTTCGGTAATCCAGAAGACCATAGAGACGCCAAATTAAACACAATCATTGGAAACAGAGCTAAACAAGGGTGTGTACAGCGGGTGAGTCCAATCAGTGGCCAACAGGGCTACCCCTCCCAGATTATTAGGTCAAGTGTGGTAAATCAATATCAGGTTAGATATAAGTAGTATTTTAGGTCCGAGGGACATTAATAAACTTTATAATGTTTGCCCCGAATCTCAAAACCAGTCTTAATGATTTATCCTCAACATTCCATCCTGTCATTTTAGTTCCCTCTATTATCTAAATGTCTACGTACTGTACTTGCATGTAGTGTATGTTTTGTAGTATTTGTATTTTATGTAGGGAGCCATGTAAATCATATTAATCTTAGTCAATGTCCGGGTGACACCCTAATTGACTAGGATAATATGATTTGTCTACTGCTACCCGACTAGGAACTTTATCAGACCAATGTCCGGGTGACACCCTAGTTGATCTGATGAAGATTCTTGGGCCATTAATAGTTCGTACTTGTAGCGATTCGGGATAATTCCTATTTTATTTAAGTCAATGTCCGGGTAACACCCTAGTTGACTTAAATAATAGGAATTATCCAACGAGTCGCAACTGGATAATTCAAACAGGCCAAGGTCCGGGTGACACCCTACTTGACCTGGTTGAATTGCCTGGGCTAATCCCAACGTGTTTGTTTCTCAAGCCGATGTCCGGGTGACACCCTAGTCGGCTTGATACCCTTCCCTTGTATTTGTTAATCGTTTAGTAGAAGTCGATCACCCTACTCCTTTCCTTTTTCCCTCTCTTGTTAGGTATAGTTAAAGCAATCACCGATTAGAGCAAGCCAACTGTGGATATGGCTATGCTCCCTTTCCTCCGTCATCAAGTCCGGGTTTCTTACATAAATTTTCTGTGTAGGAAAGGCCCTGGGGAGACTGGGAGATGTACCCCGGCCGGGAAAAACTTCCTTACAACCTTTTGACCATATTATTAGGTGTGCCAAATAAAAATACGCTAGCTTGATTATAAATCTAGTTATTTGTTTTTCCTAAATTGCGGGGGCGGAAGTGGGCGTGGCAAAAATTTGAAATAAACTTGATCTGCGTAGACACTACACGAATGCTGACACCATATTTAGTTGCTCTAGCTCTTGTAGTCTCTGAGATCCACGTGTTCATACGGACGGACGGACAGACGGACATGTCTCAATCGACTCGGCTGTTGATGATCAAGAATATATACACTTATGGTGTCGGAATTGCTTCCTTCTGCCTGTTACATACATTTTAGCAACTTTAATATACCCTTTTACCCTATGGGTACAGGGTATAATTATATAATTAGTACAAATTTAGCGCCCGCAAAACTTAGAACAAAGTCGAAAAATTATATATTTAAGTGGGAGCGTACGGACGTGATGAAAGATAAGACGAACTGCACTGCAATATGGAGTTTTCCACCAACCTGCCGTATTATCTTGAGTGTGTCCGACTGCGTACTAATTCGCCGTCTTCGCTTCACCCTTTCTGACGTGAACACACCGCACCCCTTGCAACAAGTTGCAATAGCCCGGATGGACTGATAAAGGATGGGATGCGACATCGTTCTAATGCGCCTAGATCCAGGAGCCTGAGAGGATCCATCCGAAGACGGTGCTCTGGACCGCGGGAAACCCGCTATGACCTCAGGATAGAGGTCAGCCCTGAGAACGACGGACACACAGAAAAAAGCCGGATCCTGTAGAGTCAGCATGGCAAAATTCTTTGTTACCGCCTCGGTTGTTTACCGAGTGGGAGTGTCTATCCGCAGGTTAGATTCAACATTCACGACGATCTCCTTTTGGTAGAGGGGATCCATCCGAGGTCGCCGATCAGGAGATTTCGTTGAGGCTGCTTCCACTTATTGCGAGCTCCTTCAGGTATTCGTCCTTCCAGCGGCGGCAGAACTGATGATGGAGCGCCTTTAACTGTTGCCAACGATTGACCATGGATATGGGTTCTTCCGTGATCTCTGGATCAACGATGGCCGATAGGGGTCCTCCAACAAGAAAATGCCCCGGAGATCGGCCGGGTCCTCGCTCATGGGAGAGATAGGTCGTGAATTCAGAAACGCTGCTATCCGACACAACACGGTCGAGAGCTCCTTAAACGTATATCGCACTGTAAGGAAGTTTTCCAGGTTCCAGGCCGGGGTACAACTCTCAGTCTCCCCAGGGCATTTCCCACACAGAAAAATTTATGTAAGAAACCCGGACTTGATGACTAGGAAAATGAAGCATATCCATACTATTTGAAGTGGCTTGCTGTAGTTGTTTGTCAAGTTAACTATGCCAAACAGAGGATGGAAAAGGGAAAGGGGGAGCATCGCTAATAACTAACAAATTATTCAGTGAAAGCGAAAGTGAGGTGGTTTGTTGCTGGGGTGAAATAATCAGGGCAATCCAAACTCAACTAATCTGCAGATTTAAATTTCCACAGCCCTTGGCTTTTGATTTTTGTCGCCGACGCCGGCAGCGACCAATCAAAAGTTGCCAACGCATTTTGGCGATGACGCGATCGATGCAGTCGCCGAAAAACATGCGTAGCTTACGCGTCTAGAAGTTTCTAAAACAAAATAAACTTATTATACTATATATTATATATAGTAGATATGTACATTGTGGCGAAGTAATCCCCCAATTTCAACAACGCTCTATTTGCATTTTTATCAACATGGGTTGACACAAATGGATTACGTATCGCCGTAAAGCTGAGCTAAAAAATTTCGTTGCTGAATTTGGATTAAGGTGGTATCGGTGTTCAGGTAATACTCTAGTACCTAGGAATCAGTCCAGTGATAGAAGAGCTCTTGGTTTGGATTTCAGTGTCCCACTAGATGTGCTTGTGGCCGCTTATTATTATTATTCTTATTATTATCTGAAGAAATATTAAATATATGCGAACATGTCTAAATTTTATTGCTGTCTTGTATAGTGTACCAATTTAATTATCTACAAGGACTTGGAGAGGCTGAGATGTGTACCCCGGCTAGAAAACTTCCTTACAGATGGCGCCCGAGCTGGGACCTTGAATATGATTGTTAATCTTGTGTAGTGTAAGGAATATATAATATATAATATATATATATATATATATATACCTCACAAATGCGGCAAAGCATTAAGCCAGATACAGATATAAACAAATTTAAGTCGTAAAAGCGGCTAATAATTAAAATAAGCGTTGGCCCAAAAAGGCAATTCAAATTCATCAATGCGCGCGTTTATATGTTTGACTCAAACATATAAACGAACCTGGAGGTTCCATCGAACACAAGCAAACGAAAGAAATGTGCGATCGAACCGAAAGTAAAATGCAAACATGTAAATCGCGTGATTTAAAACTGGCAAACATACACACAAACATAATTACATATGAGAAATGGGCAAAGCAAAGGCCGAATATGTGTAACATGCAATAAGAAACAGATAAGAACAAGTGCATGTAGGCTCGTGTGACGTCACTGAGAGTGCATTACATTGAGAGTGCGTAGAACCGCAACAGCGAACACACACACGCACACGTGCGTAAGCCACCGACGCACGAGACTTAGAGAGTCGGTTCATGCGTATAGACTAGACTAGGGAGGCGACGGGTTGCTTTTCGGTTGTCGGCAACATCAAAGTGAGCGGGCTTACGCATGTGTGGGTGGATTGGGAGCGGGAATGTTGGCATGTAACGGAGAACGGGGGAGGCGGTGTGTAACATGTCCAAAGAAAAGGTTTGAAAGGCGCTGGAGGTATTGGCGCTAAATATATAATGATAATATATATATATTTATATATATTTATATATATGTATATATATATAAATAGATATGCAGAATATACTATGTAATGCTATATAACGTCGTATAACTCATGGAATGGAATACACATAACATTAATATTAGTTATGTGGAAAAGTTAATGTGATACAAAAGATAAAGGGAGGGATATAGTTATATAGTCATTAAGTTGATTTAATTATAAATTCAGTATATTTAAGCATATATCAGAAGGGCGGGAAACTAGGAATAAGTCAAACATTGTTAAATAGTATATAAGGGTGGATGTTGGCAAAGTTAGAGAGCAAAGAGTGTAGCTGAGAGGCGTATGTGTGATTTCACCATGCATAGCAACAGGAGAGTTGCGTTGCGCGATCGGCCAAGAAGGCCGAAGGCAAAAGAAAGCGATGGAAAGTTTTGGGCGGCAAATATTGGCGCGCGGAAAAGTACTGGCAACGGTACATAATTTCACCACGCATCCCGAAGGGTCAAGATGCCTATAAATAGACACGGCTGAGACACAGAGGAGGCAGTGAAGTATCGGCAGTGAAGTATCAGTGTGAAGAGTCAGCAGTCAGAAGAGCCTGGGTACTGTATTCCACCCACGCATCCCGAGGGTCAAGATGCCTATAAATAGACACGGCTGAGACGCGAAGGAGGCGGTGAGGAAGTACCAGGCGGAAAGGGAAGAAACAATCAGAAAGCGAAGTAACAATCAAAAAGCGATGTATTAATCAGAAAGCGAAGATCAGTTAGAAAGTGAAGGAGACGAGCGAAGTGTCACTTGGACCAGCAAGGTGCAAGTGAAAGATCAACAAGTGAAGGTTCAACAAGTGAAGTACGTAAGCGAGGACAACGAAGTGAAACACAAGTGAAGAAACAAAAGCGAAGGCGTGCCAAGTCAGATCGATAGAAGGATATCCATCTGTATCCTGGCTACAAGTGAAGATTTAAAGGCAGAATCGTTTTTGGTGGCAAGTAGGAAAACTAGGAGTTATTCCTAGCAGGGCATTAAAAACTAGGAACAAATCATAGGATCATAGGATAGATCACAAGACTAGGAGCTATTCCTAGCGGATCATAAAAGACTAGGAGTTATTCCTAACAATATATGAAAGACTAGGAGCTATTCCTAGCAACATATAAAAGACTAGGAGCTATTCCTAGCATCATATAAAGGACTAGGAGCTATTCCTAGCAAAGCATTGAAGACTAGGAGCTATTCCTAGCAATTTAGTGAAGACTAAGAGTATTCCTAGCACAGTTAAGGAAGACCAGGAGTATTCCTGGCACAGGCAGGTGAAGACTAGGAGTATTCCTAGCAGAATAATAGGAGCATAGCAGACGACAGTGTAGATAGACAAGACCAGGAGTCATCCTGGCATTAGGAATACTTGCCACAGCCAAACACAATCTGTCGATAAAGTTTCATGCGTGCCAGCGGTGCAGAGTGGATTTCACAATTGCCACAAACACAAAGCTAACAGCCCGTGCAGAAGCTCTCTCTCCATACTAACATCCACCAATCGAATCGACAATAAAATTATAACGTTTTATTAAAAGAAAAGCAACTGTATCTTCTCATTTCACCAGCGCACAAAATAAATTTGTTGTGTCGTACCCCTACACCTGAAATCCGGCTCTGCCGCAAGTAAGGACCAAAAAGGATCGTTAAAACTGGCGCCCAACGTGCTTAACTGGTGAAAGAGATTTACAAGATATATTGTTTTCTGTATAGGAAAACAAAAAGAAAACAACGTTAAGTTTTATTAAAAGGAATTAAATTGATCAAAGGCCGGCAAAATGACAAAATCATGGATTTATTACATGAAAAAGGAGGAGTTGATAAAAACCGGCGAAAAGTGCGGAATCACGCTAGCAGGAACTGTAGAAGAAATGAGGAAACAGTTCGGAGAATGGGTCAACAATCATGAGGACGACTTAGAATGGCAGGCATGGATCAGCTAACAAAAGCGAAAATGCAAGTGAAGTTGGCAGACGGAGCAGTCAAAGAAATAGACTGGCAATGGATCGCTGAAGTGCAATTTGGCGACAAAATAATCAAAATGCCATTTTTAGTATTGCCTGGCGGAATTGATGCGGTGGTGTTAGAGTGGAATTTTATAAAGGAAATGGGAGCCATTATACAATGCGCAGGGCACCAAATTGAAATTCCGCCAATGTGCAAAATAAAAAAGAGGCTGACGGAAAGAATTTCGACAGCAATAGTGACAAATGCACCAGAGATAGAAGTCAGTGACTTTATGCGCTAAGAACTGGCCGAATCGGCCAAAATAAATGGAACGTCTAAAGTTGGCATGCACACAATCACTATGTGTGACGATAAGCGAATAAAACAAAGGTATTATCCAAAGAATCCAAAGATGCAAGGTATAATAAATGAAAAAGTTGAAGAATTGATGGCAATGGGATATATAGAACGATCAGATAGTCCTTACAGTTCACCAATAGTAATGGTGACAAAGAAAGAAACGGGAAAATCTATAAAAGATGCTTTATTCAATGCCGAGAATTGACTATATTTTAGATCAACTGCGCGAAGCGCGATTCATAAGCAGTTTAGATTTAAAAGATGGATATTGGCAGATTCCGCTGTAAGGAAGTTTTTCCAGGCCGGGGTACAACTCCCAGTCTCCCCAGGGCCTTTCCTACACAGAAAATTTTTGTAAGAAACCCGGACTTGATGACGGAGGAAAGGGAGCATAGCCATATCCAGAGTTGGCTTGCTCTAATCGGTGATTGCTTTAACTATACCTAACAGAGAAGGGAAAAGGGAAAGGAGCAGGGTGATCGACTTCTACTAAACGATTAACAAACACAAGGGAAGGGTATCAAGCCGACTAGGGTGTCACCCGGACATCGGCTTGAGAAACAAACACGTTGGGATTAGCCCAGGCAATTCAACCTGGTCAAGTAGGGTGTCACCCGGACCTTGGCCTGTTTGAATTATCCAGTTGCGACTCGTTGGATAATTTCTATTATTTAAGTCAACTAAGGTGTCACCCGGACATTGGCTTAAATAAAATAGGAATTATGCCGAATCGCTACAAGTACGAACTACTAATGGCCCAAGAATCTTCATCAGATCAACTAGGGTGTCACCCGGACATTGGTCTGATAAAGTTCTTAGTTGGGTAGCACTAGACAAATCATATTATCCTAGTCAATTAGGGTGTCACCCGGACATTGACTAAGATTAACATGATTTACATGGCTCCCTACATAAAATACAAATACTACGAAACACACACTACATGCAAGTACAGTACGTAAACATTTAGATAATAGAGGAACTAAAGTGACAGGATGTAACGTTGAGGATAAATCATTAAGACTGGTTTTGAAATTCGGGGTCAAACATTATAAAGTTTATTAATGTCCCTCGGACCTAAATACTACTTATATCTAACCTGCTATTGATTTACCACACTTGACCTAATAAGCTGGGGGGGTAGCCCTGTTGGCCACTGGTTGGACTCACCCGCTGTACACACGCTTGCTTAGCTCTGTATCTGATGACTTCGTTTAACTTGGTGTCTCTGCAGTCTTCTGGATTACTTTGTTGTAGATTCTTGTTACTTGGTGATTATCGTCTTGGCCGTTGAGGACACTTTGCTTCCACTCTATATATTTTATTTACGCACTGCACTTTTACTGCTTCCGACTTATCTCTTGCTCGGTCCTAGCTCAACTGATCTGTCGATTTAATTTTCGACAGCCCTTGGCCTTTGATTTTGTCGCTGACGTCGTCAGCGCCCAATCAAAAGTTGCCACCGCATTTTGGCGATGACGCGATCGATGCATTTACCGTAACGCATGCGTAGCTTAGGTGTCTAGAAGTTTCTAGAACAAAAGAAACTGCGCAATAGCTTTGTCGTCTTCATTCGCAAGTCCCGTTGCAATTCTTATTGCTACATACATATATATATGGCGTGATATGCGTATATATGTATGTAAGCGAGAATGGAAACTGCGCAGTAGCAATTGGCGACTTTTTGGGTAAGTCCCGTTGCATTTCTTGGTTTCTGTCTTTGGTGGCCCGATGTATGTGTATGTGTGTGTGTGTGTATTGGCGGTGGTCTGATTTAGAGATGCTCTAAGGGAACTAGTTCCTATGAAAATACTAACAAGTCAGAGTATAAACTTATAATTAATTTATAGGACTTATTATATATATATGTACATTGTGGCGAAGTACCCAAAATTGTACTTCGTCACACCCCCCCTTTACTTCGGAGTGCGTGAGGCGAAAAAGGGCCGGGGTGAACGCTGCATCGTTGTTCTTAGGATTTATGTGGGACTTTCCTGTCCCGATATCGTAGAATTCCTGTGCTCTGTGGATTAGTATAGCTCTTCGGGTTGTATAACTCTCTGCGTAGTATAACTCTGTATTGTATAGCTCTGCGTGTAGTGTAGCTCTGCTTGGGGTATAACTCTGCTTGGGATATAACTCTGCTTGTGGTATAACTCAGCTTGGGGTATAACTCTGCTTGGCATTCAGTATATATGATAATCCGCGCTACTGAATACTAGGGGTAACCATGCTACTGTGGAAAAATATATATTAAATACTCTGACTTGCGATACTATAACTATGATGCCCTATTACCCTATCAGTGTGGTTTACAAAGGGAAATATCTTAAAACTAGGATTACATACTAACTTAAATTAACCATGAACGTTGTTCACGATTACTCTTGCCTGTTGGCGCGAAACGCCCTTGGGTTACGTTGCAGAGATTCCCCCTTAGGGGGACAGGGACGTTGGGAGAGCACACTCTCCATCAAGTGGCCCCTGTGAGTTGACACATCTCTGGTATGGTAGCTTCCTCTGATTCATAGGGATGTCTGCTGGGTCTCCGTTTGTTGCAATGGTTTGAGGTCATCTATGCTTGCTGTGCGTCGTTGTCTGCCATGGGCTTCTTCTGATTCATGGGGATGTCTGCTGGGCCTCTGTTTGTTGCAATGGTTTGAGGTCATCTATGCTTGCTGTGCGTCGTTGTCTGCCATGGGCTTCTTGTAGGCGGACTATGTTTCTGGAAATAAACTTGATTACTTTGTAGGGCCCGTCAAACTTCGGGGCCAGTTTGGCTGCAAAGCCTTCTGCGGCTTTAGACAAATGGTGTTGTCTAAGTAAGACCAGATCGCCAACGGCTGGTCTCCATTCTCGGCGTCGTAGGTTAAAGTGCCGGCTTTGGTCTAATGATGCCTGCTGCATGTTGGTCTGGGCCAATTTGAATACGTCGGCCATGCGTTGTGCTCGGGATTCGGGTGACCATGGCGGTGTTCCTAGACCAGGGGTAGCTTCATCGTACAATGCTCCAGGAATACGTGGTTCTCTTCCCAACACTAGGAAGGCTGGGGTGAATCCTGTAGAATCACATACGCTTGAGTTGATAGCTAATGTGAATTCGGGGAGTAGTTGATCCCAATTGCTCTGATCTTCTCCTTGGTATTGAGCTATCATCGTCTTGATAGTTCGATTCGCTCTTTCCGTGGGGTTCTGCCGTGGGGTATACGGCGCGGTGTACTGAAGTTCTACTCCAGCTCTGTTGCAAAGTTCTTTGAATGATTTACTGGTGAATTGCGTTCCATTGTCGCAGACGAGGGTACGTGGAGTTCCGAATCGTGCTATGATTCTTTCTCGGAAAGCCTTTTCCAATGCAGTAGTGGTAGCTTTACGCAAAGGTATGAGCTCCACCCATCTACTGTAGGCATCTAGAAAGACTAACAAGACTGTGTTACCTTGTTTCGACCGGGGTAGAGGGCCGACAAAATCCGTGCATACTATGCTAAATGGTTCCTTGACTTGGCGGGTGAACATCTTTCCTGCTGGTTTTGTTTGATCCACTTGTATCGTTGGCATTGCAGGCAGCTGCGAACATGACGTGTGACGTCACGGAAGAATCCAGTCCAATAGTATTTCTGGGCTATTCTGATTATTGTTTTCCTGATTCCTAAATGCCCTGCTGTGGGTTCATTGTGGCATTCCTGTAGTAATCGCTCTCGGTTTTCCTTTGGTACACATAGCTTCCAAGGAATGGGGTCATCTTCTTCTGGGTGGTGATCTCCCCTACGGTAGAGTTGATCACCTTCGTATCGGTAGTCGGGAAACTGGTCAGGTTGTTCATCGATTTGGCGTTTGATTTTACGCCACCATGTACACTTTGGCAGGGTATCCTGTATGCTGTTTAACACCTCTAAGGGCTGTCGAGAGAGGGCGTCCGCGACTATGTTTAGCTTCCCTCGACGGTACTGGATGTCGAACTCGTATTGTTGTAGTTCGAGGGCCCAACGAGCGATGCGTCCTGTTGGATTATCTATGGAGTTGAGCCATTTAAGGGCCTGATGATCTGTGATAACTTCGAATCGGTAGCCTTCTAAATAGCAGCGCATTGCCCAGACGATGGCGAGGCACTCTTTCTCAGTTGCTGAGTAGTTTTCCTCTGGAGCAAGTAGTCGTCGGCTGGCATACGCTATTACTCGTTCTGAACCTTCTTGGTATTGGGTCAAGACTGCACCCAATCCATAATCGCTGGCATCGGTCTGTAAATAGAACTTGGAATTAAAATCTGGACAAGCTAATATGGGAGCAGAAGTTAGTCGAGATTTTAGCTCTTCAAATGCGGCTTGTTGCTCACGATCCCAATTCCACTTGGCATTCTTTTTCAGCAATTTAGTGATAGGCTGAACGACGTTGGAGAACTCTGGAACGAAGCGTCGATACCAGGAGGCGATGCCTAGGCATCGGCGAAGCTGGCGTACATTAGTAGGGGGTGATAGCTCACGCACTGCGGCTACCTTTTCAGGATCCGTGTGAATCCCTTGTTCACTGATAACATGTCCGAGGAATTGTATCCTGCGCTTGAAGAACCTGCATTTTGCTTGGTTTATACGCAAGTTAGCTTCTCGTAGCCTGCGAAAAACTTCTCGTAGATGCGTCATGTGTTCCTCCAGTGTGCTGCCTACAACGATGATGTCGTCTAGGTAGGCGAAAGCAAAAGGATCCATTTCGGGGCCTATTACGCTATCCAAAGCGCGTTGAAATGTGGCGGCTGCTGAATGTAGTCCGAATGGCATTACTTTCCATTGAAACAGCCCACGACCGGGGACTGTAAAAGCTGTGCATTCGCGACTGGATCTGGCCAATGGGATTTGCCAGTATCCGCTCTTGAGGTCCAATGTGGAGATGAACTTCGCGTGCCGAAGTTTCTCTAATATATGATTAATCCGGGGTAGAGGGTAGGCATCTCGTATAGATTGGGCATTGAGTTGCCTGAAATCTATACACATGCGCATGTCACCAGTTTTCTTACCCACTAATACGATGGGTGCGCTGTGAGGACTCTTCGATGGTTCTATGCGTCGTTCCAGCAGTAATTGGTCTATGGTATCATTGATAATCTTCTGCTGTGCTGGATTACGGGGGTAATATCTCTGTTTAATGGGACGGTCGTCCTTCATTGTGATAACATGCTCTGCTATGTGGGTGACACCTTTTAAAGTGTCGAATTTAGGCAGCTCTTGTGCCAAAAATTCTTCTATAAGTTGAGTTGAGCTAGGGTCGTCTTCGATCGGGGATGGGGATTCATGCATTGCTGGTTCACTTCGTTTAGTATCTTCGGGGGTCACTGGCAGTGTTGTGGTTGTTAAATTAAGTTTCGTTGACTTACGCGAGCGTCTTCCTTCTACTTGTTTGCGGAAGGGGTTGTTCCTTATCGCATGGTCAGATGGGGGAGGTAGAGCTGCACGTCTGGTCCAACTCTCAGTTGGGCTTTTGTTCTTTTGGTAGACCGTTGGGTCATCTGTGGTTAACTTGGGCTGTGGGTCACGTCTGGTAATTATCGTCGACTTGATCGGTGGCCTGATACTAGACGCTGTGATAGTATCAACTCGGGTGAATGCTCCATTGGACTGTTTTGCAGTAGGTTCCAATCTGATGAAATTTTCTCCGCATTGAATCGTGGTACCAAAACCACGGAGGAAATCTGAACCCAGAATGATCTGGTCCATAATGCCTGGTAGAATTAACAATGGTAACTTGGTGTGTGATATGCCTAACCACACGTCGGCTTCGATGGCTTGGGTGATCTCCTTGCGAGATCCGTCGGCTAAGTTGATAGCGGCGCGTATTTGTTTCCAGTCTTTGGTGGCTGATATTTGTTGTGCCAAAGAATGGCTGATGAAGCTTCTTGTAGCTCCGGTGTCCACCGTTGCGTTTATCTCGTGACTATTGATTTGTATTAATCCTAGCAGGCGTCCTTCAGCAAATTGAAGTCGGCTTATACTTGGGGATGATTTGGCGCTTCCTTTGTTTGATCCCAGTTCAAACAAATGCGCTCGGCGTTTCCCGAACGTTTGCAGCATTCGATGGTTCGAATGCCTCTTCTTCCGCATTACCAGCAGAAAAGTCTGCGTCGGTTGGTACATTTGTGAGCAAAATGTCCATGTTCACTGCAATTCCTGCAGGCGCGTTGGGTATCTACACGTGTGTCCGCCAGTTGGTAGACGTTAGATCTGTTGGCTTGGCGTCCAGCCCCAGGCTGATAGGTGGACTTGCTGTTAATCCTGTTCTTGCGTGGCTCAGTTCGGGGTACATCTAAGAATTGTTGAACCTGGTTGTCGTAGGCAGAGGACATATTGACCTGGGAATTAAAAGAATTAATTAATTGACAATTAACCGTGTTAGCTCGGTTAAATCTTGAAAATCACTGCGACGAGTGTACAGCTGGTACTCGGGATGTAGTTTGTCATAGATGCGTTCCAATTCTTGTGGTCCGGTATAATTGGCTCTTCGCATCGTGAGACGAAGCTCGACCAAATATTGTTTAAATGGCTCATCTGTGCGTTGTTTTCTGGTTCGTATGGCATCTTCCAGTTTTTCGAAGTATCGGGGTGGCAAGAAAAATTCTAGAAATCCTTGCTTGAAGCTCAGCCAGGATGATTCTAGTAATCCGCTGGTTTGCCACCATCCTTCGGCTCGGGCGGATAAAATAATTGACATCATTCTTGGTAATGACTCAGTATGGATGCGATACGTGGCTGCGCGTGTTTCCAATTTTCCCAAAAAATAAAGTGGGTCGGTTGTCCCATCGAAGCTAATGCTCCATTTGGACACTATCTGCTATGAACGATTGGCTGAGGTTTTCCGCGGATCGTAGTGTAGTTGACATGCCTGCTGTGGTTGCTTGTGGTGGACCTGCGGGTACCGGTGAAGCTCTTCTATTAATGTCCTGATTCCTGGGTATCTCGATCTCGATTGCATGCTCTGTGCACCTTGCGGGAGATACAGAACGTGATCGTGGTTTAATATCCAGGCTCTTGTCGATGGTTGCCGTCTGTTCATAGTGGGCTTCTAATTCTGCTAGGCGTGCAAGCACGTCTGGTTTATGGTCTTCTCCGGAGGCAAAACTGAAAAATCGGCTGCGCATTTCTTCCACGGTGCCGCCTTGTGTTAATCCAAATTCCGTAAAGAAATTTTCTAGTTCAGCTTTTCGG
Organism: Drosophila neocordata; assembly: GCA_018903615.1. Lineage (NCBI taxonomy): Eukaryota > Metazoa > Arthropoda > Insecta > Diptera > Drosophilidae > Drosophila > Drosophila neocordata. Next base: position 80,153 of record JAEIGI010000047.1, read on the forward strand.
CGATACGTGATCCATTTGACACCCATGTTGCTAGAGTATCCAAATAGAACGTTGCTGAAATTGAACAATTAATTAAACTGGCGGTGTTTAATTTTAATAAATGATAAATATTGCCACGGGCTAATTATCCTGGGCATCCTTGATAACTTGTTGACTATGCGTAGGTTTCTTGACTCGGGGTGTCCTTGAGGACTGATGACTAAGTATTCTCGGCTGGTTTGTTATATCGTTGAGTGATCCTGGTTGACTTTGTGTATCGTTGGTTAATCCTGGTTGACTTTGCGTATCGTTGGTTAATCCTGGTTGACGATGAATACCGTTGGTTAGTCCTGGTTGACTTTGAATATCGTTGGTTAATACTGGTTGACTTTGGATATCGTTGGTTGATCCTTGATTGGCTTTGGATATCCTTGTTGATTCTGGTTGACGATGAATATCCTTGGTTGCTGGTTGACTTTGATCCTTGTTGTTCACTGTTGATTTTATTTAAGGACTCTTGTGTATCCTTGGACTGCCTGCGTTGAAGTCTGCTTGATGAATCCTTGACGGGAGTAGGATCGACTGTTCTGGTTGACGTCTTCCTGGTGACTCTTGGGAGTAGGATTGACTGCTTGCCTTGAGGTCTTCTTGTTCAATGCCTGTACTTCCATCTGCTCCAAATAGAAGTTGCTCTGCTTGTGCCAGAAGCTGCAATTATTCTTATAGTTATTAATTGCAGTTTCTTTTATTTTAATGTTCGCCGTTACTGCTATGCTTTGTACATTGGTAATGTGTATAGCGATGCGAAGTCGACCAATAGGAACCAAGCAGGAGACCCCCCTTCTGTTCCTCATCAGAAAAATTTAGTGTGGGAGAAGGAGACAAAAAAAATGCTAGAGTCTTTGGTTGCTATGTGCGGTATATGAATTTTGGTTTTTCTATGATACTTTGCTGTGACTGTACCATCGCATGAATTCGAAACGGTGCTTCGCTGCCGCGTTTTTCTGTTTCTCTTTGACTTGCCTCCAAATTTTAAATTCTAACTGTGCTTGCTAAATGAATTGTCTGTCGATGATTCTGCTGTCTATTTGATCACGACTCGGCTGAGTCTATTAGCTATGTCAATGATTTTGTATTTAGTTCTATCGTTGACTCACTTACAACTAAATTCCTGGGGGTTGATTATACTAAGTACTCTACCGTGACTCGGCTGAGTATGTTAGCTATGACGATGGTTTTGTACTTAGTTCTATCGCTGGCTTGCTTAAAACTAATTTTCTGTCGATGATTCTACTGGTTACTCTATCTTGACTCTGCTGGGTGACTTAGCTATGTCGGTGATTAGACAGATCTATCGTTGACTTTTTTAAATTGAATTCTTGCTGGCGGGGCTTTCATGCGGGGTATGTGAACAATGTAATGGACTTATGGTGCACTTGGGATACTCTGTGATTTGCCAGCATGCATATATTAAAACACAATAATAAAAAAATTAATTTATTTCAAAAATTTCTTTTATATTGCTGAAAGGGAATTTTGTTAGGCATATAGGTTAGCATATTGTTTGCATTTTGTTAGGCATATAGGTTATGGTGGGTATTTATTCCACACAGATGAAATCCTTTATAAAGAAATTATTTATATATAAAAATGTATAAAAATAATAATGTAAGAAACCCGGACTTGATGACGGAGGAAAGGGAGCATAGCCATATCCAGAGTTGGCTTGCTCTAATCGGTGATTGCTTTAACTATACCTAACAGAGAAGGGAAAAGGGAAAGGAGCAGGGTGATCGACTTCTACTAAACGATTAACAAACACAAGGGAAGGGTATCAAGCCGACTAGGGTGTCACCCGGACATCGGCTTGAGAAACAAACACGTTGGGATTAGCCCAGGCAATTCAACCTGGTCAAGTAGGGTGTCACCCGGACCTTGGCCTGTTTGAATTATCCAGTTGCGACTCGTTGGATAATTTCTATTATTTAAGTCAACTAAGGTGTCACCCGGACATTGGCTTAAATAAAATAGGAATTATGCCGAATCGCTACAAGTACGAACTACTAATGGCCCAAGAATCTTCATCAGATCAACTAGGGTGTTACCCGGACATTGGTCTGATAAAGTTCTTAGTTGGGTAGCACTAGACAAATCATATTATCCTAGTCAATTAGGGTGTCACCCGGACATTGACTAAGATTAATATGATTTACATGGCTCCCTACATAAAATACAAATACTACGAAACACACACTACATGCAAGTACAGTACGTAAACATTTAGATAATAGAGGAACTAAAGTGACAGGATGTAACGTTGAGGATAAATCATTAAGACTGGTTTTGAGATTCAAACATTATAAAGTTTATTAAAGTTCCTCGGACCTAAATACTACTTATATCTAACCTGCTATTGATTTACCACACTTGACCTAATAAGCTGGGGGGGTAGCCCTGTTGGCCACTGGTTGGACTCACCCGCTGTACACACCCTTGCTTAGCTCTGTATCTGATGACTTCGTTTAACTTGGTGTCTCTGCAGTCTTCTGGATTACTTTGTTGTTGATTCTTGTTACTTGGTGATTATCGTCTTGGCCGTTGAGGACACTTTGCTTCCACTCTATATATTTTATTTACGCACTGCACTTTTACTGCTTCCGACTTATCTCTTGCTCGGTCCTAGATTGATTTTGTCGCTGACGTCGGCAGCGACCAATCAAAAGTTGCCACCGCATTTTGGCGATGACGCGATCGATGCATTTACCGTAACGCATGCGTAGCTTAGGTGTCTAGAAGTTTCTAGAACAAAAGAAACTGCGCAAAAGCTCTGTCGTCTTCATTCGCAAGTCCCGTTGCAATTCTTATTGCTACATACATATATATATGGCGTGACATGCGTATATATGTATGCATAGAAACATACATATATATATGGCGTGATATGCGTATATATGTATGTAAGCGAGAATGGAAACTGCGCAGTAGCAATTGGCGACTTTTTGGGTAAGTCCCGTTGCATTTCTTGGTTTCTGTCTTTGGTGGCCCGATGTATGTGTATGTGTGTGTGTGTGTATTGGCGGTGGTCTGATTTAGAGATGCTCTAAGGGAACTAGTTCCTATGAAAATACTAACAAGTCAGAGTATAAACTTATAATGAATTTATAGGACTTATTATATATATATGTACATTGTGGCGAAGTACCCAAAATTGTACTTCGTCACACCGCTTAGAATGAACAGCAGAAAGATGACAGCTTTCAATGGAAAGTGATGCCATTCGGTTTGCACTCAGCATCTGCAACATTCCAGCGAGCTTTAGATATGGTCATAGGACCAGAAATGATGCCACACGCGTTCGCGTATAAGGATGATATCGTAGTGGTCAGCCGAACAGTAGAAGAACACAAAACTCATTTAAAGGAAGTTTTCCGCAGACTAAAGGCAGCAAATTTAAGGATAAATGCAGAAAAATGCCAATTCTTCAGAAAAGAGCTAAGATTCCTGGGCCATCGAGTAACAGAGCAAGGCATTGGCACAGATCCAGATAAAGTGGCAGCAATAGCTGAGTTAAAACCGCCAAAGAACACAAAAGAGTTACGATAATATTTGGGAGTAGCATCTTGTTACAGACGGTTCGTGCCAAGTTTTGCAACGCTTGTACAACCATTAAATTCTCTATTAAAGAAAAAAGCAAAATGGGTGTGGGAAGAAAAACATCAGGATGCTTTTGACATGGTCAAGCAAAAATTAGTAGCAGATCCAGTATTGACATGTCCAGATTTTGCGAAAATGTTTGTATTGCAAACTGACGCTAGCAACTACGGCTAGCGACACGGCTGAGACACAGAAGGCATTCAGTTAGAAAGTGAAGGAAACAAGCGAAGTGTCACTTGGACCAGCAAGGTGCAAGTGAAATATCAACAAGTGAAGGTTCAACAAGTGAAGGAAAAGAAGCGAGGCCAACGAAGTGACGTATATGAAGAAGTGAAAGTGAAGGCGTGCCAAGTCAGATCGATAAAATGATATCCATCTGTATCCTGGCTACAAGTGAAGGTTTAAAGGCAGATTAGTTTTTGGTGGCAAGTACGAAGACTAGGAGCTATTCCTAGCAGGGTATTGAAAACTAGGTGCAAAATCCTAGCAGATCACAAGACTAGGAGCTATTCCTAGCGGATCGTAAAAGACTAGGAGTTATTCCTAGCAATATATAAAAGACTAGGAGTTATTCCTAGCAACATATAAAAGACTAGGAGCTATTCCTAGCAGCATATAAAGGACTAGGAGCTATTCCTAGCAGTTTGAGTGAAGACTAGGAGTATTCCTAAAACAGTTAAGGAAGACCAGGAGTATTCCTGGCACAGGCAGGTGAAGACTAGGAGTATTCCTAGCACAGTTGAGGAAGACCGGGAGTATTCCTGGCATAGTGGGAAAAGACTAGGAGTATTCCTGGCAGAATAATAGGAGCATAGCAGACGACAGTGTAGATAGACAAGACCAGGAGTCGTCCTGGCAGTAGGAATACTTGCCACAGCCAAACACAATCTGTCGATAGGTTTTCATGAGTGCCAGCGGTGCAGAGTGGATTTCGCAATTGCCACAAACACAAAGCTAACAGCCCGTGCAGAAGCTCTCTGGCCATACTAACATCCACCAATCAAATCGACAATAAAATTATAACGTTTTTATTAAAAGAAAAACAACTGTATCTTCTCATTTCACCAGGATCAAAAGGATCGTTAAAACTGGCGCCCAACGTGCTTAACTGGTGAAAGAGATTTACAAGATTTATTTATAGAAAACAACGTTAATTTTTATTAAAAGGAAATAAATTGATCAAAGGCCGGCAAAATGACAAAATCATGGATTTATTACATGAAAAAGGAGGAATTGATAAAAACCGGCGAAAAGTGCGGAATCACGCTAACAGGATCTGTAGAAGAAATGAGGAAACAGTTTGGAGAATGGGTCAACAATCATGAGGACGACTTAGAATTGCAGGCATGGATCAGCTCGCTGGCAGCAAAATATACAAAGGCTGCAAAAGCGATGCCGGTGGGGGAAATTGCGAAATTGGCAATTCCCATATTAACACCGCCAAGATGGGGCAGCGTGGGTGCCCTAGATGGCCCACAAAAACAACAACACACATTATATGAAGAGCCAAGAACAAGTAAAAAAGTTACAGAAAGTAGCAGAGTCGGGCAAATAAATTCTAATAATGAATATCCGAAAGTGGCAAAACAAGTAAGGGAATGGACATTTCGTTTCGATGGCAATTCAAAGCCGCTAGAATTCATCGAACAAGTTGAATGGTCAGCAGACATGTATGGACTAGATATCAACATGATTCCAAGGGCAATGCCAGAACTGCTGAAGGACAAAGCGTTAAAATGGTATGTGGCCAACAATAAACATTGGGCATCATGGAGAGAGTTTACGGAGGCATTCAAAAAATATTTCTTGCCGAGAGGATATTTTAGCAAACTGGCAGACCAAGTAAAAGCCAGAAAACAGCAATGGAATGAGTCATTCAAAGATTTCATGATAGAAATGCAAACCATGATGCGTCCATTAAAATGCCCAGATTTCGAGCAGCTAGAAATCATATTGGAAAATTGCACGCCAGATTTGAAAATGTTCATTCGCCCAGACAACATACAAACGCTGGAAGAACTAATGCAACTGGCAGATGAGTTCGAAACATTGGAACTGGAAAGAAAACAATTCCAACGAGAGGCTCAAAGAGAACGATCACACATACCAATGGGCATGGACAATAGATGATGAGCCTCCAATTCCAGCTCAAAGGCGAAATTTTATGAAAATCCCAACAGGATGGGTACAGAATCCATCTCAAGCATGCAGAAGATGCGGAGGTCATTGGGCTAAGGAATGCAGCAACAGAAGATTAGAGTTCTGTTGGAATTGTGGCAAAATCGGAAAGCGTTCAATGAATTGTTGCATGCCAGCGGGAAACGCAAATCGGTTCCTGTCTGCAAGGAGCGAGTAGCAACCGGCAACAACAGCTCCGCGATCGGAAAGCTAATGGAAGAAGAAAGCCAACTATCAGCAGAAATTAGGATAGGGGGCATTAGAATGCTGGCCACGATAGACTCAGGGGCCACAAGCAGCTTTGTTAGCCAAAAGATAATTGAAAAATTAGCTAGAAAAGATCAGCTAAAAGCAGACAGAGCAGTCAAAGAAATAGACTGGCAATGGATCGCTGAAGTGCAATTTGGCGACAAAATAATCAAAATGCCATTTTTAGTATTGCCTGGCGGAATTGATGCGGTGGTGTTAGAGTGGAATTTTATAAAGGAAATGGGAGCCATTATACAATGCGCAGGGCACCAAATTGAAATTCCGCCAATGTGCAAAATAAAAGGGAGGCTGACGGAAAGAATTTCGACAGCAATAGTGACAAATGCACCAGAGATAGAAGTCAGTGACTTTATGCGCTAAGAACTGGCCGAATTGGCCAAAATAAATGGAACGTCTAAAGTTGGCATGCACACAATCACTATGTGTGACGATAAGCCAATAAAACAAAGGTATTATCCAAAGAATCCAAAGATGCAAGGTATAATAAATGAAAAAGTTGAAGAATTGATGGCAATGGGATATATAGAACGATCAAATAGTCCTTACAGTTCACCAATAGTAATGGTGAAAAAGAAAGAAACGGGAAAATGGAGGCTATGTGTTGATTTTAGGCAGATAAATGCAAAATCTATAAAAGATGCTTTATTCAATGCCGAGAATTGACTATATTTTAGATCAACTGCGCGAAGCAAGATTCATAAGCAGTTTAGATTTAAAAGATGGATATTGGCAGATTCCGCTTTAAACGAACAGCAGAAAGATGACAGCTTTCAATGGAAAGTGATGCCATTCGGTTTGCACTCAGCATCTGCAACATTCCAGCGAGCTTTAGATATGGTCATAGGACCAGAAATGATGCCACACGCGTTCGCGTATCAGGATGATATCATAATGGCCAGCCGAATAATAGAAGACCACAAAGCTCATTTAAAAGAAGTTTTCCGCAGACTAAAGGCAGCAAATTTAAGGATAAATGCAGAAAAATGCCAATTCTTCACAAAGAAGCTAAGATTCCTGGGCCATCGAGTAACAGAGCAAGACATTGGCACAGATCCAGATAAAGTGGCAGCGATAGCTGAATTAAAACCGCCAAAAAAGCATCCAAAGAAGCATCTTGGTACAGACGGTTCGTGCCAAGTTTCGCAACGCTAGTACAGCCATTAAATTCTCTATTAAAGAAAAAAGCAAAATGGGTGTGGGAAGAAAAACATCAGGATGCGTTCGACATGGTAAAGCAAAAATTAGTAGCAGATCCAGTATTGACATGTCCAGATTTTGCGAAAATGTTTGTATTGCAAACTGACGGTAGCAACTACGGCATAGGGGCAATTCTGACGCAAGATACAGAGGAAGGCGAGAGAGTCATATCATACGCCAGCAGAACACTAAATCCAGCAGAACAAAATTATTCAGCAACAGAAAAAGAATGTCTAGCAATAGTATGGGCTATAAGGAAGTTGAAGCCATACTTAGAAGGATATCATTTCAAGGTCTTTACTGATCACTTGGCACTGAAATGGCTGAATAGCATCGAAAGTCCAACAGGGCGGATTGCAAGATGGGCATTGGAATTGCAGCAATATGACTTTGAAATAACATATCGCAAAGGAAAACTAAATGTAGTTGCTGATGCATTGTCAAGGCAATCATTGGAATCATGCAGGATACAGAATAATCGCAGCAAAAATGAACAGTCAGCACAAAGCTGTGAATGGATCGAAAGTATGGCCAAAAAAGTAAAAGGAAATCCGCAAAAATATACGGATTATGTGATGGAAAATGGGCAGTTATATAGAAATATACCGCATAGGGTAGGGCATGAAGATGTTGTGTCGTGGAAATTATGTGTGCTGAAACATTTAAGGCAACAAATAGAAAACCACGACTCTCCAACTGCAGGACATACAGGCAGCAGGAGAACGATTGCTCGAATAGCGGCTAAATATTTCCGGTCAGGCATGCAAAGAGATGCACGTGCATATGTCAGCCTCTGTGAAAACTGCATGCGGTATAAACTAAGCCAGCAGCAGGCAGCAGGAAAAATGCTGGCTCAAGTAGCAGAGGAGCCATAGGCAACAATATGCGCTGATTTCGTTGGGCCATTGCCAAGATCTAAACATGGAAATTCGGTATTGCTTGTTATAGTAGATAGATTCTCAAAATGGACAGAGCTTGTACCAATAAGAAAAGCTTCGGCAGAATATTTAGTAAAAGCATTTAGAAAAAGAGTGCTGGCTAGATTTGGCGTCGCAAAAGTGGTGATAACAGATAATGGAGTCCAGTTCGTCAGCAAAGTATTTGAGAAAATGCTGCATGACTGGGGGACAATACACCAGCTGACAGCGCCATATACGCCGCAAGAAAATCCAACCGAAGGAGCGAATAGAACAGTTAAAACAATGATAGCACAATTCACATGAGAAGATCAACGACGATGAGATGAACTATGGCCAGAAATAATGTTGGCAGTAAATTCTAGCGTGTCCGACGCAACAGGATATACGGCGGCATTAATAACGCAGGGAAGAGAGCCGAGATTGCCAGGATCCACATTTGACAGGCTAACTGTTGGATCAGGCAAACCAAGCCAACGGCCAGATGGCAATGCGGAGCTGATCAAAGAAATTGGCGTATTGGTACGAAGAAACCTAGAAAAAGCTGCTCAGGATCAATCAAGGCACTATAATCTAAGAAGAAGGCAATGGAAACCACGAGTGGGCGAAGTAGTGTGGGCCAAGGAGCACTATTTGTCAAATGCAGCAGAAGGAATTGCTTCAAAACTTGCACCACGGTATGGTGGGCCGTACAAAGTCATAAGATTTACTTCGCCAGTGATATGCAGACTGCAGCATATCACAAACAAAAAATCAAGGTTGGCACACATCAGCGAACTAAAAGTGCAACCAGAGCAAGTGCCAACAGAGGATCCGAATGAGCTATCAAGATGCAAGGCGAGTATGACTACCGGAAACCGGTTAAATGGAGTTTGAACAGTTGGACCGGCCGGACAACTGGGAGATCTTTAGATGGAAAGGAACGGTAGAAACACAAACCAGCATAAGTTGAAAAGGAAATTGCATTGGCCTACAGAAATAAATAACAAGAATTTATTTTTTAAAAAAAAATGTATATTGTGAGGATATATAATATTATAAATATATATTTACCTCACAAAGACGCCACAGAGCAATTCAAATATTCTAGAAGCGCGGGCTTTATATGTTTGACTCAAACATATAAACGAACCTTGAGGTTCGATCGAACACATGCAAACAAACGAAATGTGCGATCAACCCAAAAGAAAACATCCAAACATAGAGAAATGGTTAAAGGAAAGGCCGAATATGTGAAATATATAATATAAAACAGATGAGAACAAATGCATGTAGGCTCGTGTGACGTCAATGAGAGTGAGTTACATGGGGAGTGCGTAGAACCGCAACAGCGAACACACACACGCACAAGTGCGTAAGCTACCAACGCACGAGACGTGGAGAGTCGGCTCATGCGTATACACCAACGGGAAAGGCGAGGGGATGCAATTCGGCAAGTAACGGAGAACGGCTTCTCCACTGTATGTTCAAAGCAGAGGTTTGAGAAGCGCTGGAATGGTGGGCGCTAAATTTGAATTATATATATAAGTGTATATAATATTAGTTCATAATTATTTCTAAGTTATATATATAGTTATTGGGATATATTAGTTCTTATGTACACTGGAGTTAAGTATATGGAAAAGGGTGGAATAAGTTAAACGTTGTTTAATAGTATATAAGGGTGGATGTTGGCAAAGTTAGAGAGCAAAGAGTGTAGCTGAGAGGCGTATGCGTGATTTCACCATGCATAGCAACAGGAGAGTTGCGTTGCGCGATCGGCCAAGAAGGCCGAAGGCAAAAGAAAGCGATGGAAAGTTTTGGGCGGCAAATATTGGCGCGCGGAGAAGTACTGGCAACGGTACATAATTTCACCACGCATCCCGAAGGGTCAAGATGCCTATAAATAGACACGGCTGAGACACAGAGGAGGCAGTGAAGTATCGGCAGTGAAGTATCAGTGTGAAGAGTCAGCAGTCAGAAGAGCCTGGGTACTGTATTCCACCCACGCATCCCGAGGGTCAAGATGCCTATAAATAGACACGGCTGAGAAGCGAAGGAGGCGGTGAGAAAGTACCAGGCGGAAAGGGAAGAAACAATCAGAAAGCGAAGTAACAATCAAAAAGCGATGTATTAATCAGATAGCGAAGATTAGTTAGAAAGTGAAGGAGACGAGCGAAGTGTCACTTGGACCAGCAAGGTGCAAGTGAAAGGTCAACAAGTGAAGGTTCAATAAGTGAAGTACGTAAGCGAGGACAACAAAGTGAAACACAAGTGAAGAAACAAAAGCGAAGGCGTGCCAAGTCAGATCGATAGAAGGATATCCATCTGTATCCTGGCTACAAGTGAAGATTTAAAGGCAGATTTGTTTTTGGTGGCAAGTAGGAAAACTAGGAGTTATTCCTAGCAGAGCATTAAAAACTAGGAACAAATCATAGGATCATAGGATAGATCACAAGACTAGGAGCTATTCCTAGCGGATCATAAAAGACTAGGAGTTATTCCTAGCAATATATGAAAAACTAGGAGATATTCCTAGCAACATATAAAAGACTAGGAGCTATTCCTAGCATCATATAAAGGACTAGGAGCTATTCCTAGTAAAGCATTGAAGACTAGGAGCTATTCCTAGCAATTTAGTGAAGACTAGGAGTGTTCCTAGCACAGTTAAGGAAGACCATGAGTATTCCTGGCACAGGCAGGTGAAGACTAGGAGTATTCCTAGCACAGTTGAGGAACACCAGGAGTATTCCTGGCGCAGTGGGAAAAGACTAGGAGTATTCCTAGCAGAATAATAGGAGCATAGCAGACGACAGTGTAGCTAGACAAGTCCAGGAGTCATCCTGGCAGTAGGAATACTTGCCACAGCCAAACACAATCTGTCGATAAAGTTTCATGCGTGCCAGCGGTGCAGAGTGGATTTCACAATTGCCACAAACACAAAGCTAACAGCCCGTGCAGAAGCTCTCTGGCCATACTAACATCCACCAATCGAATCGACAATAAAATTATAACGTTGTATTAAAAGAAAACCAACTGCCTCTTCTCATTTCACCAGCGCACAAAATAAATTTGTTGTGTCGTACCCCTACACCTGAAATCCGGTTCTGCCGCACGTAAGGACCAAAGAAGGATCGTTACAATATATTTATATTAAAGTAGCGTTTTAACTGGCTCAACTAATAAAAAAATAAATATGTACATATATATGTATAAAATAAATTGGTTGCATGCATACAATTTATTTTACAGTGCATGTAAAACTGTAATATAAAAAGAAAGAAATAAAAAATGTTGACTTTGGCGGGTTAGCAATGGACAAACAAAACGTCATATAAACACCAATGCTTCTCAAACTGTAAGAGAGCAGAACAGACGGAGAATGCAAATGGATAAGGAGAGGACTCTCTCCTGCGGTACACCAAGTGCAGGAGAGAGGATTCACACATACAGTGTGTGTGTGAGATACGGATAAAAAGATAAACGAGAGAGGGAACCCGAAGCTGGACGCGCAGCAGCAGAGCGACGCGGATTAGAGGCTCCGATGGCCAAAGATGCGACAGATGAAATCAATTACATTTTATCTATCAACATGAGCGGACACCTAAATTTAGAAGAATATGAGCTGGAAGAGGCAATGCAGATGATGGCATCGCCATATGTGTCGGACGAGGAGTCCGATGGCGAGGAGCCGGTCCCATTGGGGCCGGTGATCGCCATCTCGTCCGACGAGGAAGAGGAAGAGGACGAGGGAGAAGGGATGGAACATCTGAAGGAGTTGGATGGTATTGGGAGCGATGCCGGTATGGAGGACGACGAGGAGGAAGTGGCCGCAGAAGCGAGTGAGGATGATGTGGCCGATGTGGAAGAAGAGCTCCAAAGAAGGGGGCTATCTTTAGATGAGCCTGAGGAGATGGATGGCGAGGGCAGAGGAGGTGCTAGCCCAAAGGATGGCAGAAGTGATGCCGATTATGAACGAGCCGGTGGCTTATATCAATCTGACGGACACGGAAGAAGAAGATGAGGAGCCGGAGGAACTGGTGAGGCCACCGACACCAATGCGGAGGGCAATAAATGCCAATTTTGTTGAAGAGTTTATGGGGCACAGAGAAGAGTCACTAGAGGAGGATCTGGAGCCCAGCATTGACCAGATGGTGGCAGAGTGGCAGCCGCAGGCCCAGCAGCAAGTCCCACAGCAACAGCCACAACAGCAGCAAGTCCCACAGCAACAGCCACAACAGCAGCAAATCCCGCAGCAACAGCAACAACAGCAACAGCGAGACCCAAGACGGCCAGGGTATATGAGGCAACGCTCTGCGCCGGTTGGCCAGCCGCAAGCGCCAAGGCCGCTTTTACAACGGCAACGTTCGGTGCCAGTGCCACAGGCACACCAGAGATGGCGGGAAGTGGAGCCCGAAGAGTGGCCAGTTGCGGTGGACGTGGCCGTACAGGCGATGGGGGAGGGGCCAAGACAGGCGAGAGTTATGTGGGTGGGACGGATCCGATATAGGATCCGCAGTAATAGGAATAGGTTTAGGGTATTTGAAGAATTGGGGGTATAGATTAAGAGAAAATTTTGGAGTTTAGGTTAAGTAGAGTAGGTAGATTAGGAGAAATTTGTGGAATTTAGTTTAGGTACGAAAAAAAAAACATGAAGTTTAGAATAAGAAAAAAAATATGAAGTTTAGGTTAGTAGTAGATATTTTTAGAATTTAGATTAGGTAGAATAGGGAAAAAAATCTGAAGTTTAGGTTAAGTAGATATAATTAATATTATAAATATAGTATATAAGTAAAAGGTGCAGTCGGAGCCACCCATGCCAAAATAAGGCATGGGGACAATGGAAAAGATGCTCACGATCTGCCAAAAAAATTGGAAAAGATGCCTGATGAATCGCCAAGAAGGAAATGCCATAAATGGCCAAAAAAAAAAAAAGATGCGAACCAGGAAGGAGGAAGGATTTGGCTCCCGAAGAAAGGGGGGAATGTGAGGAATATATAATATATAATATATATATATATATATATACACCTCACAAATGCGGCAAAGCATTAAGCCAGATACAGATAAAAATAAATTTAAGTCGTAAAAGCGGCTAATAATTAAAATAAGCGTTGGCCCAAAAAGGCAATTCAAATTAATCAATGCGCGCGTTTATATGTTTGACTCAAACATATAAACGAACCTGGAGGTTCGATCGAACACAAGCAAACGAAAGAAATGTGCGATCGAACCGAAAGTAAAATGCAAACATGTAAATCGCGTGATTTAAAACTGGCAAACATACACACAAACATAATTACATATGAGAAATGGGCAAAGCAAAGGCCGAATATATGTAACATGCAATGAGAAACAGATAAGAACAAGTGCATGTAGGCTCGTGTGACGTCACTGAGAGTGCATTACATTGAGAGTGCGTAGAACCGCAACAGCGAACACACACACGCACACGTGCGTAAGCCACCGACGCACGAGACTTAGAGAGTCGGCTCATGCGTATAGACTAGACTAGGGAGGCGACGGGTTGCTTTTCGGTTGTCGGCAACATCAAAGTGAGCGGGCTTACGCATGTGTGGGTGGATTGGGAGCGGGAATGTTGGCATGTAACGGAGAACGGGAGAGGCGATGTGTAACATGTCCAAAGAAAAGTTTTTAAAGGCGCTGGAGGTATTGGCGCTAAATTTAAATATATAATGATAATATATATTTTTATATATATGTATATATATATAAATAGATATGCAGAATATACTATGTAATGCTATATAACGTCGTATAACTCATGGAATGGAATACACATAACATTAAAATTAGTTATGTGGAAAAGTTAATGTGATACATTAATGCAGAACATTAATTATGTATATATAGATACAAAAGATAAAGGGATGGATATAGTTATATAGTTATTAAGTTGATTTAATTATAAATTCAGTATATTTAAGCATATATCAAAAGAGCGGGAAACTAGGAATAAGTCAAACATTGTTAAATAGTATATAAGGGTGGATGTTGGCGAAGTTAGAGAGCAACGATTGTAGCTGAGAGGCGTATGGGTGATTTCACCATGCATAGCAACAGAAAAGTTGCGTTGCGCGATCGGCCGAGAAGGCCGAAGGCAAAAGAAAGCGATGGAAAGTTTTGGGCGGCAAATATTGGCGCGCGGAAAAGTACTGGCAACGGTACATAATCCCACCACGCGTCATCCCTGAGTCAAGATGCCTATAAATAGACACGGCTGAGACACAGGAAGTCAGTTAGAAAGTGAAGGAAACAAGCGAAGTGTCACTTGGACCAGCAAGGTGCAAGTGAAGTATCAACAAGTGAAGGTTCAACAAGTGAAGGAAAGGAAGCGAGGCCAACGAAGTGAAACATATATGAAGAAGTGAAAGTGAAGGCGTGCCAAGTCAGATCGATAAAAGGATATCCATCCGTATCCTGGCTACACGTGAAGGTTTAAAGGCAGATTTGTTTTTGGTGGCAAGTACGAAGTCTAGGAGCTATTCCTAGGTATTGAAAACTAGGCGCAAATCCTAGCAGATCACAAGACTAGGAGCTATTCCTAGCGGATCGTAAAAGACTAGGAGTTATTCCTAGCAATATATAAAAGACTAGGAGGTATTCCTAGCAACATATAAAAGACTAGGAGCTATTCCTAGCTTCATATAAAGGACTAGGAGCTATTCCTAGCAAAGCATTGAAGACTAGGAGCTATTCCTAGCAATTTAGTGAAGACTAGGAGTATTCCTAGCACAGTTAAGGAAGACCAGGAGTATTCCTGGCATAGTGGGAAAAGACTAGGAGTATTCCTAGCAGAATAATAGGAGCATAGCAGACGACAGTGTAGCTAGACAAGACCAGGAGTCATCCTGGCAGTAGGAATACTTGCCACAGCCAAACACAATCTGTCGATAAAGTTTCATGCGTGCCAGCGGTGCAGAGTGGATTTCACAATTGCCACAAACACAAAGCTAACAGCCCGTGCAGAAGCTCTCTCTCCATACTAACATCCACCAATCGAATCGACAATAAAATTATAACGTTTTATTAAAAGAAAAGCAACTGTATCTTCTCATTTCACCAGCGCACAAAATAAATTTGTTGTGTCGTACCCCTACACCTGAAATCCGGCTCTGCCGCAAGTAAAGGCAAAAAAGGATCGTTACAGTAGTATACCACTTTAACTATACAGTAGTCACAATAACCTTTTGGTGTTTGTTTTTTCCTTTGTTCACAGGTAGACGAAGGAAATAAAATATTTAGTTTTGTAGGGCAATGATTTAAATTTGGCATTTATAAGTTTTATATACTTTCTAACATGTCTGGAAAGTTTAATCAGAATCGGGGCACTATATCATATAGCCCCCATGGGAACGATCGGCAAAATAATTGGTTTTAGATGAAAATCTTGGTTATTTTAATATAGATTCACTCGAAATTTGGTATATGTAAGTTTGGTATATATAAAAATGTGTCTTTTGAGTTTTAACAGAATCGTCCGACTATATGATATATAGCACCTATAGAAACAATCGGAACAAAAACAAAATTTTGTTTTTAATTGAAAAGAACAGTTTGCAAAGGTATCCGAACTTCGGCGTGGCCGAAGTTAGCCCATCCTTCTAGTTTTAATATGTTATTACCCGGACACCGAAATAAATATTAGGGTATTACCCGGACACTGAAATGGTTGTTGGTTGACATGATGCAAACTGTACCATGGAATCACGACACAACATTTATTTACTAAGAGACATGCACTTTTAATATCCTTTGGGTTAGGGTGTTACCCGGACACCGAAATAAATATTAATTGACACTAAGACTACACTTTCACATCTAATTCTGTTTCAGCTATTGTATCGCCCGTACACTGAAACAAGCACTAAATGTCAAAGCGTTGACTTTATGAATATCACTTAAATACACTTATTTGATATTATCCAATATTTCAATTTTTTGATTTTTTTTTAGCACATTATCCTAATAGTGTTTTGCATAGGGAAATATCAAGGAACCGTGTTCGATTTACTCGCTTCACTTTCATTTTCTTTTTTCTCAGTCCACTTAGATTTGCTGTTGATTTTATTTAAGTTCACTATTGTAATAAATTGAACGGACACAGGGGACATCTTTCATATATGAGTGCACTTTATTGAATAATTCTTAATTCTCATACAATTGTTGATTAAAGCTAAGACCGCGTAGCTGCGCGGTATGCTTATGTATAGACATATTTATGTATAAGTGTATGAATGTTTACATAAGCATATGTATGGGAATATGAATATGAATACGGTGTTTTTGTGTGTTTTGTTACTTTTGATTTTTGACACTTATTACATTTTTTTATATATTGAGATATATCTCGTGTCATATTTTTCCAGTAATAGTATCTTTTTATTTTGGATATAGTTTTTAATATTCCAGTATGACCTCCTTGTATAGGGTCATCGTGGAACGTAAACAGTATTGCTTCTTTTTCTTTATCGTTATTCGATAATAGGGTCACCGGCTTGAGTAGCGCTACTCTTAAAAATTCTAAAATTTTATTGCCCATATTTTTAAAAGATTTATTGAAATGGTTTCAAAGATCTTTTCGCTCGGTGCCACTTTGACTTTACTGATATTGAGTATACCGGCTTCTTTTTCGAGCCTTTGAAAAAATTGACCTAAGTCGAGAATTTCATTGGTATAAATATCGCAAATGTCAATTCTTGCTATAACTTTCTTGCCATGTCTGAATGTGCATAAAAAATTAGTTATTCGCAAGGTCACTACTTTTCGTACTTCGTCATTTACAATGACGTCATATACGTTGGGCTTAGAAGCATTAAGAGATTGCTTTTGCAACTCTTCTATATTATTTTTTTCTTTTCCTGCGCAGGAATTTAACTGTTTACTTTGGTTTCTGGTAGTGACTCTCAGAATTTTGTTACTATTTTGTATATTTTGTAAGTCCTTTATTGTTACTCTCGATAGCGCGTCGGCTACGAAATTATCTTTTCCCTTTAGATACTCTACTGTAAAATTATATTCCTCTAGTTCAAGTCGCATTCTTGTTAGCTTGGAGCTTGGATTTGTCATTGAAAACAAATAAGTTAATGCTCTGTGATCTGTTCTGACAGTGAAATGTCTACCATAAATGTATGGTCTAAAATGTGTGATTGCCCAGTGAATTGCCGCTAACTCTTGTTCAGTTGTACTTTTATTACTCTCACCTTTTATGAAAGATCTAGACGCGTATGCTACTGGAAGCTGTAGTCCATTTTTATTTTGTGTTAGGACTGCTCCACATGCGTATTTACTTGCGTCTGTGATTATGCAAAATTCTTTGCTAAAATCTGGGTACTGTAACAGAGTAGAGTTCATTAATGCTGTTTTTAAATGCTCGAACGCATTTTGACATTCGTTTGTCCATTCGAATTTAACATTTTTCTTACATAATCTTGTTATGTGACGAGAATATTCAGCGAAGTTTTGTATAAATCTTCGGTAATAATTGCAAAATGCAATGAATCTTCTAGCGCTGTCCGCATCATTAGGGACTGGATAATTTTGGATGACATCATATTTTGTGTCATCAGGCAAGATTCCTTTATCCGTGCATTTATGTCCCAAAAAGGTGACTTCATGCATAAAAAATGAGCATTTTTCAGGATGTAACTTTAGGTTGTGTTGCCTACACTTCTCAAAAACATCTGTTAGATTATTGAGCATATGTTTTTCGGAATAACCTATGACTATTAAGTCATCGATATAAAGGAATGCTTGCGAAGGTTCAAGGCCAGAGAATGCTATAGGCATCATTCTCTGGAACGAATTTGGCGCTATTTTTAAACCGAATGGTAATCGCGTGAAGCGAAGATGTTATGTGTCGTGACTCTTCTTCGAGTTCAATTTGATGAAAACCTGACATTAGGTCGAGGCATGAAAAATATTTTGCTCTACCTAGTTGATCTAAAATGTCATCAATTCCAATTAATGGAAATTTATCGGACAACAATTTTTTATTAATTTGACGATAGTCAATTATTAATCACCATTTTTTATTTTCAGAATTTGTTGACGATTTTTTCGGTACTAATAATAGTGGGCTATTGTAAGGAGATACAGAGGGTTCGACTATTTCGTCTTTTATGAGCTTTTGGACTTGTTTCTGAATTTCGTCTTTCTGACTATGAGGATTTCTATAATTTTTAATATAAATCGGTTCATCGTCCACCAGTCTTAATTTTTGTTCATAAAAGTTATTTGTTGTTATTGATTCGGTTTCTAGTCCGAATACATCCACTATATTTCTTGCACAACTTTGTAAGTTGGCTGTGAAACTGTTGGGGAAAATTTTTTGATAGTGTAGTTAGTACTGCGTTTTCACGCTGTTCTTTATTCGCTTCGATTATTTCGTAGCGGGAAAGTGGTTCATACTTTAAATTAGTTATGTTTACTTTTTGATCCCTATCTGTAGTGTTTAGCAATCGTATGACTGCATTTTGGGGTTTAGTTATGGTATTTGCTAAATAAATACCATTTTAAATTTTTTTGTTTTGGGATAAATACACTGTCTTCTTGTGAATTTATTTCGCTTTTTCGGACAACTTGGGATCTTGCTGGCAAAACTATTGAATTATTACCAGAACTGTACGATATTGGTACATATAACGGATATTTTAGGTTATTTGGTCTAAGTATTAACCAGTCGTCGGACTGTATTTTTTTATAAAATCGATTCCTAGTATTCCATCACATGGAATAGCGAATTGGTTATTTACGACGTGAAAGCGGTGTGGGATTATATATTTTGAAGATTGGATTTCGACAGAAGTAAACCCTATGGATTTAGTTACTTCTTGACTAATTCCTTGTATATTTATGTTTTTATTATTTTGGATATTTTGAAAATTGTCGGAATTTTCTTTTACAATAGATATTTCCGATCCTGTGTCTATTAATAATACTAACTTTTTCCCCGTTGCCACATTTGTAAAGGTGACAAACGTATTTTGATTAAGACTGATGGCGTGAATCTTTTTACTCTTTACTGCAGGGTATCTAAAGGTTCCGGGGAGTTTCCCGAAGGATTCTGTGTTATTCTCACATTATTGGTATTATAACCGTTTTGTCGGTTATTTCCTCGGTTACCTCTAGCATTTCTGTTGTAACCTCTGTAGTTATTATTTCGGTTTTGTTCAATATACGCAGCTTGAAGGGTTTTGCGTAAATTATCTATTTCCGTTGTAAATTTGTCAGCGGTTTTACCTTTCTGAGTGGTACTCTTCAATTTGGCTTTTATGACTTTGGATGTTTCACCAATTACCGTGCCTTGCAATTTTTTTATTATTGCTTCAATTGAAGTTTCCTGTTGGACTTCATATAGAGTTGGGCCAATAATTTTTGATTTTATTACCTCAACTGCTATATGTTCATAGTCTCCCTTCATCATGTCTACCAACTTCAGAGCTGTTACAAATCTCTGGAGTTGCATTTTTTTTTTACACTTTCACATCTAATTCTGTTTCAGCTATTGTATCGCCCGTACACTGAAACAAGCACTAAATGTCAAAGCGTTGACTTTATGAATATCACTTAAATACACTTATTTGATATTATCCAATATTTCAATTTTTTGATTTTTTTTAGCACATTATCCTAATAGTGTTTTGCATAGGGAAATATCAAGGAACCGTGTTCGATTTACTCGCTTCACTTTCATTTTCTTTTTTCTCAGTCCACTTAGATTTGCTGTTGATTTTATTTAAGTTCACTATTGTAATAAATTGAACGGACACAGGGGACATCTTTCATATATGAGTGCACTTTATTGAATAATTCTTAATTCTCATACAATTGTTGATTAAAGCTAAGACCGCGTAGCTGCGCGGTATGCTTATGTATAGACATATTTATGTATAAGTGTATGAATGTTTACATAAGCATATGTATGGGAATATGAATATGAATACGGTGTTTTTGTGTGTTTTGTTACTTTTGATTTTTGACACTTATTACATTTTTTTATATATTGAGATATATCTCGTGTCATATTTTTCCAGTAATAGTATCTTTTTATTTTGGATATAGTTTTTAATATTCCAGTATGACCTCCTTGTATAGGGTCATCGTGGAACGTAAACAGTATTGCTTCTTTTTCTTTATCGTTATTCGATAATAGGGTCACCGGCTTGAGTAGCGCTACTCTTAAAAATTCTAAAATTTTATTGCCCATATTTTTAAAAGATTTATTGAAATGGTTTCAAAGATCTTTTCGCTCGGTGCCACTTTGACTTTACTGATATTGAGTATACCGGCTTCTTTTTCGAGCCTTTGAAAAAATTGACCTAAGTCGAGAATTTCATTGGTATAAATATCGCAAATGTCAATTCTTGCTATAACTTTCTTGCCATGTCTGAATGTGCATAAAAAATTAGTTATTCGCAAGGTCACTACTTTTTCGTACTTCGTCATTTACAATGACGTCATATACGTTGGGCTTAGAAGCATTAAGAGATTGCTTTTGCAACTCTTCTATATTATTTTTTTCTTTTCCTGCGCAGGAATTTAACTGTTTACTTTGGTTTCTGGTAGTGACTCTCAGAATTTTGTTACTATTTTGTATATTTTGTAAGTCCTTTATTGTTACTCTCGATAGCGCGTCGGCTACGAAATTATCTTTTCCCTTTAGATACTCTACTGTAAAATTATATTCCTCTAGTTCAAGTCGCATTCTTGTTAGCTTGGAGCTTGGATTTGTCATTGAAAACAAATAAGTTAATGCTCTGTGATCTGTTCTGACAGTGAAATGTCTACCATAAATGTATGGTCTAAAATGTGTGATTGCCCAGTGAATTGCCGCTAACTCTTGTTCAGTTGTACTTTTATTACTCTCACCTTTTATGAAAGATCTAGACGCGTATGCTACTGGAAGCTGTAGTCCATTTTTATTTTGTGTTAGGACTGCTCCACATGCGTATTTACTTGCGTCTGTGATTATGCAAAATTCTTTGCTAAAATCTGGGTACTGTAACAGAGTAGAGTTCATTAATGCTGTTTTTAAATGCTCGAACGCATTTTGACATTCGTTTGTCCATTCGAATTTAACATTTTTCTTACATAATCTTGTTATGTGACGAGAATATTCAGCGAAGTTTTGTATAAATCTTCGGTAATAATTGCAAAATGCAATGAATCTTCTAGCGCTGTCCGCATCATTAGGGACTGGATAATTTTGGATGACATCATATTTTGTGTCATCAGGCAAGATTCCTTTATCCGTGCATTTATGTCCCAAAAAGGTGACTTCATGCATAAAAAATGAGCATTTTTCAGGATGTAACTTTAGGTTGTGTTGCCTACACTTCTCAAAAACATCTGTTAGATTATTGAGCATATGTTTTTCGGAATAACCTATGACTATTAAGTCATCGATATAAAGGAATGCTTGCGAAGGTTCAAGGCCAGAGAATGCTATAGGCATCATTCTCTGGAACGAATTTGGCGCTATTTTTAAACCGAATGGTAATCGCGTGAAGCGAAGATGTTATGTGTCGTGACTCTTCTTCGAGTTCAATTTGATGAAAACCTGACATTAGGTCGAGGCATGAAAAATATTTTGCTCTACCTAGTTGATCTAAAATGTCATCAATTCCAATTAATGGAAATTTATCGGACAACAATTTTTTATTAATTTGACGATAGTCAATTATTAATCACCATTTTTTATTTTCAGAATTTGTTGACGATTTTTTCGGTACTAATAATAGTGGGCTATTGTAAGGAGATACAGAGGGTTCGACTATTTCGTCTTTTATGAGCTTTTGGACTTGTTTCTGAATTTCGTCTTTCTGACTATGAGGATTTCTATAATTTTTAATATAAATCGGTTCATCGTCCACCAGTCTTAATTTTTGTTCATAAAAGTTATTTGTTGTTATTGATTCGGTTTCTAGTCCGAATACATCCACTATATTTCTTGCACAACTTTGTAAGTTGGCTGTGAAACTGTTGGGGAAAATTTTTTGATAGTGTAGTTAGTACTGCGTTTTCACGCTGTTCTTTATTCGCTTCGATTATTTCGTAGCGGGAAAGTGGTTCATACTTTAAATTAGTTATGTTTACTTTTTGATCCCTATCTGTAGTGTTTAGCAATCGTATGACTGCATTTTGGGGTTTAGTTATGGTATTTGCTAAATAAATACCATTTTAAATTTTTTTGTTTTGGGATAAATACACTGTCTTCTTGTGAATTTATTTCGCTTTTTCGGACAACTTGGGATCTTGCTGGCAAAACTATTGAATTATTACCAGAACTGTACGATATTGGTACATATAACGGATATTTTAGGTTATTTGGTCTAAGTATTAACCAGTCGTCGGACTGTATTTTTTTATAAAATCGATTCCTAGTATTCCATCACATGGAATAGCGAATTGGTTATTTACGACGTGAAAGCGGTGTGGGATTATATATTTTGAAGATTGGATTTCGACAGAAGTAAACCCTATGGATTTAGTTACTTCTTGACTAATTCCTTGTATATTTATGTTTTTATTATTTTGGATATTTTGAAAATTGTCGGAATTTTCTTTTACAATAGATATTTCCGATCCTGTGTCTATTAATAATACTAACTTTTTCCCCGTTGCCACATTTGTAAAGGTGACAAACGTATTTTGATTAAGACTGATGGCGTGAATCTTTTTACTCTTTACTGCAGGGTATCTAAAGGTTCCGGGGAGTTTCCCGAAGGATTCTGTGTTATTCTCACATTATTGGTATTATAACCGTTTTGTCGGTTATTTCCTCGGTTACCTCTAGCATTTCTGTTGTAACCTCTGTAGTTATTATTTCGGTTTTGTTCAATATACGCAGCTTGAAGGGTTTTGCGTAAATTATCTATTTCCGTTGTAAATTTGTCAGCGGTTTTACCTTTCTGAGTGGTACTCTTCAATTTGGCTTTTATGACTTTGGATGTTTCACCAATTACCGTGCCTTGCAATTTTTTTATTATTGCTTCAATTGAAGTTTCCTGTTGGACTTCATATAGAGTTGGGCCAATAATTTTTGATTTTATTACCTCAACTGCTATATGTTCATAGTCTCCCTTCATCATGTCTACCAACTTCAGAGCTGTTACAAATCTCTGGAGTTGCATTTTTGTACCGTTAAATTCAGGGATGGATATGTTAACATCCTTCATATATGCCCTTTGGGCATTTAATTCTGCCATTATGTCAGTATTGTTTATGACACTTGTATTTATTTCTAAATCTGATTCGTTATCTTGTTCAGACAACGCTTCTATATCATATCGTTTAGATCTTTTTCTTCTATTTCTTCCTCGCTTGTTTCAGATTCCTCACCTTCTCGCTTGGTTCTTGTTTACAAGTGTCTATGCTCAGAAGTGAGTTTAGTACGGTAGGTACAAATATGTCAAGATTACATTTTGTTTTTATAGAGATTAGGTTTGCTCTTAGCTTGATCAATAGGTTGGAAATCTTTGACCAGTTTGTTTTACCTATTTTCTCTCTATTATCGTGCTTGTTTATTGTATCCTTTTTTTTTTTTTTTTTTTTTTTTTTTTTTGTATTTAATAATAATTTTTGTTATAATTTTTTTTTTTTTTTATATTATTATATATCCGTTTTTATGCATTGGTTGTTATTTATATTGTAAAAACATTATTTCTTGTATTTTCTTGGTTTTGATTTATGCAATTATATTCTGTTGCGTTTTTTTTTTTTAATATCTTTTTTTTTTTTTACATATATATATATATCCCTGCCTATTTTTGCGTGTGGTATTCAGGCCACACTCTAATTGAACAGCTTTAATGCCGCACAATTTCACAAAGATTTTTAAATTTAAATGAAAAAATATGCATCACAGTGCAATTAAAAAAAATGTGCGACGCAGCGCATAGTTATATTATTTATTATTATTGTTGGGCGCTCTTTGTAGCGCTGCCGGTCCACTCGTTCAGGTTGCCGGTGCTGGCTGCACAGGCTTCTTCTTTGATGTCCCGCAACAGTGGCCACAGGTGTACTCGCAATATGGCGAGTATAATGGACCCTCACAGTCGTTTGGGCAGACTGTTATCATCCTCTGTACTTCTTTCTCCGGTGGTGGCTTTATTTTTAGTTTTTGTTTTGCCACGTTGTGTATTGTAGAGTATGGGACGTCGGTGGTGGTTTTATTCTTTTTCTCAATTAATTGGTTTTTTATAAATTCTACCTCGGCGTGCAACTTCACCGAGGCATTCCAATTAATGATTTTTGGGCTATTTAATAGCCTCAAAATTTCAGCCTTTCTGGCTTTTAATTTTTTTATCACCGGATTTCCTTACCATTACTTTACACTCTTCCTATTGTTGGTACTCCAACGTCGGTGTAGTGGGCGGATTGCCTACCACACTTGGGCGCATAATAAACCAAGTCCCTCGAAGTATTTATTATTTGCTTCAGCGGCTGTTGTTGTTCTTCTTCTGTTATCATTCCAACGTCGGTGTAGTGGGCGGATTGCCTACCACACTCGGGCTCAATGTAAAATAAGGTCCCTCAAAGTTTTGTTTCAATGGCTGTTGTTGCAGTTTTCATCTTCTTGTTGTTCAGTTTTGTATTATCGACTTGAAAGT
Organism: Drosophila neocordata; assembly: GCA_018903615.1. NCBI lineage: Eukaryota > Metazoa > Arthropoda > Insecta > Diptera > Drosophilidae > Drosophila > Drosophila neocordata. The sequence goes on from JAEIGI010000047.1 coordinate 104,961, forward strand.
TTTCCCTTTTTTTTTTTTGTTTTATATCATTGTTTTCTTGTATTACTGGATAATATTTGCGTACAAAGAATTTTTGTTTTTTTTTTTTTTCGGCCGTTGTTTTTTTTTTTTTTTTTTTTACGGCCCAACGAAATTTTTAAATCTAATCGCCAATATTAGCAGGCATTTCCTCAATTGTTGTGTGGTAGTATTTTCTTTTCTTAATATTTTGCGCTCATATTTTCTCTTTTCGCTGTTGGTTACACTCATTTCTTTTTGTGTAAGAAATTTTTCTTTAGTTTATTTTTAATGGAAAAACCATTTCCACTGATTTTTTTTTTTTATTATTCTGCCCATATTTTTGTGACCGGTCCTGTCACATTCGGATCCTGGTGTCCTGTCACGGTCGCCATGTAATAAATTGAACGGACACAGGGGACATCTATCATATATGAGTGCACTTTATTGAATAATTCTTAATTCTCATACAATTGTTGATTAAAGCTAAGACCGCGTAGCTCCGCTGCTAGCAATGCAGGCAGAGGCGCGGTATGCTTATGTATAAACATATTTATGTATAAGTGTATGAATGTTTACATAAGCATATGTATGGGAATATGAATATAAATACGCCGCCGCAGCGGAAGAGTGGGGATGTATCATATTGCATCTTGGGCCAGAGTGGCCGCGCGTGTTATATTTACCGACACAGCAATTGTCCAGCACCATGTACTCATGGGTGGTCATGTTACTTAAAAGGCAAATACACTTGCTTTATATTATTAATATATTATTATATGCACATGCTACACTATATATTCGCTTCACAACCGATGGCCGAAGGAAGCATTTCCGACCCCATAAATCTTGATCAGCATCAACAGCCGAGTCGATTGAGACATATCCGTCCGTCTGGAAGCAGTTTGGAACTTGGTCCGTACTGCGAGGCTGAACCAGAACGCCTTAATCTGGTAGTAGTATGGCATTTATGTCATATCACAAGGTCCAACCAGAGCACCCAATCTGGTAGGCGAGCCCCATATGGAGCAAGCTGATGGATGACCCATTCCATGCTTGTCGTGAGCAAAAATGGTTAGTAGCTTCGGCTGCGAACAGCCGACCAAAGCTCTTAATTTGGTACTACGGGTGGGCTAGTGGCCCTATGCTAGCCCAATGAGGTTGGCCCCCTTGTGGGAGATCGTAGTGGCTGAGGTTTAACACCCGAATGCGGGGAGAGCCTTTGGCTCGGCGTGGAGTTGCGTTATCAACCGGGTGCTGTACCCATAGATCAGCAGAGGTTTTAAGATAGGCCTCGCCCTTCGCCAAGGGAAAATATCATGTCCGACAACATGTATTTTATTCGGCACCGATAAGATGTTGTAATTGCAACATCTTTGAGGGGCGCAGGCCGTCGGTTTGTTTCGGCCCACTGTACTATATGTCACATTTGTGACATATTGGAGTATCGTGGTTGTAAGCCCGCCAAGGGGTACACGCCACGTCCGTCTGTCCGTCCATGCGTATGAAAACGTGGATCTCAGAGACTATAAGAGCTAGAGCAACAAAATTTGGTGTCGAACATGGGTCAATCGACTCGGCTGTTGATACTGAATAAGAATGGGGTCGGATATGCTTCCTTCTTTTATATTTTATCTACTTATTTTTATCTTTTAGGTACAGGGTATAACAAGACAAAAATGCAATATTCACTGTTTTATTTTTTATTTTTAGCTTCACATTTGTTTTCTACCCACTTTGGTACTGTACTTAGATTTGCTGTTTACACTCTGTAGAGAGAGGGCGCAGAGGAGGTTTTCTGAATCTAGAGGTAGAGGCAAGAACCAAACTTAAATTTAAATCAGAATTCTTACTTTATTAAGGATGAATTTCAATATTTTCTATAATGAGGAAATTTTAATTCGATTGCTGAAGTATCGCTACTCTTTGTCGCTTACGGCAGAGCGGTTGCTTTATATGGCGATGGTCTGTGGTGGGGGATGCTTTTAATAATTTATTTATTTAAACTCGATTTTAAAACACGTTTACATGCAAGCGTAAACTTAAATTAAGGTTGTTTGCAGCTTAGAGAATTCCGTCATCTTTAGTGATGGACGTATGGCGATTAATCCTTGTGAGACAAACAAAAAGAATCGCAAAATGGATGGTTTCTTAGGAGGTTACTCAGCGAGAGCAACTTATCATCCTAAGACATGTGCAGATGTCTGAATTTGAATCAGAAGTTTGCAATTTCCAAACTAATATGTTTGATAATCTTCCTTGATGAAAACCAACTGCTGCACACAAAGGAACGACCAGAAATCTATTCAGCCAAAGTCAAATACTGCTATATGCAAGAATCAAAATGCCAAGCCAATCTTACCACAGATGTCACCCAGGCAGCAGGCTATCATCGGCATCGACTACTTTTGCCCTCTTCTAGTATCGGTAGGACGTCGCAGAAAAAAAGATAGGGCGTTATCTTTACCCGTCTAACCATACGAATAGTGCATCTGGAATTGGCATGCTCAATGAATACCGTATGCAACTTGAGCGATCGAAACTTTCGCCACCCTCGCGGAAGTCCGAGGGAGCGACAATGGAACCAATTCAAAGGGATTAAAAACCTTTTATGTGACAAACTACAAAACGCCAACTTCAAGGAAGTCGAATCGACGTTTGACAACATAAAATGGAAATTTAATCCACCAGCGGCTCCTCATATGGGAGGAGCACTGGAGCGACTAGTACGCTCTGTAAAAACGGTGTTCTACGCAATTTGACCACACGGAAATTCATTAGTGCTGGCCTGCAAAGCGCACTTTGGGAGATAGAATACATTTTTAATTCTAGACCTTTACTTTCGTTTCTCTAGACAATAAAGACGACTAAACGAAAAAACCATTTACAATCAAATCAGCAAGTGGCTACAAGCTAATCTAACCGCGGAGTACTGGCAAAAGATTACCAAGTGAGACGAGTTGACAATGCAAGGGATTCTACATCGGACGTGGCTAAAATGGCTATAATGGAGGACGGCAATGTGGGAGTACACCAGAACCGTGGCAGACAATTTACAGGTGGAGAATGTTGCCGCGGAAATTTTAGCAGCCACTAGAGGGTTAACCGTTAAACTTCTTCAATTCATTGTATTCTCTTTTGCATTACGTTTAACATAGCACCAGCCTACGTGCTGGGAAGTTAACTGTTACATATTGTATGCTATACCTAAACTCTTCTAACATCTAAAATCATAATCATATATAATCCCACCACGTGAATTAAACTAATCTAAATCAGTAACGAACTTGAAATGATCTAAATATGGCTTCAATTTCCTAATAGGCATACTATTGCTGAACATTCCGTCTCTGTTGCTGAATAGTTTTGTTCTGCAGGATTTAGAGTTCTACTGGCGTACGATATGTCTCTTTCGTCTTCTTCTGTATCAAACATTTTTGCAAAGTTTGGACATGTCAAAACTGGATCCGCTACCATTTTTTATAACCTGTACCCGTAGGGTACAGAAGTGACACGAAGACATATGAGAATGAAATAGATAGGGACGTAAGAACATAAAAGGTATCAAAGGGTATGCCAAATAATGCAATACTTCATATTATCCTCAACATACATATTGTTTGTAGGAGGGATCAGAATAAAAACTTCTAGTAGTCCAGATGCAAGGAATTAAAACGCGAACACGTAACTCCGTTTAGATTCACAATTTCACAAGCTTTTTTTCGACATTTATGTTTATGGTGGCCAAAGGGTGCTTGGCGGTACAATGTAGAGGGAACTTAAATACAATATAGAATTCCGAATAAGTAAATTTAGTTGACCCAAATGTACGTGCGTACGGATTAATATCATGAAACGAACTCAACTGTCGATCAAGAATCCGCTTAGGTCAGCACACGAGTAAGGAGCTGTCTTGTTGGGGAATGACTGTTCCCATAAAGCAATAGTGGCGTTAGGCAATTTAGAGGTGCAAAGTACCACCAGGAGGACATCCCAGATGTCAGTGCTGACTCCGGAGCGCGTGATCGTGGTCCTTGGATGGTAGTTTGCAGCTCCTTCAAGGCCCCACAAGTCTCATGGACAAACGTAGGAAGGTTGAAGAGTCTCTTGGTTTGATTGGCGACGAGCTGCTTTTTGTTTTGAAAACGGGCCTTCAGATTTTCCCAAACCGCCTAAAAGCCCTCATTACTAAGGGGTGAGCTCGCTCGACACGAGCGCCTTTGCCGCGCCGGGCGCTACGGATGTTACAGTTTTTCCTCTGGCGCCAATCTCGGGTTGTTTATATACATGGCCGTGAAGAGATCGCGGAACTTGGGCCATTGGTTGTAATCTCCCGTGAACATGTCAATCTCACACGGAGGTAGACGGTAGCCTGGCTGAGCATGGTGTTCACGGGAGACTTGGACGTTTTGGGCATGGATGGTGCATCAGACGGTTAAAGTTGTTCAATGCGTTCTCCCAAACTGGTGCAAGACCGAACATACACCTTGTATGCCTATTCATATTTAGGCTTGACGGTCATGAAATCGGCGCGGCTCTCCTCGCTCCCATCAGCCGTAAGAATCTCGTACACGCCAAGTACTCAAATTCAATTCTGCTCCAGAGGACCTTCGTTTGTTCCAAATCCATTTTCAACGAAACACCGGTACGTTCCCCTCGATGGAGCCCATTGTGTTGACCTCGAAGACGGTGGTTCACTCACATGTTGGTGGTGTCGAACAGTCGCTGGGACTCAAACCTAGTTAAAATTCTCGACGTGGGAACGGATAATGTGACGTGCGGAATCGAGATGGAGCTGGGCCAGGCAGTGCGGCTTGAAATCCGCTGTGGGGTAGTGTCGGATGAGCAAGGCGAAGATAATGTAATAGCGGAACTGGATTGGCTACGTTTTACATTATCTATAACGTTCGGTACTTTTACTGACCGGCGGTGTGTATGGCGATGTGGAACGGCGAGGTACTGCGAGGCGATCGGATTTGTGGCTGCTTTTAGCAGGATCGATGGGCATAATCGGAATAGGTTATGTTATGTTCCGAGATATACAATGCCTGCAGCAAAAAGAAGCCTGGGTGCAAAATTTCAGCTCTGTAGCTTTAAAGGTTTCGGAGTAGATTGCGTTGATTCAGACGGACGGACAGACTGACATGGCTATATCAACTCAGCTCGTCGTCCTGATCAAGAGCATGTATTCTTTATATAGACGGAGATGCTTCGTTCTATGCGTTGCAAACTTCTGACCAAAATTAATATACCTTTTGCAAACTGTTCTTATCAATTACATATAAATTACCAGAATAATATATAAAACAAAATATAAAAAATATTTTTTTTTTTTGGTCCGATATATGATACAGTGCCCCGATTCTGATAAAACTTTCCAGATGTGCTAGAAAGTATATTATAAAACCCACAAATATCACATTTGGTGATAATCGCATTTAAAATAACTAAGTTATTGCTCGAAATCCATATTCATGACCGATCGTTCCTATGGGAGCTATATGATATAGTCATCCGATCGACCACATTTACTACGCAATGTCACACTGGGCATTTCAGTGCAAATTGTACATAGATATATCTTCGATGTTTCTTGTCCTATTTTAACGAACTTCGGTCAGCTGATATCTTTTGCTCATATTATTGGGTGTGCCAAATAAAAATACGCTACCTTACATATAACTCTAGTTATTCGTTTTTCCTAAATTTCGGAGGCGGAGGTGGGTGCGTAGACACTACACAAATGCTGACACCAAATTTGGTTGCTCTAGCTTTTGTAGTCTCTTAGATCCACGTGTTCATACGGACGGACAGACGGACGGACAGACGGACATGGGTCAATCGAATCGACTATTGATGCTGATCAAGAAAATATATTTGCTTTACGGGGTCGGAAATGCTTCCTACTGCCTGTAACATACATTTTAGCGACTTTAATATACCCTTTTACCCTATGGGTACAGGGTATAAGAATTAAATTAAACTTTGCACTGCCACCAAACCGACACTTTTTTCCTTAAATAAGTAAAACTGTAAAATTAGTCTTAATTTTGCGTTCAATTAAAATCAAGTGTGTTAAAAAGTAAAGTTTTTTGTGTTCAAATCTATTAACCGTGGGTGGGCGATTTAGATGAATCTGCCATGGTTCCGCAAAGTACCCATCCGAAACTGGTTTCGAGGCCGACGAGGGAGCCGCAGATGTTCTTTCGGATCCGCTCTATTAAGATATGGGGAAAGAGATCTACTCTAATATTAATGGGGGAGCTTCTATGAAATTTACGTTGACGAAGGTCGCCGGTTGCTGCGGATTGGGGGTCACCACCCAAAGGCTTGGGTGCGATGCAATAAAGTGTGATGCCGTTCTTTGCACATTGGGCAGCTATGGGCACTGGGGGATTATGGAAGTTGGTGCCCGCGTGCATAACAATTCAGGCACAACTTCTGTTGCTTAATTGCAGCCGATCGAGCTTGGACGGATATGGAAGTGAATTTCGGATAGAGGTGGATCGGATAGTTCTCTCTGCCGCACAGCTTGCAGGAGACCGGATTGACACTGACTTGGGTGCTCAGTGCTTGAAACTTTGCTTGTGGCGCGGGTCTGCGAGGGTCTGGAGCGCAATGGCGATCTTCTAGAGTCTCCAGAATGCGATGACTTTCTATCAGGAACCCATTTAGGTCGGCCCACGAAGAAAAAGCTTTTATGTTGGGTATGGACTGTTCCTAGATTGGCGCAAAGTGCCACCAGGAGGACATCCCATTTGTCAGTGCTGACTCCTGAACGCTTTAGCGTGGTCAAGCAGCTCTGGATGGTAGTTTGCAGCTCCTTCAAGGCCCCACAAGTCTCTTGGACAACCGTAGGGAGGCTGAAGAGTATCTTGGTTTGATTTTCCCAAGCCGCTTGGAAGGCCTCATTAGTAAGGGGTGAGCTTGACACGATCGCCTTTGCCTCGCGGCGCGTTTTTGAAACGAGATAGTACAGTTTTCCCACTGGCGGCAATCTCGAGTTGTTTATATACATGGCAGTGAAGAGATCGCGGAACTTTGGCTATTGGTTGTAATCTCCCGTGAACATGTCAATCTCACACGGAGATAAACGGTAGCCTGGCTGAGCATGGTGTTCACGGGAGACTTGGACGTTTTGGGCATGGATGGTGCATCAGACGGTTAAAGTTGTTCAATGCGTTCTCCCAAACTGGTGCAAGACCGAACATACACCTTGTATGCCTATTCATATTTAGACTTGACGGTCATGGAATCGGCGCGGCTCTCCTCGCTCCCATCAGCCGTAACAATCTCGTACACCCCAAGTACTCGAATTCAATTCTGCTCCAGAGGACCTTCGTTTGTTCTAAATGCATTTTCAACGACAACACCGGTACGTCCCGTCGATGAAGGCCATTGTGTTGACCTCGAAGACGGTAATTCACGGACATCTTGGCGGCCTCGAGCAGTCGCTGGGACTCAGATCTAGTTAAAATTCTCAACGTGGGAGCGGAGACTGTGACGTGCGGAATCGAGAAGGGAGCTGGACTCGGATAGCGTGGGCGAGGGAGTGTGACATGAAATCCGCTGTGGGGTAGTGTCGGATGAGCAAGGCAAAGATAATGTGGTAGCGGAACTGGATTGGCTACGTTTTACAGTATCTGTAACGTTCGGTACTTTTATGTATGGCGATGTGGAACGGCGAGGTACTGCGAGGCGATCGGATTTGTGGCTGCTTATAGCAGGATCCATGGGAATAATCGGAATAGGTTATATGTTATGGTGTATATGTTATATCGGAATGCGAAGCAAATAATGAGAATTAATGGAGAATTAATTGGAATTTGGAAGAGGTTTTGTGAGGCGTGAACAATTATTCTGAGCGTTGGCTGCTGGTTAGAATGCTTAAGCAATATTTTCCGTCACAGCAGTTATTTAAATTTTTTTCTGCTGTTTAGACCAATAAATATTGGTATTACTTGGAATTTTATTTGGTAATTAAAAAGCCAGAATTGCAGCTCAGAACGAAAATTGGTACTAGCCTTTTTGTTGAGATCAATTTTCACGCACACACAATCGCCGAAACTACTCGCTCGGCCCTCGGAACGATTATTATTTTTTTTTTTTTTAAAAATATAAATTTTTTGAATCAATTAAATTTTTTTTGTTTGTTTTTTCCAATAACTTGAAAATATTTTCTTTGGATATAATTTTGCAAATGCGAAAATATAAATTTTTTTGATTAATTAAAAACGTTTTTTGGATATGCGAAAATATATTTTCTTTGGAATAATTCATTTTTATACCCTGTACCCATAGGGTAAAAGGGTATATTAAAGTCGCTAAAATGTATGTAACAGGCAGAAGGAAGCATTTCCGACCCCATAAAATATATACATTCTTGATCAGCATCAACAGCCGAGTCGATTGAGACATGTCCGTCTGTCCGTCCGTCCGTCTGTCCGTCTGTCCGTCTGTCCGTCTGTCCGTCCGTCCGTATGAACACGTGGATCTCAGCATTCGTGTAGTGTCTACGCAGATCAAGTTTGTTTCAAATTTTTGCCACGCCCACTTCCGCCCCCGCAATTTAGGAAAAACGAATAACTAGAGCAAAATTAAAGGTAGGTTATTGTTATTTGGCACACCTAATAAAATGGCCAAAAGGTATCAACTGACCAAATTTCGTTAAAATTGGACAAAAAGTAGCGAAGATATCTGCTGACCAAATTTGGTTAAAATCGGACAAGAAATGTTGAAGATATATCTATGTATGTACAATTTCTACTGAAATCCCCAGTGCGACACTGCGCAGTAAGTGTGAGCGAGATAGCATGCGTTCGTTGCTGCTGCTTGTGAGAAAAATTTTAGTTTGAATTATTGGCGAATTCGAAGGAGTTTGATTTTATAAGGTTCCTCTAATTGGTACAGGGTATACTCAAAGTCGGCAGGGACGACTTGCTTGCTTCATTGAAATGAAAAATATATATATATAATTTTTTTTTGTTTTTTTTTTTTTATTTGTAAATTCAATTTTTTTTTTATTTTATTAATTCTTATTATAAATTTATGAGGGTATTGTGTCACTGTGCTTAAGTCACACAGTAATGTGATTTCTTTTGAATATTTTTGCATTTTGTAATTTTAAATCAAATTAATTTTGCCCGTTCTTATCGGATTAGAAACAAAACCGAAGAAATTTTGTGCAAGTAGTGCGTAAAAATAAAATAAAATTGCAGCGAAATAAATTTTCTATCCCTGCCGACTTTGAGTATACCCTGTACCAAGTGGAGGAACTTTATTAAATCAAACTCCTTAAAATTTGCCATCAGTTCAAACTAAAATTATCCTCACAAGCGGCAGCAACGAACGCATGCTATCTCGCTCACACTTACTACGCAATGTCGCACATGGCATTTCCGTGCAAATTTTACATAGATATATCTCCGATATTTATTGTCCGATTTAAACAAAATTTGCTCAGCTAATACCTTTTGGACATATTATGGGGTGTGCCAAATAATAATACGCTACCTTTTATATAACACTAGTTATTCGTTTTTTCTAAATTTCGGGGGCGGAAAGGGGCGTGGAAAAAATTTGAAACAAACTTGATCTGCGTAGACACTACACGAATACTGACACCAAATTTGGTTGCTCTAGCTCTTGTAGTCTCTGAGATCCTCGTGTTTATACGGACGGACGGACAGACGGACATGTCTCAATCGACTCGGCTATTGATGCTGATCAAGAATATATATACTTTATGGGGTCGGAAATGTTTCCTTCTGCCTGTTACATACATTTTAGCGACTTTAATATACCCTTCTACCCTATGGGTACAGGGTATATCCTGTATGCAAATGCCGGTACATATATGTACATATGTGTATACATATATGCAGGTTATAAAAGCTTATGATCGGAGCTTTTTTGCAGTTCTTTTTTGTTGTTGATTTTTATAGTGGCGGAACAATGCTTTGGAGCCGGCAGACAATTATAATAGGTAAGTTTGATTCGATTTTGTTAATACACAGAAATTAATTGCACTTTTATTTTCAGCTTGCACTTGCACTCACGATTGTCGGTAGATGTATGTATGTAAATGGGTTTGGATAAGTATGTAGATATATATGTGTATATATATGTACATATGAGGAAACGTGTGTTAATTGTATATGGATATGTATTGTAAGGAAGTTTTTCCAGCCTGGGTACACATCTCAGTCTATCCAGGGCTTTTTAATTACAGAAAAATTTATAAGTAAATTTCGAGACCTCTGGACTTTAAATTAATTTAGACAAATGTGGGGAATAATTATTTATTTGACATGACAAAGGGAGAGAAAGGGGGAGGGATAAGAATTAAAGACATAAAGGCAAGGGTCAATGTTCGATTATAATTTTGTTTCTAATTCAGATATTTCCATTTTTTTTTTGTTTTATTGCCTAATCTACCTAACATCACACTATCCTATGAAAACAACAGGAATAAAAGTTAGTAACGTGGCCTCAAGGCCGACTCACCCGAATATAATTTACCCACTCTTGGCGGTGATAAAAGTAATGGCTTTTTCCATAATTTTATTATTTTTCTTTGATTTGATTTACACTGTCGTTGCTTTTGTACCACTGTACCTGTGTCTTTGGGCTCCATGTGTTCACCTGTTTTGTTCTTGTTTTTCATTGTCTGTATTATTTGATTTTTCACTTGCCGATAATTTTATTTTACATGTTAACTCTCCGGCGGCCAGAAACTACTTAGTTTCTGGCCGCCATTCTTGCCATTATTTCTAACCCTTGCCTTTGCCCTAGTTTTTAACATTCTAAGCTTTCGACGCAGCTGCGGAAATGCGTGGCGCGTTTTGACTGGCTACTGATGATTCACCGTTATCCTACGAGCTTTTGGCGTACGTGACCAAACGTCTTAGCTTAGCTATGCTGGCACCGACTGTACCGGTGCGTCGGCGTCGCTGGCTATTGAAATGCGAAGGAGAGAGAAACAAAAGAAATAAAAAATAATTGCTCTCTTGTTAGAAACTGTAACCTAATAATGGAATAGAAAACAATTGCTCTCTCTCTCTCTTGCTAGAAACTGTAACCTAATGTTGAACTAATCCCCTTTAGTAATTAGGGCATATCGATTCTGAGGGTTAGCTTGTATATATATATTAATGAATGAGAAAAATAAAAACATGAATTTGTGATTCTTCACAGTATGTAGATATATATGTATATGTGTTTGTGGAAACGTATGTAAATGGTAAATGGATATGTATGTAATTTTTTGTGCAAATTTTATAATATTGCGATATAATAGAGTAGAGGGCTAGGATAAGGGATTAAACCAGGAAAGATGAGGGCACAGGACACAATTACATGGAATGTACGTACAAATTAGAGTGAAAAGTCGCTGTGGAAAAAAAGCGGAAAACTTTTCACTGCAGGTAAGTATGTGTATGCTAATTAAAGAATTGAAATAATAAGTTCTTCTACATATCAGGTTTCTCCATTGATGCGATGCTGGCGTCGAGAGGAAGTATATCCGGCTCGAAGGACCAATGTTTGTAGGAGGATGGGAAAAGTCTGATCAGAAAAGAAACTTCTAGTAGCCCAGGTAGAATGAATTATTATTCGAAAATTGTGATTCTTCACAATTTTTGGACATTGAAAAACGGCAACCGAGTGCAGAACAAGGTATTTTATAGCCCGGGCAATCCAAAAATATTCGCTACACTTTAAGAGGCAGAGTATAGTTCTAATGTAGTATTAATTTTGTGGATTAGGAAGGAAATACTTAATGCGGGAGTGCAATTATTTAACGGCTAATATGCACTTTGTCGTCATAAAATATATACAAACAGACGGTTGAAGGCTTAGAGGTTCTTAACTTGTCAAAATTAAATACTATGTTTGTGTTATACTCAATAATATTCCTTTTTGTCGATGAATTTTGAAGTTATCTAATAAAATCGTATAATACCCTGTATCAATAGGGGTATAAAAGGAGTATATTAAAGTCGCCAAAATGTATGTAACAGGCAAAAGAAAGTACCTCCGCCCACAAATATATTCTTGCTTTAACAGCCGAGACGATCGAGGCATGCACGTCTATCTGTCCGTCCGTCTATCTGTCTGACTCTCCGTCCGTATGAACACCTAAATCTCAAAGACTATAAGAGCAAAAAAATGGTGTCCCCATTCATTTAGTGTCTACGCAGGTCAAATTTGTTTCAAACTTTTGCCACGCCCACAAACAACAAACAACTAGGTTTATATTAATGCTGTTCTAAAGTTGGCTAAACATTTGTTTATATTGGTGTGTTTGGAAAAAATAGAAGCAGTTTTGCATATTAAACAACTATCGCTTGCGCTAGAAAAATATAATAAATATAAGACTAAAATACTATAATCACAAAACCCCTTCTTTTTTTCGACAATATATGTAAATATTTAAGTTAACCCTTATATTTAATATGCTCTGCCTACTGGCATGGATTGGTTTATATTTAGGAAAAAATTTTTTTTTCCTCCACAAACCTCTACGCCGTCGTTAAGGTCGGCGCCAGCATAGCTAACCAAAGACGTTTTGTCACGTACGCAAAAGCACAACTAAAGTTCACAGGTAAACAGTTCTTCTTCGACAGCCAAGCAAAACGAGCCGTCTTTTGCAGCTGCAAAGGCTCGAATCTAATTAAAAACTAGAAGGACGAACTACTTTGGGCCATGCCGAAGTTTGAATACCTTTGCAAACTTTTTAATAAAAATATATTTTTTTGTCCTATGGGAGCTATACCATATAGTCGGCCGATTCTAGTGAAACTCAGAAAACACGATTCTACATATATCATTCTTAAGCACGCCAAATTTGGTGTATATATGGTATATAATATAGTGATAACGGTCGTCCAGGACGTATATAAAACTGACAAATACCAAATTTTGTAACAATCGCTTTTTAAACAACCAAGTTATTGGTCGAAATCAATATTCACGACCAACCGTTCCCATGGGAGCTATATGATATAGTCAACCGATTTTAATGAAACTTGGTGAATATGTTGCGTTGATTCAGACGGACGGGCAGACTGACATGGCTATATCAACTCAGCTCGTCGTCCTGATCAAGAACATGTATTCTTTATATAGACGGAGATGCTTCGTTCTATGCGTTGCAAACTTCTGACCAAAATTAATATACCTTTTGCAAACTGTTCTTATCAATTACATATAAATTACCAGAATAATATATAAAAAAAAATATAAAAATAAAATTGAGCAGAGAGAGGAGTTAAATAATGCTATTATGTTATTTTTAACCCAAAGTTTTAAACTTAAGGCTAATGAAGTTGATCAATACATAGAGAAGCATAATATAGATCTTGGTATTTTAAGAAAACAAATAAAATGTCAGTTACTGTGGAGCAAAATTATTGAAGTAAGAATTGTGCCATTTATTAATATAAGCGATAAAGAAGTAGATGATGTAAAAAGGTAAACAGAATAGCCGGACTATCTTATCACGTTCCAAGAGTTTATAATTCCTGATCAAAAAGACAAGGACGTTTGTGGTATAGCTGAAGATTTAGTAAAAAAACTAGAAGGATGGGCTAACTTCGGCCACGCCGAAGTTCGGATACCTTTGCAAACTGTCTTTTTCAATTACATATAAATAACCAGAATCATAAGAAAGTATATAAAGCTAATCATGCCCGTGGCTCCAAAAAAAAAAACTTACAAGTAAAAAAAAATTTTTTTTTGGTCCGATTGTTCCTATAGGAGCTATATCATATAGTCGGCCGATTCTGTTAAAACTCAACAGACACATTTTTATATATACCAAACTTACAAATACCAAATTTCGACTGAATCGCTGTTAAAATATCAAAGATTTTCAACTAAAACCAATTTTTTGGCCGATCGTTCCTATGGGAGCTATATATAGCTGATATAGTGCCCCGATTCTGATAAAACTTTCCAGATATGTTAGAAAGTATATAAAACCCACAAATATCAAATTTAGTGATAATCGCATTTAAAACAACCAAGTTATTGCTCGAAATCCATTTTCATGACCGATCGTTCCTATGGGAGCTATATGATATAGTCATCCGATCGACCACATTTACTACGCAATGTCACACTGGGCATTTCAGTACAAATTGTACATAGATATATCTTCAACATTTCTTCTTTTAACAAAATTTGGTCAGCTGATACCTTTTGGCCATATTATTAGTTGTGCCAATAATACGCTACCTTTAATATAACACAGACAGACGGACATGTCAATCGACTCGGCTATTGATGCTGATCAAGAATATATATTCTTTATATAGTCGGAGATGCTTCCTTCTATGCGTTACAAACTTCTGTCCAAAATTAATTTACCTTTTTTGCAAAGGTATAACTAGGGCAAAGGTAAGATTTTAAAATGTGACAAGATCAATTAGTTCTCGACCATCGAAGTCTCCATTTGTGTGAAATTAAAGAAAAGTGCAAACTGCAGTAATACCCTACTCGAAGCAACATAAAATGCGCACGACCATAAAACCACTGTAATGTATTTCAATGTATAAATGCTACAGTGGTCATGATGTCATTTGGTTAACATTTCAGTCTTCTGGTAATACCCCAAGTGATATATTACCAAATGCACATCGACTGCTCAATGTCATTTAACATTTATTTAAGTGACCGGGTAATACCCTAAATGAAATGGTACTGGGACTACAAGTGTCAAAGAAGCATTGTTTAATATCCTAGATGAAGCAATATTAAATATATATGAGCATGGAACCACTGTTTTGTTGTTTAAATTCCACAGTGGTCGTCATTTTAGTGTCCGGTTAATACCCTCACCGAAATCATATAAGTGTACATACCTTTGTAAAAAATGCTGTGCATTTCATGTCAACCAACAGCCATTTCTGTCCGGGTAATACCCGAGTTAAAGTGCAAACAGAGCAAGAGCCTATAGATGATGATAATAATTAATATGAGGGTGTTAGTTCATATTTAAGTTACCGTTCAATATGAGCGTTAAAAATCTAGACAGAGAACAAATGTTTTTCTTTTTCTCCCTTTAAGCATTCTAATAGTTGGCGAAGTCAACGCAGAAACCGCTACGCCATCGGTACAGTCGACGAAAACATAACTAAGCCTAAAAGAAGTTTTGTAACGTACGGAAAAGCTTATACGATAAGGGTTCTTCGGCAGCCAATCAAAACAAGTAACGTCCTTTTACAGCTGCGCCGAAAGGATGGGCTAACTTCGGCCATGCCGAAGTTCGGATTCCTTTGCAAACTGTCTTTTTCAAATAACTGAAATATTACCAAAAGTACATATGACTTCTCAGTGGCATTTTTATATTTATTTGGGTATCCGGGTAACACCCTCACCGAAATAATTTTAAGTGTTTCATACCTTTGTAATAAATGTTGTACATTTAAGTGGCTTCCACGGTACAGTTGACATAATGTTAACCAGCAGCTATTTCAGTGTCCGGGTAATACCCTAACTGAAGTGGTACTGGGTCTACAAGTGTCAACTGAGCATTGTTTAATAATATTCATTCGGATAATACCCTAGTCGAAGCAATATTAAACATGTGAACATGGAACCACTGCAATGTCGTTAAATGTACAAATTCCAGTGGTCATCATGTCATTTATTTATGATTTCAGTGTCCGGGTAATACCTTAACTGAAATCTTACTAAATGTACAATTTCACTACTTTGTAATATTTAATTTTATTCGGTGTTCGGGTAATACCCTAACCGAAGAAAATATTAAATATATACGAACATAAGTAGATTGTAATGTCGTTTTGCGTATTGTATCTCTTCCATTGTACAATGTTAACAATAAATAAACGTCTCTAATTGTAATTGTTCTTTTTTGTCCCTCGTGTTAGTTATTGTATATTCACTGTAGGTTATAATGAGCTCATTCACCAGTTATTAACCAGTTGAACCGGTCGGACAATTGGGAGACCTTCAGATAAAAAGGAACGGACCAGCATTATGTTGGCATTACAAAAAAAATTGAGGAACGAATTCATTATTGTTTGTAGCATGAGAATTTCATTTTGCCAGTAATGCTTTATTGCAGCATGCAAAAAAAGAATGTTTAATACATAACAATCTTTTATGTTTTTAATATGAGAATTTTATTTCGCTGACTGGTTTATGCATATGGAATTTAAGATGTAAGCAGTGCTTGTTAAACTGTTGAAAGTCGCAAAACATAATATCACACCCAATATGCATACAATAAGGCGAATTTGGGTGGGAGGACTCTCTCGTATGGTGAGCCACAGTATGCGTGCAACAACGGGCAAAAACGTAAGGAAGGATAAGCAGTGACAACGTTGATTTTTGATGTCTTAAGCTTCAAAAAGTGAAATCAATCACATCATATATATATAATCGTCAGCATGAACGGACGTCACTCAAATCAATTCGAAGAGTAAGAGGCAATGCAATTTTTGGTCATATGTGCTGGAGCAATCCGATTGCGATGAGGCGGTTTCATTGGGGCCGGTCATCGTCATCTTATCCGACGATGGAGAGGAAGAGGACCTTGGAGAAGAAGGAGAAGAGGAGCGGAAGAAGAAATGGATGAGAAGGCAGAAAAAGAAGGAAAAATTGTCGCCGATGAAGTAGATGATGGAGTAGAAAAAGAAAGAGCGAATGAGCCGGTTGCATTTGTTGACCTGGTTGACACTGACACACGGAGGAGGGAAAAGGACGAGGGGCCGTGGGAGCCGGTGAGGCCGCCGACCCCGATAAGAAAGGCGAGTAGCCCAATAAATGAGGAATTCCGCCATGAATTTTTCCTGCTGGGAGCCCGAACGCCGGATGCAGTGGTGCCGGGGATATACCAGCAACTGCTACAATGGCAGAAGCAACAACAACAGGAAAGCCGAGAACAACAGCAGGAAACTCTGAAACAGCAACAACAACAGAGCTGCCACCACCAGCGCAAGATAGAGACCCACGAGTGCAAGGGACGCCCGTGTACGGAAGGCAACGGTCAGCGCCGGTCGGGTAGCCGCAAAGCCCAAGGCTATATTGGCAGAGACAGCGGTTGTTGCAGCTGCCACAGGAAGTTGTCGAGAAATAGATCCTGTGAAGTGTAGCCAGTGGCAGTACAGGCGATAGGGAGGGCCGCGTCAGGCACATGTGATGTGGGTGGATCCGGATTAACAGACACAGGGCGAGGGTGATTAAAGAATTGACGGCATAGTAGTCAATGTAGGCTAGGAAGAATATTTGACGTATAGGCTAATTAAAATAGGAAGAATAGGATAAATATTACAAGTTTAGGTTTATTAGAATAGGTAGGCTAGGAGAAATATTAAAAATTGTGGTTAATTAGACTAAACTAGGAGAAATAATTGAAGTTTAGGTTAAGTAAAGTGAGTGGAAAAGATATATAGATATGTAAGTAGGTAATATAAAAATTAGTATGATAAGCGAAAGATGCAGACGGAGCTAACCAACTGAAACGGCATGGGAACTATAAAAAAGATGCTAACGATTTGTAAATATGACTTTTATATCGCCAAGATGCCATTAATAGCACTAAACGTCAAAGATGCTAGGCAGGGCAAAATTAAAAAAAAAAAAAAGAAATAAGTTACATAAAAAAGAGAAAAAATTCATAAGAAACTAGAAGGATGGGCTAACTTTACATATAAATTACCAGAATTATATAAAAAAAAATATAAAAAAATTTTTTTTTTTTTGGTCCGATACATGATACAGTGCCCCGATTCTGATAAAACTTTCCAGATATGTTAGAAAGTATATAAAACCCACAAATATCAAATTTAGTGATAATCGCATTTAAAACAACCAAGTTATTGCTCGAAATCCATATTCATGACCGATCGTTCCTATGGGAGCTATATGATATAGTCAACCGATTTTGATAAAATTTGGTGGATATGTTAAGAGTTATATAAAACTCACAAATACCGGCTTTCGTAATATTTCATTAGAAAACAACAAAGTTATTGAGGTTAAAGCATATTCATGACCGATCGTTCCCATGGAAGCTATATGATATAGTCATCCGATCGGAATGATTCCGAGATATACAATCCTTGCAGCAAAAAGAAGCCTAGGTGCAATTTCAGCTCTGTAGCTTTAAGGGTCTCGGAGGAGATTGCATTGATCCAGACAGACGGACTGACGGACAGACAGACGTCACACCTAAATGAACCCTCTGATCAAGAATATATATACTTTATATAGTCGGAGATGCTTCCTTCTATGCGTTGCAAACTTCTGACCAAAATTAATATACCTTTTTTGCAAAGGTATAAAAATGAAAAAAATCAAAGTAAAAATGGAAAAATGGTTGTTAAACATACAATAAAATTATTTGTTAAAACAAATGAAAAAAATAATAATTTAAAACTAGTAAAAAATAAGGGGAAATCGCCAAATCGACAGACCACGTATTAAGGAAATAGTGGGTGCGGCGTAAAAAAAAAGGAAAGGATTTGGCTCCCGAATAAAGGGAGGTCATGTGAGGAATATAGAGTTTACATATGTATCTCTCAGAGATAACACAGAATTACGTCAGACCCCAGATACACATAATAAATACTTTTTAAAAAGTAAAAGAGGTGTTAAGAACATAAATAATTAGTTGCCAATAAAATTCAAGCGCCATAGAAGCATGAGCTTTGAGACGGGCGAAGCGAGTTTTGCATGTTTGAATCAAACATACAAACGAAAGTGGAAAAATCTACTAGGTTCGATCAAACATATAAACGAAAGAAACGTGCGACCGAACATGAAGATAAAGTCCACACATAAATCGCGTAAGTAAAAGCATTCCACATTCTACATGTATAGAAACATGGCCCAGCTAGATATGCAGCGTTAATATCGGTGGGTACCCAGTTACATTGTTTGACATCAGAGAACTCCAGTATTTCGCATCTAGGAACGTATGTAACTGCATGTCGTGGATGCGTTCGCCTGTTCTGAAATAACATCTGCGAACTGTTATTTCCGCAATGATTGATGGGTAGTCATTTCCATCGTATACATTTAGGGAAAAGTTAACCTTTTCGGTTGCATTAATTCCTTGCCTTGCTGGATAGCGGGAGTAGAACCTCTTGAGAGTTTGATGACCGATTCGCAATGTTTGCGACTTTTGTGTCGCAGTCCTCGCTGTTGATAGTCATCAACGTAGTGGTAATCCATCACCACTTGTGCTCCGATTGAAGTGTGCAAACCAAAGAAACCTTTGGGCATGCTTGTCTGGTGTTCTCACTCGGATTTGGTGTAAAATGTCAGCAATGTCGCCGCAAATCGCCACACGTCCTACTCTAAAGAAGATAAGTAAATTCAGTAGCCAATTTATAAACAAGACGAACTTTTTTGGTTTGTTTGGGTTTGTGGCGATAAAGGTTGGCAGATACCATACTATTTGAAACTGCTGCTTCCTCTGGAGCCAGCTTTCGCAGATAACTCTTCTTTGCCCACTTCCTTCTGAATTAATGTTACATTGGGCTGCCGCGGGTGAATTATCTTTTATACTAGATAAGGTGATGTCGGGGTCTTGCCAGATAATGCCGACTCCATATCTGCCGTTATTTAGAATGGCAGTGCTTCAACATCCTCTTCCGATAATATCATCTTTGGTAAAGTGGAGTTGCCACTTAACAAATGTTTGTCTCCTTTTCGCATTCTAATACTTGGCGACGTCAACGACGTCTTTTTCGAATACATATAATATATAAAAAAGTAATCATGCCCGGTGACTTCAAAAAAAAAAAAAACCTGAAAAAAAAAATATTTTTTTGTCCAATTGTTCCTATAGGAGCGATATTATATTATAGTTGACCAATTCTGTTGAAACTCAATAAACACATTCTTATGTATACCAAATTTCAAGAGAATCGCTGTTAAAATAACGAAGATTTTTATCCTAAACTAATTTTTTGGCCGACCGTTCCTATGGGGGAGCTATATGATATAGTGAACCGATTCTGATAAAACTTTTCAAATATGTTAGAAAGTATATAAAACCCACAAATATCAAATTTAGTGATAATCGCATTTAAAACAACCAAGTTATTGCTCGAAATCCATATTCATGACCGATCGTTCCTATGGGAGCTATATGATATAGTCCACCGATTTTGATAAAATTTGGTGGATATGTTAAGAGTTATATAAAACCGGCTTTCGTAATATTTCATTAGAAAACAACAAAGTTATTGAGGTTAAAGCATATTCATGACCGATCGTTCCCATGGAAGCTATATGATATAGTCATCCGATCGGAATGATTCCGAGATATACAATCCTTGCAGCAAAAAGAAGCCTAGGTGCAATTTCAGCTCTGTAGCTTTAAGGGTCTCGGAGGAGATTGCATTGATCTAGACAGACGGACGGACGGACAGACAGACATACGGTCAGACGGACAGGGCTAAATGAACTCAGCTCATCGTGCTGATCAAGAATATATATACTTTATATAGTCGGAGATGCTTCCTTCTATGCGTTGCAAACTTCTGACCAAAATTAATATACCTTTTTTGCAAATGTATAAAAAGGGGAAATCGCCAAATCGACAGACCACGTATTAAGGAAATTGTGGGTGCGGCGTAAAAAAAGGAAAGGATTTAGCTCCCGAATAAAGGGAGGTCTTGTGAGGAATATAGAGTTTACATAAATATCTCTCAGAGGTAACACAGAATTACGTCAGACCCCAGATATACAAAATAAATACTATTTAAAAAATAAAAGAGGTGTTAAGAACATAAATAATTAATTGCCAATAAAATTCAAGCGCCATAGAAGCATGGGCTTTGAGCCGAAGCGGTTTTGCATGTTTGAATCAAACATACAAACGAAAGTGGAAAAATCTACTAGGTTCGATCAAACATATAAACGAAAGAAACGTGCGACCGAACATGAAGATAAAGTCCACACATAAATCGCGTAAGTAAAAGCATTCCACATTCTACATGAATAGAAACATGGCCCAGCTAGATATGCAGCGTTAATATCGGTGGGTACCCAGTTACATTGTTTGATTTCGCAGCTAGGAACGTATATTACTTGTAAGGAATTTTTTCAGCCTGGGTACAAATCTCACTCTATCGCGCAGTTGTTAACATTTCAGTTAGGGTATTACCCGGACACTGAAATACTAGCCAAATGACATCACGACCACTGTACTAGCTACACACTAAACTACACTACAGTGGTTCCATGTTCATGCGCATTTAATATTACTTCGACTAGGGTGTTACCCGGATGTCGAATAATATTAAATGGCACTAAGTCGGCGTATGTACGACCAACACCATTTCAGTTAGGGTATTACCCGGACACTGAAATGGTTGTTGGTCGACATACTGCCAACTGTACCATGGAAACACTACATATCCTATTCAGACAACACTTAACACATTATTAAGACATTACATGCAAATAAAGACAAGGAGAAAGAATAGGGGCAAGAAGAAAAATAGAAAAGGCAAGGGTCCATGTTCATTTATAATTTTATTATTTCTAGTTCACGTATGTCTATTGTAAAAAAAAAAACAAAATGTATGGCTGCCTACGATCACACTACCCTAGAAGAAGAGCATAAAATGGTGATATCGTGGCCTTTGGGCCGACTTACCCGTTTCGGGACATACTAGGGACTTCGTAAATATAACTTCTTTTTATTGGGTTTTTTAATCTGGTGTTGTCTATGTTTTTCCTCTGTGCTTTGTTCTTTTCTTTTATTCTTTGCTAGATTTTTGTCTTGTATTCACTTGGTTTCACTTTATTTCGTCTCACTGTCACTTTGATTGTTTCTTTAATTTCCTTGATTTTCACTACTTGTTATTTCTTTTGTAAACTTGACTTGTCGATGGTCACCAACTGAATGATCTTGCTCTCATTTTTAATTCTAGCCTTTGCCCTAGTTTTTAACATTTTAAGCTTTCGACGCAGCTGCAGAAATGCGTGGCGCGTTTTGATTGGCTACTGATGATTCACCGTTATCCTACGAGCTTTTGGTGTACGTGACCAAACGTCTTAGCTTAGCTATGCTGACACTGACTGTACCGCCGGTGCGTCGGCGTCGCTGGCTATTGCAATGCGAAGGAGAGAGAAACAAAAGAAATAAAAATAATTGCTCTCTTGTTCAAAACTGAAACCATTGCTCTCTCTCTTGCTAGAAACTGTGACCTAAAGATGAAATAGAAAACAATTGCTCTCTTGTTAGAAACTGTAACCTAATGTTGAACTAATCCCCTTTAGTAATTAGGGCATATCGATTTGGAGGGTTTGCTTGTATATATATATTAATATAAAATATACCAAAATTTGTGATTCGTCACATACTGCATGTCGTGGATGCGTTCGCCCGTTCTGAAATAACATCTGCGAACTGTTATTTCCAAACGTCTTGCAGTAGAATTTTAGGAGTTCGCGCTTTGTTGGTATTTCATCGCCTGCAAAAACATTACGTTTCAGAAAAGCATGAACGCAACTTGATTCGCAATGTTTGCGACTTTTGTGACGCCGTCGTCGCTGTTGATGCCAGGTGCGCAGTTGATGCCGAATATGAGTGCTTCCATTCTGTACTAGTTGGGTTGGTGTACATCAGTATTTTATTTAAACCACAGAAACCTCTGGGCATGCGTGTCTGGTGGTCTCACTCGGATTTGGTGTAAAATTCCAGCAATGTCGCCGCAAATCGCCACACGTCCTACTCTAAAGAAGATAAGTATATTTAGTAGCCAATTTATAAGGTCTGGTCCGCTGTGGATTATAATCGTTGAGGGCGTTTCCTCTTGATTGGGCGGCTGTTTACCAAACAAGACGAACTTTTGGCGATAAAGGTTGGCAGATACCATACTATTTGAAACTGCTGCTTCCTCTGGAGCCAGCTTTCGCAGATAACTCTTCTCGACGAGTTTGCCCTCTTCCTTCTGAATTAATGTTACATTGGGCTGCCGGGTGAATTATCTTGTATACTAGATAAGGTGATGTCGGGGTCTTGCCAGATAATGCCGACTCTATATCTGCCGTTCTTTAGAATGGCAGGGAATTACAGACTCGTTAGTTAGTGCTTCAAAGTCCTCTTCCGATAATATCCTCTTTGGTGAGGTGGCGTCTAATGAAAACGCTTGTTTAATGATGTCGTGCCTCGAAATTCGAGTACTGCGAGGAGTTGCCACTTAACAAATCTACCGCCCCTCTACAATCATAGGTTATTCGAGTCGGATATTCTCATCTTACCCCAAAACTTCTTATTCTCATTCCATCTAATTGTACTCACACACCAGCAGTGAAATGTTTCCCGCTTTTTTTCCATAGCGACTTATCACTCTATTAAATGTGTTTCGTACGCTCATCTATCCTGGTGGTAATAGCTTGTGAAGGATATATAGTTTACATATATCAATTCTTATGTTTTCATATAATAAATAAATAAATGAATTTCTCTTCTTTTAACCAGAATTAAACGTTGATTTCTTATTTCTGAACAAAAAAAAAGTATTCCTAGTATTTCTAGCAATACTCCGGGTCTTTCTAAACTGTGCTAGGAATAATCCGGGTTTTCCTCAACTGTGCTAGGAAGCTTCCTAGCTTTATTTATTTATTTATATAGATAGTCAAGTATTTGATTATAAAATTTTAGTATTTTCAGACTTGGTTAAAACCTGACATTAACGATGCATCTGTTCTGTTTGCAAAATTTTCAACCTTCAGGTGTGATCGCATTTTGCGTGTTGGCGGAGGAGTCTTGATTGCCATTGACTCTGTTTTATCTTCTGACGGATTAAATCTCCTGATAACCAGGAGATTGAGTTTGTAAGTGTCAAGGTCAGTCTCAAGACTTTCTCTGTCTACATTACTTGCTCATACATCCCGCCACAATCCGACATGGCGGTGTACATTAAACACTTGGTTTCTATCCAACACATCTCATCTTTACTGTCTGATAGAGACATGTTAATTGTTGACTTTAATTTACTTTAATTTACCGGAAATAGTATGGTCGCCTACTAACGAATCTGCTTTGTTGCTCCCTTCTATATCACATTTGTTGAGATTGCGTCTGGCCAGCTGCGGGTCATGAGAGCCTCCAAAAAATTAAAACATATACTCCAAGCGAATACACTTCGTTACTTTATTGAATATTTTCCATTGTTGCTTTTCGTATTGTATGTTGTAAGTATTGTATAATTTACATTTCATTTCATTTTTTCTTAAACTTCATTTCTTACATTTGTGTTTCTTTGCCCTCACGTCCGCTCTCTGCTTGCCAAATTTATTCTAACTAAGCGCCGTCGCAGCGGCTGCAGTTAAGCTCAAATAGCGAACGCAAAGAGAGCAACTTTACATAATACGGGACTTTTCGGATAAAGGGTCAGGGGCGTACTTAGACAAACTATTTTGGCGCGGGGCGTACTTCATTCGCACCGCAACATTCCCCACCCCGTAACTCACTAACATCCTTGATTTGTGGGTTACCCTCTAAGTCCAGTTTGGCCAACTTCACTGAGGGTCGTGTGACAAGTCCCTTTATTGTACGAACAACAGCGCTTCGCACCTGACCGTCAGCTCCATGATGAACCTCGACCACTCGTCCCTTTGGCCATGAACCTCGTTTGGCTGTATCATCCACGATGATCACCACGTCGTCTACCTCAATCGGCTTTAGAAGCGGTTGAAACCATTTCGTACGCCTCGCGATCGTAGGTAGGTATTCCCTCAGCCATCTCTTCCAGAAACGGTCAGCCAGTTGGCTGGCAATCCGATATGTTTTTGCCAGTTGGGGGCACTGGAGCTCCCCAGCAGGAAGTGGTAGCGGCCGAGTATTTAGAATCTGTATCGTAATGCTTTCTCTCGAACACCAGTCTCGGGTAAAATCTCTGAAAGTATAGATTTAGTTGAACAACGTACCAATCGTTCCCATACGCCTCCCATATGCGGCGCACCGGGAGGGTTAAATTTAAATTCCAACTTTTGGTATTGCTTTTCGACCTCCAAAGTTGGATATTCGCTCAATGTGCTCTTTTAAGACTCGGCTAGCTCCTCGAAAGTTGGCACCGTTGTCCGACAACATGCGGCGTGGTACTCCTCTTCTAGCCACAAATGCTTTCAGCACACAGAGAAACGAGTCCGTTGATAACGATGCAGCAATCTCCAAATGTACTGCTCTTGTCGTGAGGCATGTGAACAACACGCCCCATCTCTTCTCGTGCCTGCGACCCACTACAATGTCGATTGGGCCGAAACAATCTACTCCAGTGAAAGTGAATGGTGCTGTGTATGGCGACAACCTTTCCTTAAGTAAATTGCCCATTAACGGTGGATCTGGTTGGGCCGCTTGTATGCGACACACTTGACAAGCTCTTGCGACCTTTCTCACTAAGGCGCGCATGCCGATAATCTAATATCGCTGCCGTAACTCGTTTACGACAATCTCATTATGCAAATGGTGGTATCTGCGGTGGTAAATCTCCGCTATTAGATAGGTCACCCGTTGATTTTTACGTAGAATTATGGGTCTCCTCGTATCCATATCTACGCCTTCGATCTTGTCAATTCGCCCTCTTACTCGTAGTACTCCAGATGTGTCTAGATACAGGGAGACTGAACAGACTACTCTTACAATTCATCAGAGCACGTCCTTGTTTTAGGCATCTGATCTCTTCATGAAATTCCTCTTCCTGGCAGGCGCATAGAAATATAGAACCCCTTTCCACGTCACGTGTCATACTGAAAATACTGCTCAACTGTGTTCCGTACGGCCGTTTACTTATGGCGCGTAGGAAATCCAATACTCGCTTCTGCACAGCTCGCAGCTTTTCCAACGTGCCCACTCGTTCTGAGTTAGGCGCTATGCAGGCAAGACAAGACACCTGAACGAGCTTCTCCTCATGCTACATCATTTTTACTTTGACTTTGCATACGACGTTCTCCTCTTTTGGCCATCTCGTCTCTTAGCCACAACCAATACGGCTTCAGAAGCTCGAGGTCCACACTGGACGCAATCCAAAGAGTTGTGAGCATAGGTGCTAAAGCAATTGAAGGATCCCGATGGAAAGGCGGCGCTAAGAACTACTGTCTGGTGGCTACCTTAGATGTTAAAAACGCCTTTAACTCGGCCGACTGGGGTTGCATTCTAAACGCCCTACGGAATAAAGGAGTCCCAGAATACCTTCGCGCAATCATCTGGAGCTATTTCGAAGGCCGGAAACTGAAATGCAGTACAGCCAAGGGCCATATTTTATATGACATTTCGGCAGGTGTCCCACAAGGCTCAGTACTGGGTCCCTGATGTACGATAATGTATTCCGTGTTCCTCTACCGAACGGGTGCGAACTCGTAGGATACGCAGACAATGATGCAGTTGTCGTCGTTGCCAAGGACCTACGCTCCACCGAAGAAAACGCTGATGCCTTTATTTCAGCTATCGGCAACTGGCTTAGTGCTGTCGCGCTGACTTTGGCATCGCACAAGACAGAGGCTGTGCTCATCAGCAGTAGGAAGGCTGTTGAAACTGCTACGGTGAACGTTGCTGGAACAACAATCACCTCCAAACGTGCCATCCGCTATCTGGGAGTGTGGATCGACACGAGGTTATGCTTTCGAGAGCATCTGGCCTACACCCAAACCAAGGCAGCGGAGTCGAACAGAGCTTTGGCAAGAATTCTGCTTAATGCTCGTGGCCCAAAGCAAGAGAGGAGGTTACTGCTTAGCAGCGTGGTGAAATCCTTCGTCATGTAACTGTGCTCAGATATGGGCACCAGCAATACACGTTGGAAGCTATGCCCGTGGAATCAAAGCCACCTACAGGCTAAGTGCCTTGAAAATATATTGTGCCTTTCGCACCGTCTCAGATGACGCTGCTCTTGTCATCGCCGGAACAATTCCAAAAGACTTACTGGTGGACGAAGTTAAGGCCGTAGCACATGCCATAAGTAACGGCACTCCGAAGCGTCAGGCTAAAGCAACTGCAAGGGAGTACAGACTGAGCACCTGGCAAGCCAGATGGGACGCTTCAAGCAAAGGCAGGTGGACGCACCGACTGATCCCCAACATAAAACAGTGGGTTACACGAAGACACGGTCAGGTGTCCTTTCATCTGACCCAGATACTCAGTGGCCACGGGTGCTTTAAGAGTTACCTGGCAAGGTTTGGCCACGGGACCAACCCGATTTGCACCAATTGTAATGGTGGACTGGCAGACGATGCAGAGCACGCGTTTTTCGCCTGTAGTCGCTTCCAGAGTGAGAGAAGGCGAGTCCAGGAGAAGATCGGCATGAGGCTTTTCGTCGAAAACCTGCTAAACGCAGCAAGCGCCCTTGTGACGCAATTCCCTATGGGAAGTTCCGCAAGGGCCCACTGTCACTAATACGCCTAACTTTGTAGATATATTACTTAACTATTGTTGAGATTGCGTCTGGCCAGCTGCGGGTCATGAGAGCCTCCAAATAAAAAATTAAAACACATATTCCGAGCGAATACTTCTTATTGCTTTATTGAATATTTTCCATTCCATGTATTGTGTAGGTATGCTGAAATCTTTAAATTTCTATTAATTTACATTTCATTTCATATTTCTTAAACTTCATTTCTTACATTTGTGTTTCTTTTGCACTCACGTCCGCTCTCTCTGCTTGCCAAATTTATTCTAACTAAGCGCCGTCGCAGCGGCTGCAGTTAAACTCAAAGAGCAAACGCAAAGAGAGCAACTTTACATAATACGGGACTTTTCGGATAAAGGGTCAAGGGCGAACTTAGACAAACTATTCTGGCGCGGGGCGTACTTCATTCGCACCGCAACATTCCCTACCCCGTAACTCACTAACATCCTTGATTTGTGGGTTACCCTCTAAGTCCAGTTTGGCCAACTTCACTGAGGGTCGTGTGACAAGTCCCTTGATTGTGCGAACAACAGCGCTTCGCACCAGACCGTGCGTGCATGATGAACCTCGACCACTCTTCCCTTTGGCCATGAACCTCGTTAGGCTGTATCATCCACGATGATCACAACGTCGTCTACCTCAATCGGCTTTAGAGGTGGTTGAAACCATTTCGTACGCCTTGTGATCTTGGCAATTCCCTCTCTTACTCGTAGTACTCCAAATGCGTCTAGATACGGAGAGCATATAAACAGACTACTCTTGCGATTCATCAGAGCCCGCCCTTGTTTTAGGCATCTGATCTCTTCATGAAATTCCTCTTCCTGGCAGGCGCATAGAAATATAGAATCCATTTCCACATAACGTGTCATACTGAAAATACTGCTCAGCTGTGTTCCGTACGGCTGTTTGCTTATGGCGCGTAGAAAATCCAATACTCGCTTCTGCACAGCTCGCAGCTTTTCCGATGTGCTCATTCGTTCTGAGTTAGGCGCTATGCAGGCAAGACAAGACACCGAACGAGCTTCTCCTCATGGTGTAGCACTTTTACTTTGTCTTTGCATGCGACGTTGTCTTCTTTTGGCCATCTCGTCTCGTCTTTGTACAAGAACTGTGGGCTAATAAACCATCGCATTCCATTCGTCATTTCCTATGTTTTTGACCATTTTGTGCCATCATCTGCCACATTTTGCGCAGTTGGCACCCATCGCCAATTTCCGACGTCTGATTCCTCCAGAACTCGAAGGGCTGGTGATATTTACGTACATCAGAGCGAATCCAGCACAGTACATCCTTTGAGTCTGCCCAGAAATATCTGCATATACATACAGATAATTCCGCTTCAACAAATTTGGCCAACCGTAGGCCTAATACTGCGGCCATTAATTCCATCCTGGGTATTGAGACGGGCTTTAAAGGCGCCACACCCGTCTTTGAAGCCACCAGCGAACAGCACACTTCGCCGTTCAGCTCTGCTCGGAGGAATGCAAGCGCTGCATATGCGCTTATACTGGCATCCACGAATGTATGTAGTTGCACCTGGGTGGCGCAGCTTACCCATTTCATACATCTGGGGATTCTTAAGCCATTTATTTGCGGCAACAACCGCAACCAAAGCCTCCATTCTGCTTCGTCACACTTCAAGAGCGCCTCGTCCCACTTCGTACCAGAGCGCCAAATGTTCTGCAAAATAATTTTAGCACGAACGGTGAAAAAACCAAGCAGACCGTGGGTCAAAAATTGACATAACCACACTTAACACTTTTCTCTTGGTGTGCTCGTCCTCGCTCGCTCTTTTAAGTAGTTCCGGCTTGACCACATATGTCAGCTGGTCCAAGCTGGGCAACCACCACATGCCTAGAAACTTTTCCTTGGCTTCTTCTGGTACTGCTATTTGCCTGGGTAGTACATTGTCCTCTTCGTCTTCGAGCGCTCTCACTACGCTCTCAACGTTTGAGGTCCATCGTCGCATGTGGAAACCTCCATCAAGGTGAATCCTCTGTACTGTTTTTGCCAACTGAATCATCTCACATTCGTTGTCAACGGATTCAAGCCAGTCGTTGACAAACGTATTTTTACAGATGGCTTCCACAGCTTTCGGAGATTCCCCTTCAAATCGTCTTGCATTTCGGTCCTTTATGTAGTTAGCCAGTGCTGGCGAACATGATGCTCCAAATGTCATCACTTGCATCACGTACGTCTCTACTGCTTTAGATGAGTCTCCTCCATTGCGCCATAAAAACCTTTGGGCCATCTGGTCCTCTTTGCGCACTTCAACTTGATGAAACATCTGAGTTATATCTCCAGCCACTGCTACTGGTCGCTCTCGAAATCGTATAAGTACGCCCAACAGCGACGCCAGTATATCTGGACCCTTCAGCAAAACATCATTTAGCGACATGCCGCTGACTGCCGCATCCCAAACTAACCTCGTTTTGTTATTGTTTGGATTCGTAACTGTAAAGATAGGAAGAAACCATGAGTTTATACTGCTTCCCGTACCGTTCGTTTCCAGTTTCAGAATATAGCCTTTTTCTTCATAGCTTCGCATGGTGTTCACCATGAAGCTCTTTAGTTTGTCGTCCTTTGCCATCTCCGCCTCTAAACATTTGAGACGTCTCATCGCCATCGGGTATGAGTCCGACAATTCCAATTGGTCGAACCTCCATAACAAGCCTGTTTGCCAACGTCTTTTTGTTGGACAATAACTTGTTGTTTTCTCCATTATTTGCATCGCGCGTTCGTCATCCTTAGACCGCAATGGCTTCGATGACGTCCGTACTCCCAACGAATCCAATATGAAGTACTTCTTCATTGATTCGTCTAGAGCTTTCATACTGTCAGCTTCGTTGCATTCACATACGGTGATTGTGGGCTGTTGGCGCTGTGTCGCCCATATACGGACCAGCACTAACACTCTTGGATAGGGTAACATCACTAGTCCATTTCAAACATAGACTTTGGGCAGGGCCATCTAATCTCAATTCGTCAGCCCGACTTCTTTCCATCAGCGAGCTAGGCATAGGTGGACACAGTTCGCAGACTTCCATGTAGTTTAACTGGAATATATCGAAATATCGCTTTATTAGTTTTGTTGCCATGGAACAAAACCGCAGATTGGTTTTGCTTCATATCCTCGACGCTCTGATTCGTCGATTGGTTGTTGTTGTTGACTTCAAATGTTTGATGAAGCAAAGCATTATGCATAAGCTTGCAGTCATCAATTCCGCATTGCCTCTTTGTCCTGCAATTTTGTATAATGTGTTGACCAAAGCAGTAAAAACAAAGTCGTTTCTGCTTTACGAACTCTGGCCACTGAAATCTCCTGAAAATGACGGCAGGCTGCCAGCCGATGGTTTCCGTTACATTTAATACATGAACCATTATCGGTCCTTGGCTCACTGGTGAGCGACTCATTGTGCAACTCGTTGTGCACAAACACTCGTTCCTTTGGCTTTCTTGTAGCTTCTCTAGGAGGTGAAGCATATGGCGTGACCATAGATGCGCACACTGCGACGCCAAAAAGCCAATTGTCAAAGTTCGACAGGTTCGCTACACATCCTGGCAGTGCCAGACGATGACGTCCCCAATCCAACTTCAGATCGCTGGGTAGTTTCTCCACAAGATCGCCCAGCAGGGTCATGCAAGTAGTTTTTGAGATTAATAGCCACCAATGTCGCGCAGTAATTCTGCACTGCCAAAGCCAATTGTATTACGGAATCCAAATTGTTCGTGCGCGCCGCTGGTTCTTCCCTTAGTTTCCGTTGCAGACTTGAATAGATAGTTTCAGGTCTTGCCATACAGCATCCTTAACGTTCCAACAGCATATGGAACAGTCTCAGGACACATCAGTTTGCCTCGAACGGCATCCAGTGCCGCTCCCTTGAGGCACTTTTGAAGACGAATTAAATTCTCCTCGTTGCTCATTCCACACCTTTCTGTGGATTGTTCGTAGTGGCCGATAAACAGTAGCCACTCCTCTGGTTTGCCCGAGAATGTCGGCAGATCTCTCCCAAGAACTTGACGCGCAGCTATCTGGTCAGCAGATAACGTATTTTTCCTCCAATCCGTGTTTGCAAATTGCAGTCCAGTACTTGGCGGACTAAAAACGGCAAACTCGCTCCCCTTGTAGTTGGTGGTGACGGCGCAGGCGCACCCCATGCTGAGGGATCCGACACTCTTGGTCGTTCAATCGTAGTACTGTCGCCCATTCGAGTAGCAAACATTCCATCTAGAATAGCATTGTGCGACACTGTGGGCAAAGTGGTACTTCTAGAAGGCGTTGATGTCGTTTGAGAATTTGATCCATGGTTGTTAGTCTCCGTTCCAGCCTGCGATGCTATAGAGCTCACCAAATAACCTTGGCTCTTAGCATCGGACTCTGTAGCTGGCTCATCTCGGTCCTTCATACTTGCGTCTGTGTTACGTAACAATTGAGGTTATGTCTAATTAACCGCAATCTTCACACGTGTTCGCAACGCGTGATTTCTATCTCCCTCTCGCTTCGTCTCTCAGCAAGTCGGTTCGTTGTTCACGTCTGCCGCAGTTGCTCTCGCGGGGAAGGTTAGGTGGCGATGTCGTATTTGACACCAGGCAAGTACTCCAAAGCCACGATTATCTGGCGCAGGAAATATTCGACTCTGTGCAAATACTTCTGGAGCCAAGAAAATATTCCAATTGCAAAACAAATCTTTGACTGTGCAAATATTTCTGGAGCAAGAAAATATTTCAGGATGTTGAGATTGCGTCTGGCCAGCTGCGGGTCATGAGAGCCTCCAAATAATTAAAACATATACTCCAAGCGAATACACTTCGTTGCTTTATTGAATATTTTCCATTGTCGATAACCAACAATGTATTGTACAACATTGTATGTTGTATGTATTGCTGAAATCTATAAATTTCTTTTAATTTACATTTTATTTCATATTTTCTTAAACTTCATTTTTTAGATTTGTGTTTCTTTGCCCTCACGTCCGCTCTCTCTGCTTGCCAAATTTATTCTAACTAAGCGCCGTCGCAGCGGCTGCAGTTAAGCTCAAAGAGCGAAAGCAAAGAGAGCAACTTTACATAATAAGGGACTTTTCGGATAAAGGGTCAGGGGCGTACTTAGACAAACTATTTTGGCGCGGGGCGTACTTCATTCGCACCGCAACAACATTACTTTATTAAAGGTCTTTTCGAGTTATCTTTGACTCAAATAAATCCAGTCCGTAACAAGAGTAATCGGTCTTTGGATCTGATATTTGTCCTTGATTTCATCAATGGTGCAGTTTCTTGAACAAACCCTCTTGTCCTGCCTGAAGATAGTTTTCATCCTACTTTGGAGTTAACTATTGATCTTCCGTATCGTGTACCGGACAAGAGGGTTTATTCTAGAAACTGCACCATTGGTGGAATCGAGAACAAATATGAGATCCAAAAATCTATTATTCTTGTTACGGACTAGATTTATTTGAGTCAAAGTTAACTCGAAAAGACCTTCAACAAAGCAATGTAAAATAGAAGGGAGCAACAAAGCAGATTCGTCAGTAGGGGACCATACTATTTCCGGTAAATAAAAGTCACCGAGAACAATTAACATGTCTCTATCAGACAGTAACGATGAGATGTGTTGGATAGAAACCAAGTGTTTAATGTACACCACCTTGTCGGCTTGTGTAGACAGAGAAAGTCTTGAAACTGACCTTGACACTTACAAACTCAATATCCTGGTTGTTTGTGGGGGGGGGGCAAAGAATTCCTAATATGCAGTAGAAAGCTTCCAAATTCCCAAACGCATAAACTTCGATTTAGACACAGCACAGTTTTATTAACCGATAGTAAAAATAGCAATATGTATATGGTGGCCACTATATGTTGGCAATTTAATAATGTTTAAGTTGGAAAATTATGAAATGCTTGTCGCTCCCAGGGGTGCGGATGGGTTCCGCTTACGAGGCGGAGATCGTGCTGAGCTCCTCTCACGGGGGCCCTAGCTTGGGGCCGAGAGCGTCGTCGACCGGATGACTCTATTTCGTGAAGCAGGGTGTGATGCGCCTCCCCACAACGCCGGCATCCTCCAGCAGTCCGACAGGCCTCGTTGGAGTGCTCATGGGCCAAGCAATTGGGGCAATATTTATTGACCAGGACTCCCCTCAACCGTTTCTCCCCGCGGAGGTCCAGAATTCGTTTGCAGCGACGGAGCGGATGAACCCCTGGACAAACGCGACAGCGATACGAGTCGACTCCGCGCACTGTGCGGAGCTGCACTTGTCTGGATGTTGAAGCCATGATTATGTAGGAAAAGAGTGAACAAAGGTAGGATTGGAAACAAATAACCGTGGAGGGCGGTGACATAGGTCAACCGACGAAGACGGAGACGGAACATTGGACGCAAGGAGAAGCTGAAGGGGTCACTGCGTGGAGGGAGTGATACAAGACTCGTTGGAAAGCAGGACCAGCTTGGCAACGGGCCTTTTTATCGAACACCGCGAGGTTCGCACATCAACGACCCGGACGAGGCCGTCCGTGCCGGTATGGATTAGCTCCACTCGTCCCAAACGCCAGTCCGTGGGTGGTAGATTGCCCTCGTACACGATTACGAGGTCACCGATCTGGAGATTTCGTTGGGGCCACTTCCACTTGTTGCGTTTGTGGAGCTCCTGCCAGCGGCGGCAGAAGTGATGATGAAGCGCTTTCAAACGTTGCCAGCGATTGACCAAGGACATGGGTTCTTCCGTGATCTCTGGCTCGGCGATGGCCAATAGCGGCCCTCCCACAAGGAAATGCCCCGGGCTCAAGGCTAGGAGATCGGCCGGGGAGAGATAGGTCGTGAATTCAGACACGCCTCTATTCGACACAGCAGGGTCGTCGAGAGTTCCTCAAACGTGTATCGCACATTGGCGGTGGACTTGTAGAACAGTGCCTTAAAAATTTTTACTCTTGCCTCCCAAAGTCCACCCATGTGGACTTTGCACTGCTTCGTCGCGTCCAGAAAGCTCTTCTCTAAAGTCTTGGATGCTCCAACAAACGTTTTCCCATTGTCGGAGTAAATGCGCTGTGGACACTGCCTGCGTGCCACAAAACGCGAGAAGGCCGCCAGGAATTTCTCGGTCGTGAGATCGGAAGTTGCTTCGAGGTGGATAGCCTTTGTACTGAAGCATACGATACGCATACGTATCCCTTTGTGATGAGGCAGGCCCTTCCTGTGTAGTTCTTGATTTCGAAGGGTCCAGCGAAATCTATTCCGGTATAGGTGAAAGGCCTTGAAAACGTTACCCGACCTCGGGGTAGGTCACCCATCAGCTGCGTTTGCTGACGGTGGTTATAAAGGATGCACGCCTTGCATCCGCGGATGTGAGCCTTTACAGCGTTCTTGAGCTTAGGGATCCAGAACTTGGCACGTAAAAAGCGGATCATTAGTTAGTTGCCTCCATGCAACGTTACTTGGTGCGTGAAACGAATGAGGAGCCGGGTCAGGTGAGCGCCGTAAGGAAGAAGTTTTGGATGCCGTTCATCGTAGCTGAGAGATCGGCCGGAAGCACGAAGGACACCGTGCTGGTCAAGGAATGGGTGCAAGTTCGCAAGGGAGCTTGAGGCAGGGATCGGGTCCTTCTGGGACAGATATCGAATTTCGGCCTGGTATGCATCCCGTTGGGTTAACTGGATGAGAGTCCTTTCCGCCTCCACCAAGTCTTGTTGGGAGAGAGTCGGCGTGGGGGGTAGCAGCTCCTTCTTCTGGTAGAATCTTCGGACATATGCGGTTACTCTTAGCGCTCGACCGAACTCTGAGAACCGCTCAATGAAGTTGTCTGCTGGCGATGTAATGTCTATATGACAACGCGTCCGCTGCTCTACTTGGGTTTCGGGCACAACGCAAGGAGATGCGGGCCACTCTGTAGGGGGTAACTGGAGCCACTCCGGACCGTGCCACCACAATTGGCTCGCCGCCAGGTCGGTTGCAGACGCACCTCTGCTCGCTAAATCGGCTGGGTTGTCCTCGGATCGGACATGAGCCCAGTCCTCAGTGTTGGTGTGGCTGGAGATGGAGGATACCCGATTCGCAACAAAAGTCGACCAATTACACGCGGGCTTTTGGAGCCAGGCTAGCACGATGGTGGAATCCGTCCAGAAGTAGGATCGGGCATTGCGGATTGGGAGTTCAGGGACCACTGCTGCGTACAATTCGGCCAGGAGTACCGCTCCGCACAGTTCGAGTCGCGGCAAGGACACAGTCTTCACCGGAGCTACCCTTTTTAGCGGTGAGAAGATGAACGCTCACGTGGTCCTGATACCTCACGTGGACGTAGAGAGCTGCTCCATAGGCACGCTGGGATGCGTCACAAAAACCATGTAGCTGCCATTCACACTCTGGCCTGACTTCCACCCATCTCGGAATGTGAACGCGGCTGAGACCTGGATAATCTTGTAAGAATTCGTACCATTCTTTGAGTAGTGATGGCGAAAGTGGATCATCCCAGTTAAGCTCGGTCAGCCAAATCTGCTGCATAAAGATTTTCGCTCGGGCGACAAAGGGAGCTAGCCAGTCCGCAGGATCAAATAACTTGGCTATGTGGGATAGGACCTCCCTCTTAGTGACTGCTGCGTTCAGCGCCGGTTTGGTAGTTACGAAGAAGAAGTAGTCCTGCGTAGCCTTTCAGCGAATTGTAATTCTGTAGAATTTCGCTTGCCTTTGGGTGGTTGTGCTGGACATCGTGATCCAGTTGGAGTAGGACTCGAATGGCCAAAAAAGGGGCAGTTGAGTCCGAAGGTGACGGTTTGGAGCTCGTAATCGTAAAGGTTTCCGTCTCATTCTCGATAGAGGATGCGCTGGAAGGGGGTGTGAACCGAGGCGACAAGGATTTGTCGATACATCTGAGTGATGTCTGCATTGAAGACGAATTGGAAAAACCGCCATTTAAGGATTTGCACGGTTAGGTCCGCTTGGAGGGTAGGACCGGTAGGTGCAGAGCGTCGTTCAGGCTGATGCCCCTGGTGGAGGGATTGGAGGCGTTGAAGACGACACGGATTTTGGTCGTGGTACTGTCGGGCTTGAACACCGCATGATGAGGCAAATAGAAGTTTCTTGAGTTATTTTGAGGGGGCACTCGAACCATGTGTCCCAAGTCTACATATTCCTGTAGAACTGCTTCATATTGGGCCTTTAGAATAGGATTTTTGCTCAATCGCGCTTCGTTTCTGAGGAATTGCCCCATGGCGATAGACCTGGAGTGCCCGAAGTCGACGTTCTCTGGATCTTTGAATGGAAGGGAGACTTCATACCTGCCGTCCTTCCTGCGCTTGAACGTTTCCCGGAAATGCAGCTCACACCTTTTGTCTGCATCCTTTTCCAGTTTTGCTGGAAGATCTTCCACCTCCCAAAACTTGGTGAGCATTCGATCCAAGCTGGCATTGTTGGGCGCTCGGGATACTTGAGCAGCCAGAACGTGGGTAGGTGATTTGGATGAACCAGTCATGGGACCGCAGAGTACCCATCCGAAAATGGTTTCGAGGACGACGAGGGATCCGCAGATGTTCTTCCGAATGTGGGAGCTTCTATGGAACAGCGGATCTGCCAAAGGAAGCTCGTTCAAGTTGTCGTCCACCTCCTTGGGAAACGGACAGGCGGGTAGCGCACCGGCCAGGTTTGGCAGGACAAACGCTGTGGTTTCCACGTGTCGAGAGGGGTCTCTGGAAGACACGAGCTGTAATTGACACAGCTTCTGGGCCCTAGCGGCCACACAATTGGAAATGCCGCTTATCTGGGCGTTAATGAGGCGGAAGGGAGGTCTCCCCAGGTTCAACTTCCTTTCGGATAAATCAGCGCCCCGGTGTCGAATCGTTACCATGGCGGTGCCTAGGATGCCATTACTTGGGGTGAAAACGAAGAAATTGTGGACGTTCGTGGGGTGCTCAACCGAATCTGCGTTGACGGAGGTCGTCGGTTGCTGCGCATTGGACGTCGCTACCGCCGAGACATGTGCGCGATGCAGCAAAGTGCGATGCCGCCCCTTGCATATGTGGCAGCTATGGGCACTGGGGCATTCTAGTAGTTGATGGCCGCGTGCGAAACAATTCAGGCACAACTTCTGTTGCTTGATCGCAGCCGATCGATCTTGGACGGGCATGGACATAAATTTTGGACAGAGGCGAATCGGATGGTTCTCTTTGCCGCACAGCTTGCAGGAGACCTGATTGTCATGGACTTAAGTGTTCAGCGCCTGAAATTTAGCTTGCCGCGTGGGAGACTGGAGCGGAACGACGAGTCTCCAGAGCGCGATAACGGTCGGTCAGGAACCTGTTTAGGTCAGCCCACGAAGAAAGAGCTGTTTTGTTGGGGATGGACTGTTCCCATAAGGCAATAGTGGCGTTAGGCAACTTAGACGTGCAAAGTGCCACCAGCAGGACATCCCAATGGTCAAGCACTCTTGGATGGTAGTTTGCAGCTCCTTGAAGACCCCACAAGTCTTATGGACTCCCTCCCTCCGTAGGGAGGTTGAAGAGTATTTTGGTCTGATTGGCCACGTTATGCCTTTTGTTTTCAAAACGGGCCTGCAAGTTTTCCCAAGCCGCTTGGAAGCCCTCATTAGTGAGGGGTGAGCTTTGCCTCGCCGCGCGTTTTTGAAACGAAGATGGTACAATTTTTCCACTATCGCCAATCTCGGGATGTTTATGTACATGGCCGCGAAGAGATCACGGAACGTGGATCATTGATTGTAATCACCCGTGAATACGTTAACCTCACACGGAGGCAGACGGTAGCCTGGCTCTGCGTGTTGTTCGCGAGAGTCCTGGACGTTTTGGGGCACGGAAGTTGCTTCAGACGATTGAACTTGTTCAATACTTTCTCCCAAACTGGTGCCGCACCGAACATACACCATGTATGCGTATTCATATTTTGATTTAACGATCATTGAATCGGCCGTAAGGGCCGATGCCATGCCATGTACTCGGATTCGATTCTGCTGGTTTGATCCAAATGCATTCTCAACGAGAACAGCGGAACGTCCCCCTCGATGGAGCCCATAATGTTGACCTCGAAGACGGTCAGACTGTCGCAAGCGGCGATAAAATGATTCACTGACATCGTGGCTGCGTCGAGTAGTCGTTGAGACTCGGACCTGGTTAAAGTTCTCGACGCGGGGGCTGAAACAGTGACGCGCGGAATCGAAAGGGAGCTGGAATCGGACAGCGTGGGCGAGGGAGTACGAGTAGAAATCCGCTATGGAGTAGTGCCGGGGAAGTAAGGCGATGATAGTGTGGTAGCGGAACTGGATTGGCTACGTTTTACCGTATCTGTGACGCGCGGTACTTTTACTTTGGCCGGCGGTGTGTATGGCGATGTGGAACGGCGAGGCAATGCGAGATGATCGGATTTGTTGCTGCTTTTAGCAGGATCAATGGGCATAATCGGAATGGAAGGATTTCGTGTGGATTTCTTTCGAATAATTTTTCCACTTTGTAATTTTGAATAAAATTAATTTTGCGCGTGCTAATCAAATTGGACACAAAACACGAAACACACAGACACGAAACAAGTTGCAAGTGCGGAATTTTTGTGCAAGTAGTGCGTGAAAATAATAAATCAAAAATTACCGCGAAATAAATTTGCTATGTACAAATAAATGTTAACCAGTGCCGGTACATATGCATATGTATGTATGTATGTATGTATATGTAATGTAAAAGCTTGTAAAAACTTACAAGCGGAGCTTTCATGCGGTTCTTTTTTTGTTGGTTCTTATAGCGGCGGAACAATGCTTTGGAGCCGGCAGACAATTATGATAGGTAAGTTTGATTTGATTTTATTGATACACAGAAATTAATTGCACTTTTATTTTCAGCTTGCACTTGGACTTTAACTTGTACTTGCACTTGCACTTAAACTCATGATCGCCGGTATGTGTATATATGTATGTAATATAGATGTGTTTGGATGCGTATGTAGATGTAGATATGTGATGTGATATAGATGTATGTATGTGGAAATATATGTAAATTGTATGTGCATATGTATGTGAATATATGTGGTATATATGTATGTAAATTTTTTATGCAATTTTATAGGAAATGATGCAATATTATGGAGTAGATTATGGAGTATGGAGGATAAGCGATCAAACCAGGATAGATGAGGGCACAGGACACAATTACATGGAATGTACATACAAAAAAAGCGGGAAACTTTTCACTGCCGGAAAGTATGTGTATGTGTATGTGTGTGCTGATTTGATACATTGGAATTATAAGTTTTTCTACATATGCTGGGGTCGAGAGGAAGGATATCTGGCTCGAAGGAACAATGTTTGTGGGGGGGCAAAGAATTCCTAACATGTAGAAAGAAGAAAAATTCGCAATAGAGTGAATTAGACCGAACGCGTAAACTTCGATTTAAACACAGCACAGTTTTATTAACCGATAGTAAAAAAAGCAATATGTATATGGTGGCTACTATATGTTGGCAATAGAATAATGTTTAAGTTGGAAAAATATGAAATACTTGTCGAACGTGGGGGCGTGTGTACGGTTTCAAGATGAAAAACGGACTAACTCAAGATGGAGTTCTCCATACCAAAGCTCTATATCATCTTGAGTGTGAACGTCTGTGTCCGAATTCGCCGCCTGCGCTTCTCACCCGCTGGTCACCCTTTCTGGCGTGAACACTGGTTATCAGGAGATTGAACCCGGTCAGAAGATAAAGCCGAGTCAATGGCAATCAAGACTCCTCGGCCTACACGCGAAATGCGCTCACAGCTGAATATTGAAAATTTTGCAGACAGAACAGATTAATCGTTAAAAGTCTGGGAAGCTTAGATTTAACGAAATTAGTTTTTTGGAACAACAGCAGATGCTGATATTCCGGAAGCGATAGAAGAAGAAGTAGAAGGAAGCCTAACTGAGCCACGAGTTTTCTTTTTGGCCGTATATTCTTTCACTAAAATGTGATCCGGCCAAGAGCTGTTACTCCAGATGCAGTCAAACAGTTCAACCAGGACACTAATTTTAAAGGAAGAGATCTCCCTAGAATAATTAATTTTAAATTTTTCCACCGCTTTTTTGTCTTAATGTATCCTAAACATCATCCAAAGAAGTTTCGGGATCAAGCCTACAAACAAATATATGTTTCTTTGGTGGTACTCCAGTCAGAGGCCTAACTAATTGTGTTCCTCTAACTGGGCAGCTGTTGGCAATAACCAAAGACTTTGGAAGTCGCCCGGACTGTTCGGAAACTACAATTTTATTCGTCTGTATAGAGACACCATTTCCAGGAGAAACGGAAATGGCCACATCTTTACGCTCACCCTGTGTGACGGGCGTGGTAAACGATATGAGCAGCGGAGGATTGGCTGTGAGCAGTGAAGGAGATTGCGGAACCGCGGCCGAGACAGGGATAGGCACCGGCAGATGCAGGGACAGATTCCGCATACTAGTTTTCTTGCGCTTTGGAGACTCATTCAACAGCTTATATCTTTTGAACTCTGTCTCCAAAGCGTTAAACTCATCAAAGAGTTTACGAAAACCAGATGACAGTTTCTTAAACTTGTCGCTGGTCTGCTTCATGAATACCCTCATTTCGATTTCCACTTCTCGGCATGAGTCGCATCCCCATTTGAAACCACCTCTTTGCTCCAAAATGTCCCTGACAAACTGACTTTGGCCAACACTTTTTACTGGAGCAGACAGAATAGTTTTATATTATTTAAATATTTTTTTAAAGCGAAAGAAAAAATAAAATCAAAATTCAATGAAAAAAGCCAAAGAAAAAACTCACTCAGTGTTTAAAATCGAATTCGACACTTGGGTCAAACTTGAAGAGACGATAATTATTAAATTAAAGAGAGCACTACACAAGTACACGTCTCAATTGTACGCGAGACAGAGATAGATGCGAGCGCGATCAAAAGAAATTAAGAAAAAAGAGCGGGAGAGCCAACAGCACTGCACATGCAACAACAGTACGTAGGCGAGAGTGCGAGAGTGATTTTAAAGCGGGAAGAAGTACAAAAGCAAAATCAGAGATTAATACAGAAGAATAAGTTTAATGCTTTGATTTTGCGTTTATATGGCCAAACAAACAAAAAGCACCATGTTAGTAATTAGACAAACCTCCACCAAACAATTGGACAATTTTTTAGGGCAGCGCGATGACTTTAAAGTCGAAAATAAAGAAAATTATGTAGGAGCATAAGAAAACGCGTCATCCACAGTGAAAGCTTGAATTGAATTCTTGTGAAAGCTTGAAATGAATTCTTGATTTTTACCAGGTAAAAAGCTCTAACTGCATTTACAGTCCTTCGATCGATCGCTCCTAAGCGTGCTTAATTTAATGAAACCTGTCTACTCTCCTGATCCTGATGGAATACCAGGTTGCGTTCTCAGATTTTGCGCCGAGGATTTATGTAAGCCAATTCGTAAACTTTTTCTTTTTGTCTGTCCTATATAGCTCCTCTCCATAAAAGCGGTAAAAAAATCGGAAGCATCCAACTATAGGGGTATTTCTAAATTGTCCGTTATACCTAAAGCTTTTGAAAAATTAATCACTTCTCAATTGCAACATTTTTGTAGATCTATAATTTCACC
This sequence comes from Drosophila neocordata, assembly GCA_018903615.1. Lineage (NCBI taxonomy): Eukaryota > Metazoa > Arthropoda > Insecta > Diptera > Drosophilidae > Drosophila > Drosophila neocordata. Next base: position 146,912 of record JAEIGI010000047.1, read on the forward strand.
ATCTCAACATGGGTTTGTGAAATGTAGATCTACTACCACTAATCTTTTAGAATTTACTTCTTTAACGATCGAAAGATTTAGGAATGCAAGGCAAACTGATGTCATATATACTGATTTCAGTAAAGCTTTTGATTCTGTTAATCATACGCTTCTTCTTTATAAATTAAATAGTATTGGCTTTCCAAGTCCTTTAATTAATTGGATTCGGGAATATCTGACAAATAAAACTCAGAAAGTTCTTTTTAAATCGCCATATTCCAGATTCATCGATGTTACTACTGGGGTGCCTCAGGGTAGTCACTTGGGACCACTGCTGTTTACCCTTTTCATTAATTACCTTCCCTTTGTTATAAGTTATTCTCGTGCTCTTATGTACGCAGATGACGTTAAGCTTTGCTTTAGTTTCAAAGACATTTCCTCTTCTTGACGATTGCAATCTGATCTTCAAAATTTTGAGCTTTGGTGTCATAATAACTTATTAAAATTAAATGCAACTAAATGCAAGGTCATGACTTTCCATAGAAATTCTCCACATTTAGTTACTTATTTTCTTACTGATACACCATTAGAACGTCTTAATGAGATGTATGACTTGGGTGTCCTGATGGACCGTAAACTAATGTTTAAGTCCTCACTGGTCCGTCCTATTTTAAAATATGCATCTTGCATCTGGTCACCTCAGTATGAGTCCTTAGTAATTGAGTCGGTTCAAAAACAGCTCTTGCTTTTTGCTCTTCGTGGTCTGAACTGGGATCGTAATGTCAATTTGCCATCGTACTCTAGTAGACTTCTTTTACTTGGCCTTCCTTCTCTTACTAATCGTAGAGTAATGCTTGGCGTCATTTTTATGCACAAGCTTCTTAAAGGTGATATAGACTCGCCCGAGCTATTGAACCAAATAAATTTTAGTGTTCCTTGTAGACCTACTAGAAACTTTATACCTCTATCTCTTTCATGCTGTTCTACTAATTATTCACTGTATGAACCTTTCCGAGTTCTTTGTTCTGATTATAATCGTCTTTATCATGTAATCAGTACAGAACTCTCTTCTCCAGTACTAAAAAATACTATATTTTCTTGTTTAGCTCGTAGCTAGCTTTAGTTTTCGTTTTTGTCTGTATGTATAAACTGTCCCTGCCAGGTTAGGCGGGAGGTGTGGGCACTTAGTGCACCCGTTGGGACTCGCGCAAAAAAAAAAAATGATCATAGTCTTCCCTGCCTGTACCAGGTATACTCCTGGTCTACGCTATCTACGCTAGGAATACTCCTAGTCTTTGCCAAATTCCTAAGAATAGCTCCTAATCTTCAATAAGCTGTTAGGAATAACTCCTAGTGTTTAATAAACTGTTAGGAAAAACTCCTAGTCTTTAACTAATTCTATATAAATATAACATTATTAACAATAAACTAGAAGGATAGACTATCTTCGGCGATGCCGAACAATAAAAGATTTATAAATTAGTAATAATTATATACAAATGTATATAATTACAAATAAATTGCAAATATCGTGCCCTTAATTACCGCGCTTCTCAATCTTTCGCTTTGGATATGTTGATTCCCGCGGCCTGTCACACTCTCCGTTAATTGCCTATCATCAACTAACAGAAACATAAACGCCACAAGAGAATCCATCGAGAAAATCAATTCGAATAGAACCGTCGAGTCAAAGATTGCACAATTCACGGGTGAAGATCAACGACGTTAAGATGAGCAATGGCGAGAAATAATGTAGGCAGTAAACTCTAGCGTGTTTGATGCAATAGGATATACGACGTCGGTTATTACACAGGGAACAGAGCCCAGATTACCAGGATCCACGTTCGACAGAGTGACAGCGGGATCAGGCAACCCTAGCCAACGGCCAGAAGGCAATTGTGAATTAATCAAAGAGATTCAGAGGACGGAATAGTGTTGTAGGCCCAGCAAAACTGGCACTACCGTACGTAGGACCATACAAGATCACTGAAATAACGTCTTCGGTGATATGCAATTTACAGCACCAGGTGACAAGAAAATCCTAGTTGGCACACATCAGCGAGTTAAAGTGCAAACAGAGCAAGAGCCTATAGATGATGATAATAATTAATATGAGGGTGTTAGTTCATATTTAAGTTACCGTTCAATATGAGCGTTAAAAATCTAGACAGAGAACAAATGTTTTTCTTTTTCTCCCTTTAAGCATTCTAATAGTTGGCGAAGTCAACGCAGAAACCGCTACGCCATCGGTACAGTCGACGAAAACATAACTAAGCCTAAAAGAAGTTTTGTAACGTACGGAAAAGCTTATACGATAAGGGTTCTTCGGCAGCCAATCAAAACAAGTAACGTCCTTTTACAGCTGCGCCGAAAGGATGGGCTAACTTCGGCCATGCCGAAGTTCGGATTCCTTTGCAAACTGTCTTTTTCAAATAACTGAAATATTACCAAAAGTACATATGACTTCTCAGTGGCATTTTTATATTTATTTGGGTATCCGGGTAACACCCTCACCGAAATAATTTTAAGTGTTTCATACCTTTGTAATAAATGTTGTACATTTAAGTGGCTTCCACGGTACAGTTGACATAATGTTAACCAGCAGCTATTTCAGTGTCCGGGTAATACCCTAACTGAAGTGGTACTGGGTCTACAAGTGTCAACTGAGCATTGTTTAATAATATTCATTCGGATAATACCCTAGTCGAAGCAATATTAAACATGTGAACATGGAACCACTGCAATGTCGTTAAATGTACAAATTCCAGTGGTCATCATGTCATTTATTTATGATTTCAGTGTCCGGGTAATACCTTAACTGAAATCTTACTAAATGTACAATTTCACTACTTTGTAATATTTAATTTTATTCGGTGTTCGGGTAATACCCTAACCGAAGAAAATATTAAATATATACGAACATAAGTAGATTGTAATGTCGTTTTGCGTATTGTATCTCCTTCCATTGTACAATGTTAACAATAAATAAACGTCTCTAATTGTAATTGTTCTTTTTTGTCCCTTGTGTTAGTTATTGTATATTCACTGTAGGTTATAATGAGCTCATTCACCAGTTATTAACCAGTTGAACCGGTCGGACAATTGGGAGACCTTCAGATAAAAAGGAACGGACCAGCATTATGTTGGCATTACAAAAAAATTGAGGAACGAATTCATTATTGTTTGTAGCATGAGAATTTCATTTTGCCAGTAATGCTTTATTGCAGCATGCAAAAAAAGAATGTTTAATACATAACAATCTTTTATGTTTTTAATATGAGAATTTTATTTCGCTGACTGGTTTATGCATATGGAATTTAAGATGTAAGCAGTGCTTGTTAAACTGTTGAAAGTCGCAAAACATAATATCACACCCAATATGCATACAATAAGGCGAATTTGGGTGGGAGGACTCTCTCGTATGGTGAGCCACAGTATGCGTGCAACAACGGGCAAAAACGTAAGGAAGGATAAGCAGTGACAACGTTGATTTTTGATGTCTTAAGCTTCAAAAAGTGAAATCAATCACATCATATATATATAATCGTCAGCATGAACGGACGTCACTCAAATCAATTCGAAGAGTAAGAGGCAATGCAATTTTTGGTCATATGTGCTGGAGCAATCCGATTGCGATGAGGCGGTTTCATTGGGGCCGGTCATCGTCATCTTATCCGACGATGGAGAGGAAGAGGACCTTGGAGAAGAAGGAGAAGAGGAGCGGAAGAAGAAATGGATGAGAAGGCAGAAAAAGAAGGAAAAATTGTCGCCGATGAAGTAGATGATGGAGTAGAAAAAGAAAGAGCGAATGAGCCGGTTGCATTTGTTGACCTGGTTGACACTGACACACGGAGGAGGGAAAAGGACGAGGGGCCGTGGGAGCCGGTGAGGCCGCCGACCCCGATAAGAAAGGCGAGTAGCCCAATAAATGAGGAATTCCGCCATGAATTTTTCCTGCTGGGAGCCCGAACGCCGGATGCAGTGGTGCCGGGGATATACCAGCAACTGCTACAATGGCAGAAGCAACAACAACAGGAAAGCCGAGAACAACAGCAGGAAACTCTGAAACAGCAACAACAACAGAGCTGCCACCACCAGCGCAAGATAGAGACCCACGAGTGCAAGGGACGCCCGTGTACGGAAGGCAACGGTCAGCGCCGGTCGGGTAGCCTCAAAGCCCAAGGCTATATTGGCAGAGACAGCGGTTGTTGCAGCTGCCACTGGAAGTTGTCGAGAAATACATCCTGTGAAGTGTAGCCAGTGGCAGTACAGGCGATAGGGAGGGCCGCGTCAGGCACATGTGATGTGGGTGGATCCGGATTAACAGACACAGGGCGAGGGTGATTAAAGAATTCACGGCATAGTAGTAAATTTAGGCTAGTAGGAATATTTGTAGTATAGGTTAATTAAAATATGAAGAATAGGATAAATATTACAAGTTTAGGTTAATTAGAATAGGTAGGCTAGGAGAAATATTTAAAGTTGTGGTTAATTAGAGTAGGTAGAATAGGAGAAATATTAGAAGTTTTAGGTTAATTAGAATAGGTAGTCTAGGAGAAATATTTAAAGTTGTGGTTAATTAGAGTAGGTAGAACAGGAGAAATAATTGAAGTTTGGGTTAAGTAGAATGAGTGGAAATGAAATATAGATATGTAAGTAGGTAATATAAAAATTAGTATGATAAGCGAAAGATGCAGCCGGAGCTAACCAGCTGAAACGGCTGTTATATCGTCAAAATGCCATTAATAGCACTATACGTAAAAGATGCTAGACAGGGCACAATTAAAAAAAAAAGAAATAAGTTACATAAAAAAGAGAAAAAATTCATAAGAAGTAGATGGGCTAACTTTAGCCACGCCGAAGTTCGGACACCTTTGCAAACTGTTCTTATCAATAACATATAAATTACCAGAATTATAAGAAAGTATATAAAACTTATCATGCCCATGGCTCCAAGAAAATAAACTTACGAATAAAAAAAATTTTTTTTTTTTTTGGTCCGATTGTTCCTATAGGAGCTGTATCAATCAGTAGGCCGATTCTATCAAAACTCAACAGACACATTTTTATATATACCAAATAACCAAGATTTTCATCTGAAACCAATTTTTTGGCCGATCGTTCTTATGGAACTATATGATATAGTCAACCGATTTTGATGATACTTGGTGAATATGTTAAGAAGTATATAAAACTCACAAATACCGGCTTTCGTAATATTTCGTTGAAACACAACAAAGTTATTGAGGTTAAGTATATGCATGACAGATCGTTCCTATAGGAGCTATATGATATAGTTATCCGATCGAAATGATTCCGAGATATACAAAGCCTGCAGCAAAAAGAAGCCTAGGTGCAAAATTTCAGCTCTGTAGCTTTAAGGGTCACGGAGGAGATTGCGTTGATCCAGACAGACCGACAGACGGGCAGACAGACAGACGGACAGACGAACAACGGACAGACGGACATACGGACAGACGGACAGGGCTAAATGAACTCAGCTCATCGTGCTGATCAAGAATATATATACTTTATATAGTCAAAGATGCTTCCTTCTATGCGTTGCAAACTTCAGACCAAAATTAATATACCTTTTTTGCAAAGGTATAAAAATGAAAAAAATCAAAGTAAAAATGGAAAAATGGTTGTTAAACATATAATAAAATTATTTGTTAAAACAAATGAAAAAAATAATAATTTAAAACTAGTAAAAAAAAGGGTAAATCGCCAAATCGACAGACCACGTATTAAGGAAATAGTGGGTGCGGCGTAAAAAAAGGAAAGGATTTGGCTCCCAAATAAAGGGAGGTCATGTGAGGAATATAGAGTTTACATATATAAATAAATACTTTTTAAAAAGTAAATACTTTTTAAAAAGTAAAAGAGGTGTTAAGAACATAAATAATTAGTTGCCAATAAAATTCAAGCACCATAGAAGCATGAGCTTTGAGACGGGCGAAGCGGGTTTTGCATGTTTGAATCAAACATACAAACGAAAATGGAAAAATCTACTAGGTTCGATCAAACATATAAACGAAAGAAACGTGCGACCGAACATGAAGATAAAGTCCACACATAAATCGCGTAAGTAAAAGCATTCCACATTCTACATGAATAGAAACATGGCCCAGCTAGATATGAATATAAAATCATCAGATTCTAGCATCCAGTACAAGCCGAGTACCTTTTCGGTTGCATTAATTCCTTGCCTTGCTGGATAGCGGGAGTAGAACCTCTTGAGAGTTTGATGACCGATTCGCAATGTTTGCGACTTTTGTGTCGCAGTCCTCGCTGTTGATAGTCATCAACGTAGTGGTAATCCATCACCACTTGTGCTCCGATTGAAGTGTGCAAACCAAAGAAACCTTTGGGCATGCTTGTCTGGTGTTCTCACTCGGATTTGGTGTAAAATGTCAGCAATGTCGCCGCAAATCGCCACACGTCCTACTCTAAAGAAGATAAGTATATTCAGTAGCCAATTTATAAACAAGACGAACTTTTTTGGTTTGTTTGGGTTTGTGGCGATAAAGGTTGGCAGATACCATACTATTTGAAACTGCTGCTTCCTCTGGAGCCAGCTTTCGCAGATAACTCTTCTTTGCCCACCTCCTTCTGAATTAATGTTACATTGGGCTGCCGCGGGTGAATTATCTTGTATACTAGATAAGGTGATGTCAGGGTCTTGCCAGATAATGCCGACTCCATATCTGCCGTTATTTAGAATGGCAGTGCTTCAACATCCTCTTCCGATAATATCATCTTTAGTAAGGTGGAGTTGCCACTTAACAAATGTTTGTCTCCTTTTCGCATTCTAATGACTTGGCGACGTCAACGACGTCTTTTTCGAATACATATAATATATAAAAAAGTAATCATGCCCGGTGGCTTCAAAAAAAAAAAAACCTGAAAAAAAAATATTTTTTTGTCCAATTGTTCCTATAGGATGAAACTGAACAAACACATTCTTATGTATACCAAATTTTAAGAGAATCGCTGTTAAAATAACGAAGACTTTTATCCTAAACTAATTTTTTGGCCGACCGTTCCTATGGGGGAGCTATATGATATAGTGAACCGATTCTGATAAAACTTTCCAGATATGTTAGAAAGTATATAAAACTCATAAATAGCAAATTTAGTGATGTTCGCTTCTAAAACAACCAAGTTATTGCTTGCAATATTTAGTAGTCATGATGTCATTTGGTTAGCATACCAGTGTCCGGTTAATACCCTAACTAAAATCTTACCAAATGTACATACGACTGCTCAGTGTCATTAAATATTTATTTCGGGATCCGGGTAATACCCTTACCGAAATAATATTAAGTGTACACTACACGCCTTTGTAATAAATGTTGTGCATTTATGAGGCTTCCACCATGTTAACTAGCAGACTAACTGGGTTTATAAGTGTCAACTGACTGAGCATTGTTTAATAATATTCATCCGGGTAATACCCTAGTCGAAACAATATTAAATATATGTGAACATGGCACCACTGTAATGTCGTTAAATGTACAAATTCCAGAGGTCATCATGTCATTTGATTGGGATTTCAGTATCTAGGGAATACCTTAACTGAAGAAAATATTAAGTAAATACGAACATAAGTAGATTGTAATGTCGTTATGTGTATTGTGTTCCTTCCTTTGTACATTGTTTACAATAAATAAACGTCTCTAATCGTAATTATTTTTTTTTATCCCTCGTGTTAGTTATTGTATATTCTAGTAGGTTATAGTGAGCTCATTCTAGAAAGTCGACCATCTTTTTCTAGACTGAGGGTTTCTTTTGCTTTTTTTTTTTCCTTACAGCGGAAACCGTCCAAATGAAGATTAACCAGTTGAACCGGCCGCACAATTGGAGGACCTTCAGATGGAAGGGAACGGACCAGCATTATGTTGACTTTACAAAAAAAATTGATTAACGAAGACTAACTCGGGAGCCGGTGAGGCCACCGATCCCGATGAGAAGAACGAGTAGCCCAATAAATGAGGAATTCCGGCAAGAATTTCACAACCGGGAGCCGGAACGCCGGATGCAGTGCAGCCGGAAATATACCAGCAACTGCTAGAATGGCACCATTAACAACGTCAACAGCAAAGCAACATGTTTGAATCAAACATAAAAACGAAAATGGAAACAATCATCTAGGTTCGATCAAACATATAAACGAAAGAAACGTGCGACCGAACATGAAGATAAAGTCCACACATAAATCGCGTAATTAAAAGCATTCCACAATATTCCAATGTGTTAAGTGGCACTAAATTTTTTAGGTAAATTTTTTCAGGCCGGGGTACAACTCTCAGTCTCCCTAGGGCCTTTCTTAGAAAGAAAATTTATGTAGAAAACCTGGACTGGAAGACTGAAAAGAAGGGGGGAGCATAGGCTTGCCGTTGATCTTCAAACTACATATTCAAACGGATGAGGAAAAAAGAAGGGTGTAGGATGGTTAATATCTTACCCAGAAATCGACTTCAGAACACACTACATGAGGATTAGGGTGTCATCCGGACATTGACTTTTTTGAATTAGCCAGTCGTGATACACTATTTAAGTCAATTAGGGTGTCACCCGGACATTGGCTTAAATGAGTAGGACTTATCAGGGATCACTACATTTACAACAAATACTACAGGGGCCCAGTTCAACTAGAGTGTCACCCGGACATTGGTCTGATGGAAGATATCTTAGTTGATCAGCACTAGACAAGAAATATTATAAAAAGTTAATTTAGGAGCAATATGACATTAACTATAGCCTAACCTGTTATCACCACACTATATGAACGGTGCTAAAGGGGTAGCCCTGTAACACACACACTGTTAACCCAGTTTTTTCTTATTGATCGTGATTACTCCTGAGTGGTTCTGCTTCGCTATGATCCCAGTCAATTAAGGTGTCACCCGGACATTGGCTAGCACGTTGGCTACTCTTTGCATGGCTCCCTACATGGAGACACGTACACTAGATGAACAATGTTAGTACAGGTGTGAAACAGATGGTAAGGGGGGTGGTTTCTGAAATAATTGTGGCCATGTTTTATTAGGGGCAATATGACACTAACTATAATCTAACCTGTTATCACCACACTACACTGTATGAAAAGCTGCTAAAGGGCTAGCCCTGTTGGCCAGTACACAAACACTGTTAACCCTGTTTCTTCTTATTGATCGTGCTAACTCCTTTGCCTGGTATCTTAGAACCGTTGTGTCTCTGTTTTAGTGATTCTGCTTCGCTGTCTTTGTTGCACCTTTTCTAAGTATTCCTTACTGACACTTACGAACTAGCACAACTCATCCCGTTCATTGTCTTAGAACTACTTATCATCTTCGCGGTCATCCCGTCCGTGATCTTAGCTCAACTTCTCTGTTCAATGGTTTAACGTGAACTCATTTTAGATTTCGGGTCAGAGCCGTTGCTTTGCGTAGTTATGTATGTCTTTGATGGCTTTTTTTTATACCTTTGCCAAAAAGGTATATAAATTTTGGTCAGAAGTTTGCAACGCATAGAAGGAAGCATCTCTGACTATATAAAGTATATATATTCTAGATCAGCACGATGAGCTGAGTTCATTTAGCCCTGTCCGTATGTCCGTCCGTCTGTCTGGATTAACGCAATCTCCTCCGACAACCTTAAAGCTACAGAGCTGAAATTTTGCACCTAGGCTTCTTTTTTGCGTTTGTCGGATGCTGCATAAACATGGATATATATATGTATTTATTACAAAGTTAGTTGTAGTGATTAATGGTAGCGGGCCCTTGTGGAACTTCCTAACTTCCTTAACTTTAGCCTAATCTCTCCAATCGACGCCGCTCCTCCGTTATCCAACGCGGAAATTCGCATATCGAGTCCCACGACGCACCGTCTTCAACCACTTTTGTTACCAAGTTTTCGACGGATAGCCTCGCACCAATCCTTTCCTGAACTCGCCATCTTTCCCTCTGGAAGTGGAACAGACAAAAAAGTGTGCTCTGCCTGTTGTATAACTTTGCATTTTGTATAACTCTGCTTGTCCAGTCTGCTGGGATCTGTTGCGATTCGGTATATGCGCTAAAAACATATACTGAATACTGGGGTAACCATGGTGCTGTAGAAAATATATATTAAACCCTCTGACTTCTGATACTGTAACTATGATGGCCTATTACTCTATCAGTGTGGTTTACAAAGGAGGAAAAATATCTAAAAAATAAAAATTACACGATAACTTAAATTTACAACGAACGTTGCTCATGATTACTCTTGCCTGTTGGCGCAGAACGCCCTGGGATAACGTTGAAGAGATCCCCCCTAAGGGGGACAGGGACGTTGGGAGAGCACACTCTCCATCAAGTGGCCCCTGTGAGTTGACTCATCTCTGGTATATTGGCTTCTTCTGATTCATGGCGATGTCTGCTGGGCCTCTGTTTGTTATAATGGTTTGAGGTCATCTATGCTTGCTGTGCGTCGTTGTCTTGATAAACTTGATTACTTTGTAGGGCCCGTCAAACTTCGGGGCCAGTTTGGCTGCAAAGCCTTCTCCTGCTTTAGACAAATGGTGTTGTCTAAGTAAGACCAGATCGCCAACGGCTGGTCTCCATTCTCGGCGTCGTCGGTTATAGAGCCGGCTTTGGTCTAATAATGCATGTTGGTCTGGGCCAATTTGAATACGCCAGCCATGCGTTGTGCTCGGGATTCCAGCAGTAACTGGTCTACGGTATCATTGATGATCTTCTACTGTGCTGGATTACGGGGGTAATAGTTTTGCTTAATGGGACGGTCGTCCTTCATTGTAATAACATGCTCTGCTATGTGGGTGACACCTTTTAAAGTGTCGAATTTAGGCAGCTCCTGTGCCAAAAATCCTTTTATAAGTTGAGTTGAGCTAGGGTCTTCGATAGGGGATGGGGATTGCTGCATTGTTGGTTTAGTGGGAGACTTCCTTCTACTTGCTTGCGGAAGGAGTTGTTCATGGTCTCATGGTCCGATGGTGGAGGCAGGGCTGCACGTCTGGTCCAACTCTTCGTTGGGCTTTTGTTATTTGGTAGACCGTTGGGTCATCTGTGGTTAACTTGGGCTGTGGGTCACCGCTGGTAATTATCGTCGACTTGATCGGTGGCCTGATGCTAGACACTGTGATGGCATCAACTCGGGTTAATGATCCATTGGACTGCGTTACAGTAGCTTCCAATCTGATGAAATTTTCTCCGCATTGGATCGTGGTGCCAATACCACGGAGAAAATCTGAACCCAGAATGATCTGGTCCATAAGGCCTTGTAGAATTACCAATGGTAACTTGGTGTGTGATATTCCTTACCACACGTCGGCTTCGATGGCTTGGGTGATCTCCTTGCGAGATCCGTCGGCTAAGTTGATAGCGGCGCGCATTTGTTTCCAGTCTTCGGTGGCTGATACTTGTTGTGCCAAAGAATGGCTGATGAAGCTTCTTGTAGCTCCAGTGTCCAACGTTGCGTTTATCTCGTGACCATTGATTTGTATTAATGCTAGCAGACATCCTTCAGCAAATTGAAGTCGGCTTATACTTGGGGATGATTTGGCGCTTCCCTTGTTTGATCCCCGTTCAAACAAATGCGCTTGGCGTTTCCCGAACGTTTGCAGCATTCGATGGTTCGAATGCCTCTTCTTCCGCATTCGCAGCAGAAAAGTCTGCGTCGGTTGGTACATTGGTTGGCAAAATGTCCCTGTTCACTGCAATTCCTGCAGGCGCGTTGCGTATCTACGCGTATGTCCGCCAGTTGGTAGACGTTAGATCTGTTGGCTTATCGTCCAGCCCCAGGCTGATAGGTGGACTTGTCGTTAATCCTGTTCTTGCGTGGCTCAGCTCGGGGTATATCTAAGAATTGTTGAACCTGGTTGTCGTAGACAGAGGACATATTGACCTGGGAATTAAAAGAAGTTGTAAAACTTGTGGAACTTTGGCTTCGTATGACCTCATAGTTGACAATTAACCGTGTAAGCTCGGTTAAATCTTGAAAATCCCTGCGACGAAAGTACAGCTGGTACTCGGGATTTAGGTTGTTATAGATGCGTTCCAATTCTTGTGGTCCGGTATAATTGGCTTTTCGCATCATAAGACGAAGTTCGACCAAATATTGTTTAAATGGTTCATCTGTGCGTTGTTTTCTGGTTCGAATAGTTTTTCGAAGTATCGGGGTGGCAAGAAAAATTCTAGAAATCCTTGCTTGAAGCTCAGCCAGGATGATTCTAGTAATCCGCTTGTTTGCCACCATCCTTCGGCTCGGGCGGATAAAATAATTGACATCATTCTTGGTAATGACTCAGTATGGATGCGATACGTGGCTGCGCGTGTTTCCAATTTTCCCAAAAAATAAAGTGGGTCGGTTGTCCCATCGAAGCTAATGCTCCATTTGGACACTATCTGCTATGAACGATTGGCTGAGGTTTTCCGCGGATCGTAGTGTAGTTGACATGCCTGCTGTGGTTGCTTGTGGTGGACCTGCGGGTACCGGTGAAGCTCTTCTATTAATGTCCTGATTCCTGGGTATCTCGATCTCGATTGCATGCTCTGTGCACCTTGCGGGAGATACAGAACGTGATCGTGGTTTAATATCCAGGCTCTTGTCGATGGTTGCCGTCTGTTCATAGTGGGCTTCTAATTCTGCTAGGCGTGCAAGCACGTCTGGTTTATGGTCTTCTCCGGAGGCAAAACTGAAAAATCGGCTGCGCATTTCTTCCACGGTGCCGCCTTGTGTTAATCCAAATTCCGTAAAGAAATTTTCTAGTTCAGCTTTTCGGCGATACGTGATCCATTTGACACCCATGTTGCTAGAGTATCCAAATAGAACGTTGCTGAAATTGAACAATTAATTAAACTGGCGGTGTTTAATTTTAATAAATGATAAATATTGCCACGGGATAATTATCCTGGGTATCCTTGATAACTTGTTGACTATGCGTAGGTTTCTTGACTCGGGGTGTCCTTGAGGACTGATGACTAAGTATTCTCGGTTGGTTTGTTATATCGTTGATTGATCCTGGTTGACTTTGTGTATCGTTGGTTAATCCTGGTTGACTTTGCGTATCGTTGATTAATCCTGGTTGGCCATGAATATCGTTGGTTGGTCCTGGTTGACTTTGAATATCGTTGGTTAATCCTGGTTGACTTTGTGTATCGTTGGTTAATCCTGGTTGACTTTGAATATCGTTGTTTAATCCTGGTTGACTTTGAATATCCTTGTTGATCCTGGTTGGCGATGAATATCCTTGGTTGCTTGTTGACTGTTGGGGTGACCAGCGGGTGAGGAGCGAAAGGCGGCGAATTCGGACACAGACGGTCACACTCAAGATGATATGGAGTTTTGGCATGGAGAACTCCATCTTGAGTTAGTCCGTATTTCACATCGAAACCTTACACACCGTACACGTACACACCGTACACACACGTTTCCAAGTCTTGCTAAACTAAATCTTTTTGTATTGCCAAGTGGCCACCATATACACAGTGTTATATTTCACCATTAATAAAGCCTGTGATGTGTTTTATAAATCGAAGTTTACGCGTCGAGTTAATTACTGATATTGGGAATTTGTTGGCACCGACTACTTAAGGAATTCTTCGCCTCCCCACAAACATTGACTTTGATCCTTGTTGTTCACTGTTGATTTTATTTAAGGACTCTTGACTATCCTCTTGTGTATCCTTGGACTGCTTGCGTTGAAGTCTGCTTGATAAATTCTTGACTTAGGATCGACTGTTCTGGTTGACGTCTTCCTGGTGACTCCTCTTGTACTTCCATCTGCTCCAAATAGAAGTTGCTCTGCTTGTGCCAGAAGCTGCAATTATTCTTATAGTTATTAATTGCAGTTTCTTTTATTTTAATGTTACTGCAATGCTTTATACATTGGTAATGTGTGTAGCGATGCGAAGTCGACCAATAGGAACCAAGCAGGAGACCCCCCCTTCTGTTCCTCATCAAAACAATTCAGTGTGAGAGAAGGAGACAAAAAAAAATGCTAGAGTGCTTTGGTTGCTATGTAAGGTGTATGAATTTTGGTTTTTCTATGATACTTTGCTGTGACTGTACCATCGCATGAATTCGAAACGGGGCTTCGCTGCCGCGTTTTTCTGCTTCTCTTTGACTTGCCTGCAAATTTTAAATTCTAACTGTGCTTGCTGAACGAATTGTCTGTCGATGATTCTACTGTCTATTTGATCACGACTTGGCTGAGTCTATTAGCTATGTCAATGATTTTGTATTTAGTTCTATCGTTGACTCACTTACAACTAAATTCCTGTGGTTGATTATACTGATTACTCTACCATGACTCTGCTGAGTATGTTAGCTATGACGATGGTTTTGTACCTAGTTCTATCGCTGGCTTGCTTAAAACTAATTTTCTGTCGTTGACTCTGCTGGGTGAATTAGCTATGTCGGTGATTAGACAGATCTATCGTTGACTTTTTAAATTGAATTCTTGCTGGCGGGGCTTTCATGCGGGGTATGTGAACAATGTAATGGACTTATGGTGCACTTGGGATACTCTGTGATTTGCCAGCACGCATATATTAAAACACAATACAATGTAAAAAAATTAATTTATTTCAAAAAAAAAAATTTCTTTTATATTGCTGAAAGGGAATTTTATTAGGCATATAGGTTAGCATGATTTGGGTTATGGTGGGTATTTATTCCACACAGATGAAATCCTTTATAAAAGAAATTATTTATATATAAAAATTTATAAAAATAATAAGTCAATCAAGTCTCGGGTCCCTGCTCGGGCGCCATCTGTAAGGAAGTTTTTCCAGGCCGGGGTACAACTCTCAGTCTCCCCAGGGCCTTTCCAACACAGAAAATTTATGTAAGAAACCCGGACTTGATGACTGAGAAAAGGGAGCATATCCATATTCATAGTTGGCTTGCTCTAGTCGGTGATCGCGTTAATTATGCCTAACAGTGGAGGGAAAAGGAAAGGGAGTGCGCTGATCGGCTTCTACTAAATTATTAACGAACACAAAGGAAGGGTATCAAGCCGACTATGGTGTCACCCGGACATCGACTTGAGAAACAAACACATTGGGATTAGCCCAGTCAATTCAACCAGGTCAAGTAGGGTGTCACCCGGACCTTGGCCTGTTTGAATTATCCAGTTGCGACCTATTGGATAACTCCTGTTATTTAAGTCAACTAGGGTGTCACCCGGACATTGGCTTAAATAAAAATAGGAATTATCATGAATCGCTACAAGTACAACAGAACTACTAAGGGACCCAAGAATCTTCATCAGATCAACTAGGGTGTCACCCGGACATTGGTCTGATAACAGTTTCTTAGTCGGGTAGCACTAGACAAATAATATGATCCTAGTCAATTAGGGTGTCACCCGGACATTGACTAGGATTAATATTATTTACATGGCTCCCTCCATAAAATACATATACTACGAAACATACACTACATGCACGTACAGTACGTAAACATTAATATAATAGAGGAAACTAATGTGACAGGATGTAACGCTGAGGATAAAATGATTAAGACTGGTTTTTGTGATTCGGGGTCAAACATTATAAATTTTATTAATGTCACTCGGACCTAAACACTAGTTAAATCATCTAACCTGCTATTGTTTTTACCACACTCTGACCTGATAGACTTGTTATGGATGTAGCCCTGTTGGCCACTGGTTAGACTCACCCGCTTTACACACACCCTTGTTTAACTCTGTATCTGGGGAAGTTGTTTAACTTTGTATCTCGGTAGTCTTTTAAATTTCTTCGTTGTCTATTCCTTGTATTTGGTGATTGTTGTCCTGGCCGTTGGGGACACTTTGGTTCCACTCGATATTTTTTTATTCACGCACTGCACTTTTGCTGCTTCTGACTTATCTTGATCTCAGTCCTAGCTCAACTAATCTGTCGATTTAATTTTCGACAGCCCTTGGCCTTTGATTTTGTCGCCGACGCCGGTACTGACCAATCAAAACTTGCCAACGCATTTTGGCGATGACGCGATCGATGCAGTCGCCGAAAAACATGCGCAGCTTAGGCGTCTAGAAGTTTCTAGAACAAAAGAAACTACGCAATAACTCTGTCGCTTCCATTCGCGAGTCCCGTTGCAATTCCTATTGCTACATATATATATGGCGTGACATGCGTATATATGTATATAAGAGGCAATAGAAACTGCGCAGTAGCAACTAGCGAATTTTGGGCAAGTCCCGTTGCATGGCTTGCTTTATGTCTTTGGTGGCCCGAGGTATGTGTATGTGTGTGTGTGTGTATTGGCGGTGGTCTGATTTAGAGATGTTCTGCTGGGGAACTAGTTCCTATGAAAATACTAACAAGTCAGAGTATAAACTTAAAATTAATTCATTGGACTTATTATATATATAATATGTACATTGTGGCGAAGTACCCAAAATTGTACTTCGTCACAACTGCAACCTGGGTCAGCAAAAACAAAAACCGTCAAGTCTGAATACATCAACCGTAAAATAGCGAAGAAGCTCACCGGAAAACAGCGAAGAAAGCGAAACTGGACCAGCAAAGACAAAACCCGTCAAGAGTGAATACATCAACCGAAAAATAGCGAAGATAGCGAACCTGAGCCGTCAACAGTAAAGAAGTCAACCATAAAACAGCAGAGATGACATCCCTGAAATAGCAGAGACAACAACCCCAACAGTAAACACATCAACCCCCAGCAAGAAGACAACGACTGCAGATAGCAGAGTCACCAACAGAGTAGTTCTTAAACGTAACATAATATAAGAATTCTTAAGCAAACATGTAAGTGAATGTTCGAATAAGATAAGATTGTCAAAGAAAAATTCCACATTTCATTTTATATATCCATTTTGGCTTTTTTACAAAAAAAAGGAAAAACAAATTTCCATTTTTCAATAATTAATTAATTAAAAAGAAAATTATTTGTAAAAACAAAAAAAGACAAAGAAACAAAAACAAAAAATTTTTTTCAAAGAAAAAAAGTAAAAATTTATTTAAACGGTTGTGAAACATTTGATTCGGACAAACGCCAATGCAAGCACGGTTTACGAAAACATTTCATTTATTAACGTCTCATGAGTTGGTCCTATAGGGATATAAAAGTAGAAGTAGATAGCGAGGACGATTTAGATATAGGTTTCGCACCAGTAGTAAACAATTCTATAGAAATGGATACAGAGGCCTTAAGAGCAACAATTCAGAACGCGCTCATAGAGCAAGAAAGGCAATTACGACAGGAATTTCAGACCGAGCTCCAAAATGTTAAGAGCCAAATGAGTGCCCTTAGGATAGAGGCACCGCAGGTAGAAGAGTACCAAAAGGTTAAAACAGATCCCAGCATTAGATGCGAGGTAAAATTGGATATAGTCAAATCAGTACCAAATTTTAATGGGGATCATGAAGTGTATGTGTCATGGAGGCAAGCGGCCAGCGACGCATACGAAATATTTAGGAGATATGCGGGTAGCGAAGCGCATTATGAGGCGGTGGCGATCCTGAAAAATAAAATTAGTGGGCCAGCGAGTGCTATCCTCACATCCCATAATACAGTCTTGAATTTCGATGCGATCATCGCAAGATTGGATTGCACGTATGCAGATAAGACGTCTCTGCGGGTGCTGAGGCAGCAGTTAGAACTGGTTAGGCAAGGAGATTTGAGCTTAATGAGTTATTATGATGAAGTCGAAAAGAAACTTACATTAGTAACAAACAAGATCGTCATGACGCATAATGCGATCCTATGCGCGGAAATAAGGGATGATGCCCTACATTCCTCTATGGCAGGCCTTAGAAGGGCCCTCAAAGCTTTGGTCATACCGGCAAAACCGAGGGATTTACCATCAGCGCTAGCAACAGCTAGGGAAGCTGAAAACAGCCTGGAGAGGAGTGCATTTTCGGCATCCTACGCAAAGGTAGTGGATGAGAGAGGAAGTACCAATGAGAATAACAAAACAAATAGTACCCAAACCAGACAGGATAAGGTTACGATAGGAACCCCCACTTCACTGGGAATCGAACCCAGAATAATAGGCCGGAAGCAAGGCAGCCAGCGAACGACAGGGATTCGCACTTCAAATCTCAAGTACATGGATGTCAACTCCTCGACATCGAGTTTTAGACAGCAAACGAACTGGCGGAAGGATCAATCCCCACAAAACGAGGGTCTGAAGAGACAAAACACATCAGAGCGTAGGTCTGATTATAGGCGCCAGAAGGTAAACAATATTAATCAAAAAAATTGCGCCAAAGAGGAAAATGAGTACAAGGACATGGCCGAAGCTACACAGGCCGAACTAAATGACGAAGAAAGCTTAACCGACGACAATGATATGCTCAATTTTTTAGGGAGCACTCCCGTTTGCCGTACATCAAACGGCAATTGGATGACAGAACAATAAAAAATTTTAATAGATACTGGGGCGGCAAAGAATTATATTAAACCCGTAAAGGGATTAAAAACATAATGCCTGTCGATTCCCCGTTCACTGTGAACTCTATACATGGGTCCAGTGAGATAAAACATAAATGTTCAGTCGTAATTTTCGGCAAAGTTGCCACTTTCTTCATATTAGTTAACCTTGGCACATTCGATGCCATAATATGCTTCGACCTGCTCACGCAGGCAGGGGTTAATATGAATTTAACAACGAGTACCATAAAATATGGCAACTCCGTTGAGACGCTAAGTCACTTCAAATGCACTGACGTTAATATTAATGACATTGTAGTCCCAGAGTCGGTACAAACAGAATTCAGAGAAATGCTATGGAAAAGAATAAAAACATTTTCGACCTCTAACTAGGCACTACCATTCAATACTTCCGTTGTAATAAGCAAGCAGTTTTTTCACGACTTTATCCATACCCAGCGAGTGTGGCAGATTTCGTGAACAAAGAGATTGCGCAACTACTAAAGGATAGCATCATAAGACCATCCAAGTCGGCATATAATAGCCCGGCATGGGTAGTCGACAAGAAAGGACTAGACAGTGAGGGTAACAGGAATAAGAGGCTAGTCATTGATTTCAGGAAACTGAATGAAAAAACAGTCGCGGACCGTTACCCAATGCCGAATGTCCAGATGATCCTAGCCAACTTAGGCAAAGCGAGGTACTTCACCACGCTGGATCTGAAATCTGGATATCACCAAATTTGCCTGGCCGAAAACGACCGTGAGAAGACATCCTTCTTGGTAAATGGCGGCAAATATGAGTTTTGCCGATTGCCTTTCGAGTTGAAAAATGCGGGAAGCATTTTTCAACGAGCAATCGATGATGTTCTTCGGGAGCAAATAGGGAAGATATGCTACGTCTATGTAGATGACGTAATAATATTTTCAGAAAATGCAACCGATCATATCAAACATATCGAGGTGGTACTCAAGCGACTTGGTGAAGCAAATATGAGAGTAGCCAAGGAGAAGACAAAGTTCTTCAAAGAAAGCGTCGAGTATCTGGGATTCATTGTCACCAGAAACGGCGCAACGACAGATCCTGAAAAAGTGAAAGCAATTCAGGATTACCCGGAACCTAAAAACCTGTATGCCCTAAGATCTTTCCTGGGATTAGCCAGTTATTACAGGGTATTCATTAAAGATTTCGCTTCAATAGCGAGACCTTTGACAAATGTGCTAAAAGGCCAAGATGGCACTGTAAGTAAGCACATGTCAAGAAAGGTGATTATAGAATTCGAGAATCCACAAAAAGACGCATTTAACCGATTAAGGAACATACTAGCATCTGAGGATGTCATGCTAATGTACCCTGATTACAAAAAACCCTTTGACCTTACAACCGACGCCTCCGCCAGCGGCATTGGCGCAGTATTATCCCAAGAAGGTAGGCCAATAACGATGATCTCGCGAACACTGAAGGCATGCGAGGCACACTACGCCACAAACGAAAGAGAGTTGCTTTCTATTGTGTGGGCCTTGGGAAAATTACAAAATTACCTATATGGAACCAGGGAACTGCATATACGGACCATCAGCCGTTAACATTTGCAGTTTCCGAAGGAAACACGAACTCGAAAATCAAGAGATGGAAGGCGTTCATTGAAGAACATAATGCTAAGCTGAATTATAAGCCCGGAAAGGAAAATTTTGTTGCAGACGCCTTATCACGGCAAGAGCTTAACGCTCTACAAAAAGATACAAGTTCAGACGGAGCTACCTTCCATAGTGAGGAGTCCCTAACGTATACCATTAACACGTCGGACAACCCTCTGAATTGTTATAGAAACCAAATTGTCATCGAAGAAGCGCGATACTCTTCACATCGCAGAATTATTTTATTCGGCAGAAAAACCAGCCACCTAGTCCAATTCACGGACAAAAACAACTTACTTGAAACACTGAAACTTGCCGTAAATCCATTCAATTGTGAATTACAGACCTTAGCGATCTTCCAACACGATCTCGTGTCGCTATTTCCGGCAACTAGATTCTGGCATTGCAGGAAGATAGTTGCAGATATCACTAACAAAGGTGAACAAATAGAAATAATTCACACAGAAGACAATCGTGCGCATAGAGTAGCGCAGGAATATGTAAAGCAAGTTCTTAGGGATTACTACTTCCCAAAGATGACCAAGTTTTCCAACGAAGTAGCATTAAATTGCAAAGTATGCATTACCGCTAAGTACAACCGGCATCCAAAAAAACAGGAGATTGGAGAAACACCAATCCCATCATATAGTGGAGAAATATTACATATAGACATATTATCCACGGACCAAAAATTATTTCTGACTTGCATAGATAAATTTTCTAAGTTTGCTATGGTCAAGCCGATAACTTCGAGGGCAATAACTGACCTCATAAACCCCATCTTACAAATTATAAACGTTTTCAAACGTTTTCAACAATGAACCATCGTTCAAATCAGAAACGATTACTTCGCTCCTCAAGAGCCAATTCAACATAGATATGGTGAACGCACCGCCGCTCCATAGTAGCTCTAATGGACAGGTGGAGCGCTTCCATAGCACCTTAGCAGAGATAGCTAGGTGCCTTTAAATTGACAAAAGAATAAGCGACACAAGCCAAGCAATTATGCGGGCAGCTGTCGAATACAATAAAACAATACACTCCGTATTACACGCGGTCCCAGAAGAATTTAGGGAACAAATAAAATGCAAAACTTATACGAGCACAAAAGAACTCACTATCCAGAAATAACGTAAGTAGGCAGAACAGAGTATTTGAGGTAGGAGAAAGAGTCTTCCTCAAAAACAACAAAAGATTGGGCAATAAGTTGTCGCCGCTTTGCTCCGAAGGCACCATCCAAGCTGACCTGGGAACGTCAGTTCTCATTAGGGGAGGGTGGTCCATAAGGATAATTTGCGATAGTGCTAAGTTTTAAATTAAAAGTATCATCAGTTAATAATATAATAACCTTATTTTATACAGGTTCATCGGGATATTGTTCATAGTAGTCACCTTGACGCACGCGCGAGTTACCGATTTCACCTACGCAAATTACATACCAATTTTGGATGGTGAAGTGCTAGTATGGGAGCAACTTAGTTATATAAAACATTTAGCAAATTTGTCAAATTTTGCATAAATTAACAGAACTTTTCCCGCAATCGCATATGCGAAAACTTTTAGAGGTAGATATAGAACACATAAGGAACAATTTAGCGAGCCTTACCATACACCATAGAATAGCCAGGAGTTTAGATTTTATAGGATCTGCACTTAAGATAGTGGCGGGAACTCCTGACGCAGCGGACCTAGAAAGAATAAAAATTACCGAGGCCCAACTCATAGACGCAAACAATAAGCAGGTGATAGTAATCACTGAAGCTCAAAAACAAGACAAACCAACTAACTGTTACAGTCAACAAATTAATTAAAGAAAAGAAGGGCGAATTTGTTGACACGCCCCACTTATACGAACCCCTACTTGCACGCAACAGAATGATGGTATCGGAAATCCAGAATCTTATGTTAACAATCACACTTGCAAAATCCAATATTATAAATCCAGCCATTTTTGATCATAATGACATTAAATCTATCTTTACCGAACATCTCACCGAAATTCCTAAAATAAGTTTAATGAGTGTGTCTAAAATCAAAATATTTCAATCAGATAATATAATTGTTGAATATCCTAAGGTAAAAATGTTTGCAGAAAAGTCATGTTATTCCCAGTAGTTCATAACAACACCATCCTACAATTGCGTGATGATGTGGTAGCTGAATGCGCCGGACAAGTTCAACCTTTAACAGAGTGCGTCACTACCAACTACGCTACCTTCTGCAAGGAATCATTGCAGGAAACTTGTGCCAGCGGGTTACACTCAGGAAAAGCAGCAACATGCCTCACACAACCCAGTCACCTATTAATAACTCACCAGCAAGCGTCAGAGTAGACGACGGGCCCTTAATCGGCACCAGGGGCACTTGCCTCATCACATTTGAACGAGAGGCAACTGTAAATGAGACCATCTACCTCAACTACCATCGAGTGATAAAGAAGGAGCCTGGCATTGCAGCATCTCCGCTCCTGAAGATTACCGGGCATGACCAAGTACTTAGCCTACCGTTGCTCAAAAGAATGAATGAGCACAGCCTTGATATTATCAGGCGACTGAGGGATGACGTAACTTCAGGGGGAACAACCAATGTGTGGCTCATGATTGGTATGGTCATTGGTCTCGTCTTCTGTAGCGTCGGCGTGATTCAACAATGCTGGAATCGAAGGAAGACTTCCCTAGGATTGCAGGCGTTGGCAAGGGTTGGCAGCGTTTGTGATGCACGCGCGGAGGCATTATTGTTGTGTGGCGCAAACAAGTTGCAGTCTACGACTGGTCGGTGCACTTTGTCGACTAAGCGTCTGCATGCCATGAGAATTCCACGTGGCAATATTTCGCTGACCAATAGTTTTATATTTCAATTGTACTAAGCTTAAGATTTATATTCATTTTTGTTAGAGTTTAGTTTTGTATCACCAATCAAACCGCCTTGACGGATAATAAAATACTAACTCCGGCATAGCCGTTGACCAACCGTATTTTACTGCTAAGCAAACGCTAATCTAATAACTAGTTACTTATTTCAGATGAAAGGTAACTTGCCGCGAACTACTAATAGTCGGTCTTGTGGCAGCAAAATAAATCCATTTATATGTTAGCATGATTTAGGTTATGGTGGGTATTTATTTTTTTTTTTTCCAGATTGAAATCTTCTACACAAGAAATTATTTATATATGTGGGATTTCTGTTGAATTGGCAACGATGGTCGAAAATAAGATTGGCAACGACGGAGAGATTGGCAACGATAGTCGAAGATAAGATTGGCAACGACGGAGAAATTGGCAACGAAGAAGAGAAGTGGCGACGACAAGAGAGAGTTTTGAGCGGCAACGACGACGAGAACGACGAAGAAATTAAGAGGAACGACGCGAATCTTAAAATAAACGAAGAACGACGCAAAACTAGAAAAAGAAGTAACTACGAACGAGGAAAATTAAAATCATAACGACGAACGAGTTTAATTCTTTGTTTTGTATTTTAGCATAATAACACAGTTAACTAAATAAACTTACTTAATTATAAAAAATACTTATGTGGTAAATAACAATCCCACATATATAAAAATGTATAAAATAATATGTCCACCAAGTCTCGGGTACCCGCTCGGGTGGCATCTGTAAGGAAGTTTTTCTCAGGCCGGGGTACAACTCTCAGTCTCCCCAGGGTCTTTCCTACACAGAATATTTACAGTTTCACAACGGCAAAAATGATCATTTTCTTATTTTAAGATGTTTTAGGACTTTCCGGACATCTTCGCGGGAAATGGTTATTCCACATTCCTCTTGTAGCTTTTTGGCAAACGTCCTTATGACCCGAGGCCGTCAGGTTGTAGTCTTTGTTTCTAGCCTTTCTTCTATTTTGGAGCGGCTTAGGTGTTATATACTGCCTTTATTGAAAGTAAAAACATTTTGGAGATCTCTACAACTGTTTTGCCTATTGTGTTCTTATAATAGACCATTTGGGCCATACCAAACATCCCAAAGACGGTTAAAAACGAACCAATTCTAGGAAACTATGAAAAAATTAGTCAACATATTGAAGCAGCAACCGAAGCTCGCTTTGAAAATTCCAGGAAAGAACGGTAAATACAAAAATAACAACGGAAAGAACCCCAAAAATGTATAGTTTTTGTTGTTTTTTTTGTCTTGTTTGAAATATTTCCAATTTTTTTTTCGTAACTCCAAAAGTAAATAGTTAAACTAAAAAATTAAAAAAATGTTTAATTAGGGGTTTTTTTTTCCTCTTAAAGTAAAAAAATGATGCTTTTTTGCGTTGTGTAAACACTTTATTGTCAAACTGTATGTAGCAAAACCGAAAAAGGCAGAGCATAGCCATACTAGATATGAGTGATCATCAAACTACATATACCGCTAACGAATGAGGGAAAAAGGAAGAGAGAAGAGCTTGTGATCGATCGTTATAAACTTTATTATAGCAATAATGACCTTTACTATATATATTAACTATTGCCTATCAAATTATTACCACACTGCACTGCCTGAATGGCCTCCGAATGGGTAGCATTGGTGGCCTTTGGACGGACTCACCCGCTATTACACACAGTGTTGTTCCGATGGAATAATTATCTTGGTGACTCCTTTGCTTGGTATCCTGTAGGACTTGTATCTCCTCTTTGTAATCCTGTTTTCTTGTCTTAGGTGCATTTTTGTATTTCGTCTCCTCCATGGTCTTTTGATTACCTCCGGTTAATGGTCACTGGTTAACTTCTTGACATCTTGTTTCTTCCGTGGTCTTACATTACACTTCTAATGAGTTCCATGGTATCCGATCAACTCCTGGTCTGTTCTATGTCTTAGATTACTTCCGATGAGTTCCATGGTATCCGATCAACTGATTTTCAGTTTCCCTTTGATTTTGGGGCCTTGGCTCGAGCTTAGGCTTCGAGAAGTTTCTAAGCAAAAAAACTTGGCAATAGCAACTGGCGTTGCATAGATTACTATTGCTGTGTATGTATGTCTATGATAAGCCGGTGTACGTATGTTCTTTTTAATTCATTAGCACAGCACTTATCCTGTAGGTGGTCTTGATTCCTCGGGCATAGCTTCCCACATGAATTGCTGAGCACCGTACAGGAAAATGGATCTTACCACACTGCTAAGCAGTAACCTCCTTTCTTGCTTTGGGCCACAAGTGTTAAGCATTGTTCCTGTCAGTGTATGCCAGGTGTTCCCGAAAGCTTCAGCAACATTTGCAGATTCAACAGCCTTCCTACTGCTAATGAGAACTACCTCCGTCTTGGGCGACGCCAGAGTCAGTCCTACGGAACTGAGCCAGTTTCCAAAAGCTGCGTTTTTAACGAATAAGGTTATCACCAGACAGTAATTCTTAGAGCCGCCTTTCAATCGGGATCCCTCATTGGGATCTAGCCTGTTGGGCTAGATTCGCTTGACCACGAGCTTATGCGCCTTGCCCCACGGGTCGTGCTCTGCGGAGTCGCAAAGTTGTAGAAACACTTCCCTCTTGGAAGTCAATATTGGGCCGTATTCAACGTGGAGTGGTTGCCAGCCAAAGACGGCTCCTTTTCTTGCTCTTTGGTACTTCCTCCTGGCCGATATGTCGGCGATGTTTGCATTCCACCAGAATGCTGGTTGATGGTGCCTCCCGTTGCACTCAGAATCTTGGTCGCATTGTGCAGCTTTCAGGGCTGATGAGAACAGCCTCGTGTTAACTGTATCAACCTTGTAGTTATTGGTGCTCTGTGAGCATGCCGTGTTCGGCGGTGTTTGGTTATATTTGGCTGTGGCTAGTATTCCTACGGCCAGGATGACTCCTGGTCTTGCCTGTCTACCCCTGTCGCCTGCTACGCACCTTATATTCTGCTAGGAAATGCTTCTGGTCTTCCCTATCTGTGCTAGGAATAATCCTAGTCTTTGCTAAATCGCTATGAATAACTCCTAGTCTTCAATATTTTTTCCTTTTTTGATATGCTTTATCACGCCTATTTCCTTGCACAATTAGCCGGCTTGTGTAAGCGTTCCCTTTGGGCTTCTCGTTGAAACTGTTTCCTCTGCTGTTCCAATGTTTCAAACTCAACTGCGCGTTGCATCAGTTATCATCACTTGTGTGGGCGAATGAACACTCGTAAACCTGGTGTGCAGTTTTCCAAAATTATTTCGAAATCCGGACATTTCAATGGACGCATCATGGTTTGCATTTCCACCATGAAATCTTTAAATGACTCATTCCATTGTTGTTTTCTAGCTTTTAATTGATCTGCTGCTTGTCTAAAATTTCTCCTTCGGCCTATTGTTTGCTACAAACTATTTTAGTGCCTTATTTTGTAGCATTTCTGCCATTTCCCTTGGGATCATGTTTATGTCTAATCATAATACATGTCTGCTGTTCAAGAAATTCTATCGGCTTGGAACTGCCGTCGAAACGGAATGTCCATTCCCTCTCTTGCTTTGCCACTGCCGGATATTCGTTGCTTGTATTTGTTAAACCGATTATGTTACTTTCTGCAATTCTTCATTGCTCTTAATACAATGCTTGTTATTGCCTTTGTGGGCCATCTAGGCCACCAACGTTTCCCCGCCTTGGCGATGTTAGTATTGCCCCACCGGAATTACTTTTGCGGCCTTTGTAATTTTTCCTGTTAGCGAGCTGATTTATGACTGGCATTCAGGGTCGTCCTCATGTTATTTGACCCATTTTTCGAACTGTTTTCTCATCGCTTCTTCAGTTCCAGTTAACGTGCATCCGCATATTTCTCCGGTTTTTTAGCAATTTGTCCTTTTTCATATAATAAATCCATGATTTTGTCATTCTGCCGGTTTTTGTGGAATTGATTTCTTATAATAAAAGTTAAACCTTGAATTTTTCTTTTTCCATACAGAGAAAGAATAAATCCTTTAAATCTCTTTCACCAGTTAAGCACGTTATGCGCCAGTTGTAACGATCCTTTTGGGATCGGCAGAGCCGGATTTCAATTGTGCGCTGGTTAAATGAGAGCAAACAGATTTTCTTTCTTTTAAATAAGTTATAATTTTATTGGCAATTTATTTTTCGGATGGTGGTAAAGCCAGATAGTTTCTGCACGGAATGTTTGCTATGTTGTGGTGAATAGTGTTGAACCCAGATTGTACCGCTGGTCATGACAGTTTTGCGTTGTTCTTTTTGAAGACAAATCAACAATTTTGAAACAAGACGTGCAGACACTCGTCTCATGACCAAGACATCATTAATAATAGTATGAACGGATCCATTTGATATGCTCAGCTCGATAGCTATCTCTGTTTCGGTCACACGGCGATTTTCAAGCACAATTTCCTTTACTTTTCCAATGTTTTCGTCGTTTACTGATATTGCTGGACGACGTTCATTAGGCAAGTTTTCAACCGATGTACGGCCCTCTTTGAACGATTTGTACCACTGGAAAATACCTGCATGCGATAAAGCAGAGTTCCATAGGCTGCTTGCAACATTTTTAAGGCGTCTGAAGCCGAAATTTTGTTATAATAACAAAATTTTAAATAAATTCTTTGTTCAACTTGAATTTCCATCGTTTAATTCGAAAAACACACTCGAGGTAGACTTGTTTACAGTAGCACAGAAAACAAACTATGTGACATATCACGCTGAAATTTGCCATGTAAGCTTATTTGAGCAGAAGGTATAATACTATATTTAAATATATTTTATTCACATATAGCGCCCACGATTCCAGCGTTTCCCCCAACTTTTGCTTTTGCTTAAGATGGCTCCCTCGACCTCTTACACTCTCCGTTAGTTGCCGGGAATCCACATACACTTTGTTGTTGCTGACAGACGAACTGCAACCCCTCGCCTACTCCGCTCAACCATGCGCATGTTGACATCTGTGTGTCTGTGGTTTGCACACTTGTATGTGGGTGTGTTCGCTGTTGCGGTTCTATGCTTTCACCAACACGGAGTTGCTCTTACATGTTTTCTATTTATTTACTTTGCATATTTTCAACTTTTGCTGTTAACTCTCCTCCTCTCCATACATATGTATGTAATTATGTTTGTTAATATTTTGGCTGAATGTTTGAATTCTTGCTTACGGTTCGATCGCATCTTTCGTTTGTTTGTGTGTTCGATCAAACCTAGATTTTCGTTTGTATATTTGCCTCGAACACCCAAACGCGCGCTTCTATGATATTTGAATTAGTTTTAAGCCAATTAATATTTGTATTATAAACAACATATAAAAAGACAACATATTTATTATATGCTTTCTGGCGTAACTCGTGAGGCGACTTTATGAGGTATATATATATATATATATATATATAAATAAAATATCCCTCAGAAATGTTGGCAGTAAACTCCAGCATGTTCGATGCAACAGGATATACGGTGGATTTTGGCCTCTTGTTAAAACTGTTTCCTCTCCTCTTCCAATGTTTCAAAATCATCTGCCAGTTGCATCAGTTCTTCTAGAGTTTGTACATTGTGTGGACGAATGCACACTCTTAAATCAAAAAGTCAAATGGTAATGGTGAAAAAGAAACAAAATAAATGCAAAATCTATAAAAGGCGCATATACAATGTTGAGAATAAGACTATATTTTAGATCAATTGCGCGAAGCGAAATTTATAAGCAGTCTGGATTTAAAAGATGGATATTGGCAGATTCCGTTGGAAATAAACAGCATTCACAGTTCCAGGAAAGGGATTGTATTAGTGGAAAGTGATGCCGCAGTGGAAGCGGTAGTATCCTGTCACAAACGGTTCGTGCCAAGTTTCACAACGCTAGTAAAACCATTAAGTTCATGACTAAAAAAGAAAAACAAAATGGGTATGGGACAAAAAATAGCAGGATGCGTTTAATATGGCAAAGCAGAAGACCAGTTTTGACATGTCCAGATTTTTTCAAAATGTTTGTATTGCAAACCGACGCGAGCAACTACGGCATAGGGGTAATTTTGATGCAATATACCTATAGAGCAATTTTTAGAAAGATTAATAGCAGCGAGAGTCCAACTGGGCGGATTAAACGCTAATCTAATGAAGCAAGCAAGTCGTCCCTGCCGACTTTGAGTATACCCTGTACCAAGTAGAGTAACTGTATTAAATCAAACTCCTTCAAATTCGCCATTAATTCAAACTAAAATTCTCCTCACAAGCGGCAGCAATGAACGCATGCTATCTCGCTCACACTTACTACGCAATGTCGCACTGGGCATTTCAGTACAAATTGTACGTAGATATATCTCCGACATTTCTTGTCCGATTTTAACAAAATTCAGTCAGCTGACACCTTTTAGTCATATTATTGGGTGTGCCAAATAAGAATACGCTATCTTTAATTTTACTCTAGTTATACGTTTTTCCTGAATTGCGGGGGCGGAAGTGGGCGCGGCAAAAATTTGAAACAAACTTGATCTGCGTAGACACTACACGAATGCTGACACCAAATTTGGTTGCTCTTGCTCTTGTAGTCTCTGAGATCCACGTGTTCATACGGACGGACGGACGGACAGACGGACGGACAGACGGACATGTTTCAATCGACTCAGCTATTGATGCTGATCAAGAATATATATACTTTATGGGGTCGGAAATGCTTCCTTCTGCCTGTTACATACATTTTAGCGACTTTAATATACCTTTTTACCCTATGGGTACAGGGTATAATAACTAGTTACTTATTTCAGATGAAAGGTAACTTGCCGCGAACTACTAATAGTCGGTCTTGTGGCAGCAAAATAAATCCATTTATATGTTAGCATGATTTAGGTTATGGTGGGTATTTATTTTTTTTTTTCCAGATTGAAATCTTCTACACAAGAAATTATTTATATATGTGGGATTTCTGTTGAATTGGCAACGATGGTCGAAAATAAGATTGGCAACGACGGAGAGTTTGCAACGATAGTCGAAGATAAGATTGGCAACGACGGAGAAATTGGCAACGAAGAAGAGAAGTGGCAACGACAAGAGAGAGTTTTGAGCGGCAACGACGACGAGAACGACGAAGAAATTAAGAGGAACGACGCGAATCTTAAAATAAACGAAGAACGACGCAAAACTAGAAAAAGAAGTAACTACGAACGAGGAAAATTAAAATCATAACGACGAACGAGTTTAATTCTTTGTTTTGTATTTTAGCATAATAACACAGTTAACTAAATAAACTTACTTAATTATAAAAAATACTTATGTGGTAAATAAGAATCCCACATATATAAAAATGTATAAAATAATATGTCCACCAAATCTCGGGTACCCGCTCGGGTGGCATCTGTAAGGAAGTTTTTCTCAGGCCGGGGTACAACTCTCAGTCTCCCCAGGGTCTTTCCTACACAGAATATTTACAGTTTCACAACGGCAAAAATGATCATTTTCTTATTTTAAGATGTTTTAGGACTTTCCGGACATCTTCGCGGGAAATGGTTATTCCACATTCCTCTTGTAGCTTTTTGGCAAACGTCCTTATGACCCGAGGCCGTCAGGTTGTAGTCTTTGTTTCTAGCCTTTCTTCTATTTTGGAGCGGCTTAGGTGTTATATACTGCCTTTATTGAAAGTAAAAACATTTTGGAGATCTCTACAACTGTTTTGCCTATTGTGTTCTTATAATAGACCATTTGGGCCATACCAAACATCCCAAAGACGGTTAAAAACGAACCAATTCTAGGAAACTATGAAAAAATTAGTCAACATATTGAAGCAGCAACCGAAGCTCGCTTTGAAAATTCCAGGAAAGAACGGTAAATACAAAAATAACGACGGAAAGAACCCAAAAAGCGTAATATGTAAACACTTAGTTGGAAGCTGGATTTTGTGCAATGTATAGTTTTTGTTGTTTTTTTTGTCTTGTTTGAAATATTTCCAATTTTTTTTTTCGTAACTCCAAAAGTAAATAGTTAAACTAAAAAATTAAAAAAATGTTTATTTAGGGGTTTTTTTTTCCTCTTAAAGTAAAAAACACTTTGTTGTCAAACTGTATGTAGCAAAACCGAAAAAGGCAGAGCATAGCCATACTAGATGGAAGTGATCAACAAACTACATATACCGCTAACGAATGAGGGAAAAGGGAAG
Source organism: Drosophila neocordata (assembly GCA_018903615.1). Classification (NCBI taxonomy): domain Eukaryota; kingdom Metazoa; phylum Arthropoda; class Insecta; order Diptera; family Drosophilidae; genus Drosophila; species Drosophila neocordata. The sequence continues at coordinate 177,938 of JAEIGI010000047.1, forward strand.
AGAGAAGAGCTTGTGATCGATCGTTATAAACTTTATTATAGCAATAATGACCTTTACTATATATATTAACTATTGCCTATCAAATTATTACCACACTGCACTGCCTGAATGGCCTCCGAATGGGTAGCATTGGTGGCCTTTGGACGGACTCACCCGCTATTACACACAGTGTTGTTCCGATGGAATATTAATCTTGGTGACTCCTTTGCTTGGTATCCTGTAGGACTTGTATCTCCTCTTTGTAATCCTGTTTTCTTGTCTTAGGTGCATTTTTGTATTTCGTCTCCTCCATAGTCTTTTGATTACCTCCGGTTAATGGTCACTGGTTAACTTCTTGACATCTTGTTTCTTCCGTGGTCTTACATTACACTTCTAATGAGTTCCATGGTATCCGATCAACTCCTGGTCTGTTCTATGTCTTAGATTACTTCCGATGAGTTCCATGGTATCCGATCAACTGATTTTCAGTTTCCCTTTGATTTTGGAGCCTTGGCTCGAGCTTAGGCTTCGATAAGTTTCTAAGCAAAAAAACTTGGCAATAGCAACTGGCGTTGCATAGATTACTATTGCTGTGTATGTATGTCGATGATAAGCCGGTGTACGTATGTTCTTTTTAATTCATTAGCACAGCACTTATCCTGTAGGTGGTCTTGATTCCTCGGGCATAGCTTCCCACATGAATTGCTGAGCACCGTACAGGAAAATGGATCTTACCACACTGCTAAGCAGTAACCTCCTTTCTTGCTTTGGGCCACAAGTGTTAAGCATTGTTCCTGTCAGTGTATGCCAGGTGTTCCCGAAAGCTTCAGCAACATTTGCAGATTCAACAGCCTTCCTACTGCTAATGAGAACTACCTCCGTCTTGGGCGACGCCAGAGTCAGTCCTACGGAACTGAGCCAGTTTCCAAAAGCTGCGTTTTTAACGAATAAGGTTATCACCAGACAGTAATTCTTAGAGCCGCCTTTCAATCGGGATCCCTCATTGGGATCTAGCCTGTTGGGCTAGATTCGCTTGACCACGAGCTTATGCGCCTTGCCCCACGGGTCGTGCTCTGCGGAGTCGCAAAGTTGTAGAAACACTTCCCTCTTGGAAGTCAATATTGGGCCGTATTCAACGTGGAGTGGTTGCCAGCCAAAGACGGCTCCTTTTCTTGCTCTTTGGTACTTCCTCCTGGCCGATATGTCGGCGATGTTTGCATTCCACCAGAATGCTGGTTGATGGTGCCTCCCGTTGCACTCAGAATCTTGGTCGCATTGTGCAGCTTTCAGGGCTGATGAGAACAGCCTCGTGTTAACTGTATCAACCTTGTAGTTATTGGTGCTCTGTGAGCATGCCGTGTTCGGCGGTGTTTGGTTATATTTGGCTGTGGCTAGTATTCCTACGGCCAGGATGACTCCTGGTCTTGCCTGTCTACCCCTGTCGCCTGCTACGCACCTTATATTCTGCTAGGAAATGCTTCTGGTCTTCCCTATCTGTGCTAGGAATAATCCTAGTCTTTGCTAAATCGCTATGAATAACTCCTAGTCTTCAATATTTTTTCCTTTTTTGATATGCTTTATCACGCCTATTTCCTTGCACAATTAGCCGGCTTGTGTAAGCGTTCCCTTTGGGCTTCTCGTTGAAACTGTTTCCTCTGCTGTTCCAATGTTTCAAACTCAACTGCGCGTTGCATCAGTTATCATCACTTGTGTGGGCGAATGAACACTCGTAAACCTGGTGTGCAGTTTTCCAAAATTATTTCGAAATCCGGACATTTCAATGGACGCATCATGGTTTGCATTTCCACCATGAAATCTTTAAATGACTCATTCCATTGTTGTTTTCTAGCTTTTAATTGATCTGCTGCTTGTCTAAAATTTCTCCTTCGGCCTATTGTTTGCTACAAACTATTTTAGTGCCTTATTTTGTAGCATTTCTGCCATTTCCCTTGGTATCATGTTTATGTCTACTCATAATACATGTCTGCTGTTCAAGAAATTCTATCGGCTTGGAACTGTCGTCGAAACGGAATGTCCATTCCCTCTCTTGCTTTGCCACTGCCGGATATTCGTTGCTTGTATTTGTTAAACCGATTATGTTACTTTCTGCAATTCTTCATTGCTCTTAATACAATGCTTGTTATTGCCTTTGTGGGCCATCTAGGCCACCAACGTTTCCCCGCCTTGGCGATGTTAGTATTGCCCCACCGGAATTACTTTTGCGGCCTTTGTAATTTTTCCTGTTAGCGAGCTGATTTATGACTGGCATTCAGGGTCGTCCTCATGTTATTTGACCCATTTTTCGAACTGTTTTCTCATCGCTTCTTCAGTTCCTGTTAACGTGCATCCGCATATTTCTCCGGTTTTTTAGCAATTTGTCCTTTTTCATATAATAAATCCATGATTTTGTCATTCTGCCGGTTTTTGTGGAATTGATTTCTTATAATAAAAGTTAAACCTTGAATTTTTCTTTTTCCATACAGAGAAAGAATAAATCCTTTAAATCTCTTTCACCAGTTAAGCACGTCATGCGCCAGTTGTAACGATCCTTTTGGGATCGGCAGAGCCGGATTTCAATTGTGCGCTGGTTAAATGAGAGCAAACAGATTTTCTTTCTTTTAAATAAGTTATAATTTTATTGGCAATTTATTTTTCGGATGGTGGTAAAGCCAGATAGTTTCTGCACGGAATGTTTGCTATGTTGTGGTGAATAGTGTTGAAACCAGATTGTACCGCTGGTCATGAAAACTTATAAGTGGATTGTATTTGGCTGTGCTTGCGGAACTATATTAACATTATTTTTGTTCAAATAATCGCGAACAAGACGAGATGTGTGAGCTGATGCATTATCGTGAAGCAAGAACCATGACTTATTGTCCCACAATTCCTTCCTTTTAAGACGAATGTTCTCGCGCAAACGCTTTAAAACGTCTAAATAATATTCAGCGTTAACACTTTCGTAATCGAAAAAAACAGTCAGCATAATTTTTGTGCGACTTTGGCGTGGTGTTTTGGGTTTCGGCTCCTCCGGGGAGCGTCATTCCGATGATTGTTGGGCTATTTCGAAGTCATACTCATAAATCCAAGTCTCGTCACCAGTAATGATGTGCCGGATGGTGATTAGTGTTGAACCCAGATTGTACCGCTGGTCATGAAAACTTATAAGTGGATTGTATTTGGCTGTGCTTGCGGAACTATATTAACATTATTTTTGTTCAAATAATCGCGAACAAGACGAGATGTGTGAGCTGGTGCATTATCGTGAAGCAAGAACCATGACTTATTGTCCCACAATTCCTTCCTTTTAAGACGAATGTTCTCGCGCAAACGCTTTAAAACGTCTAAATAATATTCAGCGTTAACACTTTCGTAATCGAAAAAAACAGTCAGCATAATTTTTGTGCGACTTTGGCGTGGTGTTTTGGGTTTCGGCTCCTCCGGGGAGCGTCATTCCGATGATTGTTGGGCTATTTCGAAGTCATACTCATAAATCCAAGTCTCGTCACCAGTAATGATGTGCCGGATGGTGATTAGTGTTGAACCCAGATTGTACCGCTGGTCATGAAAACTTATAAGTGGATTGTATTTGGCTGTGCTTGCGGAACTATATTAACATTATTTTTGTTCAAATAATCGCGAACAAGACGAAAAGTGTGAGCTGGTGCATTATCGTGATGCAAGAACCATGACTTATTGTCCCACAATTCCTTCCTTTTAGGACGAATGTTCTCGCGCAAACGCTTTAAAACGTCTAAATAATATTCAGCGTTAACACTTTCGTAATCGAAAAAAACAGTCAGCATAATTTTTGTGCGACTTTGGCGTGGTGTTTTGGGTTTCGGCTCCTCCGGGGAGCGTCATTCCGATGATTGTTGGGCTATTTCGAAGTCATACTCATAAATCCAAGTCTCGTCACCAGTAATGATGTGCCGGATGTCCGTATCAGTCAATGGCGAGCATTTCCTTAGCGACAGTTTTGCGTTGTTCTTTTTGAAGACAATTCAACAATTTTGAAACAAGACGTGCAGACACTCGTCTCATGACCAAGACATCATTAATAATAGTATGAACGGATCGATTTGATATGCTCAGCTCGATAGCTATCTCTGTTTCGGTCACACGGCGATTTTCAAGCACAATTTCCTTTACTTTTCCAATGTTTTCGTCGTTTACTGATATTGCTGGACGACGTTCATTAGGCAAGTTTTCAACCGATGTACGGCCCTCTTTGAACGATTTGTACCACTGGAAAACACGTGCATGCGATAAAGCAGAGTTCCATAGGCTGCCTGCAACATTTTTAAGGCGTCTGAAGCCGAAATTTTGTTATAATAACAAAATTTTAAATAAATTCTTTGTTCAACTTGAATTTCCATCGTTTAATTCGAAAAACACACTCGAGGTAGACTTGTTTACAGTAGCACAGAAAACAAACTATGTGACATATCACGCTGAAATTTGCCATGTAAGCTTATTTGAGCAGAAGGTATAATACTATATTTAAATATATTTTATTTACATATAGCGCCCACGATTCCAGCGTTTCCCCAACTTTTGCTTTTGCTTAAGATGGCTCCCTCGACCTCTTACACTCTCCGTTAGTTGCCGGGAATCCACATACACTTTGTTGTTGCTGACAGACGAACTGCAACCCCTCGCCTACTCCGCTCAACCATGCGCATGTTGACATCTGTGTGTCTGTGGTTTGCACACTTGTATGTGGGTGTGTTCGCTGTTGCGGTGCTATGCTTTCACCAACACGGCTAGTATTCCTACGGCCAGGATGACTCCTGGTCTTGCCTGTCTACCCCTGTCGCCTGCTACGCACCTTATATTCTGCTAGGAAATGCTTCTGGTCTTCCCTATCTGTGCTAGGAATAATCCTAGTCTTTGCTAAATCGCTATGAATAACTCCTAGTCTTCAATATTTTTTCCTTTTTTGATATGCTTTATCACGCCTATTTCCTTGCACAATTAGCCGGCTTGTGTAAGCGTTCCCTTTGGGCTTCTCGTTGAAACTGTTTCCTCTGCTGTTCCAATGTTTCAAACTCAACTGCGCGTTGCATCAGTTATCATCACTTGTGTGGGCGAATGAACACTCGTAAACCTGGTGTGCAGTTTTCCAAAATTATTTCGAAATCCGGACATTTCAATGGACGCATCATGGTTTGCATTTCCACCATGAAATCTTTAAATGACTCATTCCATTGTTGTTTTCTAGCTTTTAATTGATCTGCTGCTTGTCTAAAATTTCTCCTTCGGCCTATTGTTTGCTACAAACTATTTTAGTGCCTTATTTTGTAGCATTTCTGCCATTTCCCTTGGTATCATGTTTATGTCTACTCATAATACATGTCTGCTGTTCAAGAAATTCTATCGGCTTGGAACTGTCGTCGAAACGGAATGTCCATTCCCTCTCTTGCTTTGCCACTGCCGGATATTCGTTGCTTGTATTTGTTAAACCGATTATGTTACTTTCTGCAATTCTTCATTGCTCTTAATACAATGCTTGTTATTGCCTTTGTGGGCCATCTAGGCCACCAACGTTTCCCCGCCTTGGCGATGTTAGTATTGCCCCACCGGAATTACTTTTGCGGCCTTTGTAATTTTTCCTGTTAGCAAGCTGATTTATGACTGGCATTCAGGGTCGTCCTCATGTTATTTGACCCATTTTTCGAACTGTTTTCTCATCGCTTCTTCAGTTCCTGTTAACGTGCATCCGCATATTTCTCCGGTTTTTTAGCAATTTGTCCTTTTTCATATAATAAATCCATGATTTTGTCATTCTGCCGGTTTTTGTAGAATTGATTTCTTATAATAAAAGTTAAACCTTGAATTTTTCTTTTTCCATACAGAGAAAGAATAAATCCTTTAAATCTCTTTCACCAGTTAAGCACGTTATGCGCCAGTTGTAACGATCCTTTTGGGATCGGCAGAGCCGGATTTCAATTGTGCGTTGGTTAAATGAGAGCAAACAGATTTTCTTTCTTTTAAATAAGTTATAATTTTATTGGCAATTTATTTTTCGGATGGTGGTAAAGCCAGATAGTTTCTGCACGGAATGTTTGCTATGTTGTGGTGAATAGTGTTGAAACCAGATTGTACCGCTGGTCATGAAAACTTATAAGTGGATTGTATTTGGCTGTGCTTGCGGAACTATATTAACATTATTTTTGTTCAAATAATCGCGAACAAGACGAGATGTGTGAGCTGATGCATTATCGTGAAGCAAGAACCATGACTTATTGTCCCACAATTCCTTCCTTTTAAGACGAATGTTCTCGCGCAAACGCTTTAAAACGTCTAAATAATATTCAGCGTTAACACTTTCGTAATCGAAAAAAACAGTCAGCATAATTTTTGTGCGACTTTGGCGTGGTGTTTTGGGTTTCGGCTCCTCCGGGGAGCGTCATTCCGATGATTGTTGGGCTATTTCGAAGTCATACTCATAAATCCAAGTCTCGTCACCAGTAATGATGTGCCGGATGGTGATTAGTGTTGAACCCAGATTGTACCGCTGGTCATGAAAACTTATAAGTGGATTGTATTTGGCTGTGCTTGCGGAACTATATTAACATTATTTTTGTTCAAATAATCGCGAACAAGACGAGATGTGTGAGCTGGTGCATTATCGTGAAGCAAGAACCATGACTTATTGTCCCACAATTCCTTCCTTTTAAGACGAATGTTCTCGCGCAAACGCTTTAAAACGTCTAAATAATATTCAGCGTTAACACTTTCGTAATCGAAAAAAACAGTCAGCATAATTTTTGTGCGACTTTGGCGTGGTGTTTTGGGTTTCGGCTCCTCCGGGGAGCGTCATTCCGATGATTGTTGGGCTATTTCGAAGTCATACTCATAAATCCAAGTCTCGTCACCAGTAATGATGTGCCGGATGTCCGTATCAGTCAATGGCGAGCATTTCCTTAGCGACAGTTTTGCGTTGTTCTTTTTGAAGACAATTCAACAATTTTGAAACAAGACGTGCAGACACTCGTCTCATGACCAAGACATCATTAATAATAGTATGAACGGATCCATTTGATATGCTCAGCTCGATAGCTATCTCTGTTTCGGTCACACGGCGATTTTCAAGCACAATTTCCTTTACTTTTCCAATGTTTTCGTCGTTTACTGATATTGCTGGACGACGTTCATTAGGCAAGTTTTCAACCGATGTACGGCCCTCTTTGAACGATTTGTACCACTGGAAAATACCTGCATGCGATAAAGCAGAGTTCCATAGGCTGCCTGCAACATTTTTAAGGCGTCTGAAGCCGAAATTTTGTTATAATAACAAAATTTTAAATAAATTCTTTGTTCAACTTGAATTTCCATGGTTTAATTCGAAAAACACACTCGAGGTAGACTTGTTTACAGTAGCACAGAAAACAAACTATGTGACATATCACGCTGAAATTTGCCATGTAAGCTTATTTGAGCAGAAGGTATAATACTATATTTAAATATATTTTATTTACATATAGCGCCCACGATTCCAGCGTTTCCCCAACTTTTGCTTTTGCTTAAGATGGCTCCCTCGACCTCTTACACTCTCCGTTAGTTGCCGGGAATCCACATACACTTTGTTGTTGCTGACAGACGAACTGCAACCCCTCGCCTACTCCGCTCAACCATGCGCATGTTGACATCTGTGTGTCTGTGGTTTGCACACTTGTATGTGGGTGTGTTCGCTGTTGCGGTTCTATGCTTTCACCAACACGGAGTTGCTCTTACATGTTTTCTATTTATTTACTTTGCATATTTTCAACTTTTGCTGTTAACTCTCCTCCTCTCAATACATATGTATGTAATTATGTTTGTTAATATTTTGGCTGAATGTTTGAATTCTTGCTTACGGTTCGATCGCATCTTTCGTTTGTTTGTGTGTTCGATCAAACCTAGATTTTCGTTTGTATATTTGACTCGAACACCCAAACGCGCGCTTCTATGATATTTGAATTAGTTTTAAGCCAATTAATATTTGTATTATAAACAACATATAAAAAGACAACATATTTATTATATGCTTTCTGGCGTAACTCGTGAGGCGACTTTATGAGGTATATATATATATATATATATATATGTATATATAAATAAAATATCCCTCAGAAATGTTGGCAGTAAACTCCAGCATGTTCGATGCAACAGGATATACGGTGGATTTTGGCCTCTTGTTAAAACTGTTTCCTCTCCTCTTCCAATGTTTCAAAATCATCTGCCAGTTGCATCAGTTCTTCTAGAGTTTGTACATTGTGTGGACGAATGCACACTCTTAAATCAAAAAGTCAAATGGTAATGGTGAAAAAGAAACAAAATAAATGCAAAATCTATAAAAGACGCATATCCAATGTTGAGAATAAGACTATATTTTAGATCAATTGCGCGAAGCGAAATTTATAAGCAGTCTGGATTTAAAAGATGGATATTGGCAGATTCCGTTGGAAATAAACAGCATTCACAGTTCCAGGAAAGGGATTGTATTAGTGGAAAGTGATGCCGCAGTGGAAGCGGTAGTATCCTGACACAAACGGTTCGTGCCAAGTTTCACAACGCTAGTAAAACCATTAAGTTCATGACTAAAAAAGAAAAACAAAATGGGTATGGGACAAAAAATAGCAGGATGCGTTTAATATGGCAAAGCAGAAGACCAGTTTTGACATGTCCAGATTTTTTCAAAATGTTTGTATTGCAAACCGACGCGAGCAACTACGGCATAGGGGTAATTTTGATGCAATATACCTATAGAGCAATTTTTAGAAAGATTAATAGCAGCGAGAGTCCAACTGGGCGGATTAAACGCTAATCTAATGAAGCAAGCAAGTCGTCCCTGCCGACTTTGAGTATACCCTGTACCAAGTAGAGTAACTGTATTAAATCAAACTCCTTCAAATTCGCCATTAATTCAAACTAAAATTCTCCTCACAAGCGGCAGCAATGAACGCATGCTATCTCGCTCACACTTACTACGCAATGTCGCACTGGGCATTTCAGTACAAATTGTACGTAGATATATCTCCGACATTTCTTGTCCGATTTTAACAAAATTCAGTCAGCTGACACCTTTTAGTCATATTATTGGGTGTGCCAAATAAGAATACGCTATCTTTAATTTTACTCTAGTTATACGTTTTTCCTGAATTGCGGGGGCGGAAGTGGGCGCGGCAAAAATTTGAAACAAACTTGATCTGCGTAGACACTACACGAATGCTGACACCAAATTTGGTTGCTCTTGCTCTTGTAGTCTCTGAGATCCACGTGTTCATACGGACGGACGGACGGACAGACGGACGGACAGACGGACATGTTTCAATCGACTCAGCTATTGATGCTGATCAAGAATATATATACTTTATGGGGTCGGAAATGCTTCCTTCTGCCTGTTACATACATTTTAGCGACTTTAATATACCTTTTTACCCTATGGGTACAGGGTATAATAACTAGTTACTTATTTCAGATGAAAGGTAACTTGCCGCGAACTACTAATAGTCGGTCTTGTGGCAGCAAAATAAATCCATTTATATGTTAGCATGATTTAGGTTATGGTGGGTATTTATTTTTTTTTTCCAGATTGAAATCTTCTACACAAGAAATTATTTATATATGTGGGATTTCTGTTGAATTGGCAACGATGGTCGAAAATAAGATTGGCAACGACGGAGAGATTGGCAACGATAGTCGAAGATAAGATTGGCAACGACGGAGAAATTGGCAACGAAGAAGAGAAGTGGCAACGACAAGAGAGAGTTTTGAGCGGCAACGACGACGAGAACGACGAAGAAATTAAGAGGAACGACGCGAATCTTAAAATAAACGAAGAACGACGCAAAACTAGAAAAAGAAGTAACTACGAACGAGGAAAATTAAAATCATAACGACGAACGAGTTTAATTCTTTGTTTTGTATTTTAGCATAATAACACAGTTAACTAAATAAACTTACTTAATTATAAAAAATACTTATGTGGTAAATAAGAATCCCACATATATAAAAATGTATAAAATAATATGTCCACCAAATCTCGGGTACCCGCTCGGGTGGCATCTGTAAGGAAGTTTTTCTCAGGCCGGGGTACAACTCTCAGTCTCCCCAGGGTCTTTCCTACACAGAATATTTACAGTTTCACAACGGCAAAAATGATCATTTTCTTATTTTAAGATGTTTTAGGACTTTCCGGACATCTTCGCGGGAAATGGTTATTCCACATTCCTCTTGTAGCTTTTTGGCAAACGTCCTTATGACCCGAGGCCGTCAGGTTGTAGTCTTTGTTTTTTTTTTTTTTTTTTTTTTTTTTTTTTCGCGCGAATCCCAACGGGTGCACTAAATGCCCACACCTCCCGCCCAACCGACCGAGGGGCGCTAGCCGCATAACGTGCGGCTCGAGTCGCGGGGACAGTTCATACATACAGACAAAAACGAAAACTAAAGCTAGCTACGAGCTAAAAAAGAAAGAATAGAATTTTTTATTAATGGAAGAGAGAGTTCTGTACTGATTACATGATAAAGACGATTATAATCAGAACAAAGAACTCGGAAAGGTTCATGCAGTAAATAATTAGTAGAACAGCGTGACAGAGATATAGGTATAAAGTTTCTAGTAGGTCTACAAGGAATACTAAAATTTATTTGGTTCAATAGCTCGGGCGAGTCTATATCACCTTTAAGAAGCTTGTGCATAAAAATGACGCCAAGCATTATTCTACGATTAGTAAGAGAAGGAAGGCCAAGTAAAAGAAGTCTACTAGAGTACGATGGCAAATTGACATTACGATCCCAGTTCAGACCACGAAGAGCAAAAAGCAAGAACTGTTTTTGAACCGACTCAATTCTTGCTTGGTGTGACTCATACTGAGGTGACCAGATGCAAGATGCATATTCTAAAATAGGACGGACCAGTGAGGTGAAAAGAATTTTAGTTGTATATGGATCGTCAAACTCTTTTGACCATCTCTTTACAAACCCAAGAACGCCCATGGCTTTACCGACGGTAGAGGAAATATGGGACTTAAACGTTAGTTTACGGTCCATCAGGACACCCAAGTCATACATCTCATTAAGACGTTCTAATGGTGTATTAGTAAGAAAATAAGTAACTAAATGCGGAGAAGTTCTATAAAAAGTCATGACCTTGCATTTAGTTGCATTTAATTTTAATAAGTTATTATGACACCAAAGCTCAAGATTTTGAAGATCAGATTGCAATCGACAAGAAGAGGTAATGTCTTTGTAACTAAAACATAGCTTAACGTCATCTGCGTACATAAGGGCACGAGAGTAACTTATAACAGAGGGAAGGTCATTAATGAAAAGGGTAAACAGCAGTGGTCCCAAATGACTACCCTGAGGCACCCCCGAAGTAACATGTATGGATTTGGAATATGACGATTTAAAAAGAACCCTCTGAGTTCTATTTGTCAGGTATTCACGAATCCAATTAATTAAAGGACTTGGAAAGCCAATACTATTTAATTTATAAAGAAGAAGCGTATGATTAACAGAATCAAAAGCCTTACTGAAATCAGTATATATGACATCAGTTTGCCTTGCATTTCTAAATCCTTCGGTCGTTAAAGAAGTAAATTCTAAAAGGTTAGTGGTAGTAGATCTACATTTCACAAACCCATGTTGAGATGGTGAAATTATAGATCTACAAAAATGTTGCAATTGAGAAGTGATTAATTTTTCAAAAGCTTTAGGTATAGCGGACAATTTAGAAATACCCCTATAGTTGGATGCTTCCGATTTTTTACCGCTTTTATGGAGAGGAACTATATAGGATTCCTTCCAGATAGCTGGGAACGTGGAAGATTTGACAGACAAAAGAAAAAGTTTACGAATGGGCTTACATAAAGCCTCGGCGCAAAATCTGAGAACGCAACCTGGTATTCCATCAGGACCAGGAGAGTAGACAGGTTTCACTAAATTAAGCACGCTTAGGAGCGAACTTTCATCGATCGAAGGACTGTAAATGCAGTTAGAGCTTTTTACCTGGTAAGGATACGGAATGTCTGATTGATATTCCGTTGAGGAATAGGTTGTTGTAAAAAAGTCTGCAAACAAATCAGCGATGGCTTGATCAGAACTCGCTATATTGTTTTCAAGAGATAAGTATGATGGATAGACAGACATTTTGCGTTTGGAATTCACAAAGCTATAAAATTGTTTAGGATTACTAGAAAATTCTAATTTACAACGCTGCAGGTAATCCTTATAGCAGAGCGTATTACGCGTCAAAAACTTTGATCGAGCGACTACGTAACGCGCATAGTCTGAGGAGCGGCCTGATTTCTTGTAAATTTTATAACACCTCGATTTTATATTTTTCAAGTTAGTTAGCTCCCGAGAATGCCAGGGGGCCTATAGGCCGACACAGGGATCCTCAGCGGTACACAAACCTTAAAAAGCGAACCAAGAGTGTTATAAAACAGAGAAATAGCTTGGTTCATGTTTGAACAACTATACAGGGAAGACCAATCATTTTTAAGAATGAGCTCATTTAACTTACTAAAATTGGTCTTGCGAAAATTACGGGATTTAACCGCAGGACAACAACAGGCACCAACATTCGGTACACGATACGGAAGATCAATAGTTAACTCCAAAGTAGGATGAAAACTATCTTCAGGCAGGACAAGAGGGTTTATTCTAGAAACTGCACCATTGGTGGAATCGAGAACAAATATCAAATCCAAAGATCTATTATTCTTGTTACGGACTGGATTTATTTGAGTCAAAGATAACTCGAAAAGACCTTCAATAAAGCAATGTGAAATAGAAGGGAGCAACAAAGCAGATTCGTCAGTAGGGGACCATACTATTTCCGGTAAATTAAAGTCACCGAGAACAATTAACATGTCTCTATCAGACAGTAACGATGAGATGTGTTGGATAGAAACCAAGTGTTTAATGTACACTGCCATGTCGGATTGTGGCGGGATGTACGAGCAAGTGATGTAGACAGAGAAAGTCTTGAGACTGACCTTGACACTTACAAACTCAATCTCCTGGTTATCAGGAGATTGAATCCGGTCAGAAGATAACGACGAGTCAATGGCAATCAAGACTCCCCCGCCTACACGCGAAATGCGATCACACCTGAATATTGAAAATTTTGCAGACAGAACAGATGCATCATTAATGTCAGGTTTTAACCAAGTCTCTGAAAATGCTAAAATTTTATAATCAAATACTAGACTATCTACATAAAGTCTAGGAAGCTTAGATTTAAGTCCTCTTACGTTCTGATAGGCCAGATTAAGGGACGAAATTAGTTTTTTGGAACACCAGCAGATGCTGATATTCCGGAGGCAATAGAAGAAGAAGTAGAAGGAAGCCTAACTGAGCGAGTTTTCTTTTTGGCCGTATATTCTTTCACTAATATGTGATCCGGCCAAAAGCTGTTACTACAAATGCAGTCAAACAGTTCAACCGGGACACTAATTTTAAAGGAAGAGATCTCCCTTGAATAATTAAATTTAAATTTTTCCACCGCTATTTTTGATGCTTGCATTTTTGTCTTAATGTAACCTAAGACGTCATCCGAAGAAGTTTCGGGATCAAGCCTAGAAACAAATATATGTTTCTTCGGTGGTACTCCAGTCAGAGGCCTAATTAATGGTGTTCCTCTAACTGGGCAGCTGTTGGCAATAACCAAAGAATTTGGTAGTTGCCCGGACTGTTCGGAAACTACAGTTTCATTCGTCTGTATAGAGAGACCATTTCCAGGAGAAACGGAAATGGCCTCATCTTTACGCCCACCCTGTGTGACGGGGGTGGTAAACGATATGAGCTGCGGAGGGTTGGCTGTGAGCAGTGACGGAGATTGCGGAACTGCGGCCGAGACAGGGATAGGCACCGGCAGATGCAGGGACAGATTCCGCATACTAGTTTTCTTGCGCTTTGGAGACTCATTCAACAGCTTATAGCTTTTGAACTCTGTCTCCAAAGCGTTAAACTCATCAAAGAGTTTACGAAAACCAGATGACAGTTTCTTAAACTTGTCCCTGGTCTGCCTCATGAATACCCTCATCTCGATTTCCACTTCTCGGCATGAGTCGCATCCCCATTTGAGACCACCTCTTTGCTCCAAACTGTCCCTCACTTTGGCTGTGTAGCCGGCACACTTGACGTGCATGACATTATCACACAGCCAACAAGTGAGAAATACGTTATGGGGGGCAGGGGGGTTCAAACACTTTTTGCTGGAGCAGACAGACATTATAGTATTTTAATATTTTATTTATTTTAAAGTGAAAGAAAAAAAAAATCAAAATTCAATGAGAAAAGCCAAAGAAAAAACTCACTCAGTATTTAAAGTCAAATTCGACACTTGGGTCAAACTTGAAGAGAAAATAATTATTAAATTAAAGAGAGCACTACACAAGTACACGTATCACTTATACGCGAGACAGAGATAGATGCGAGCGCGATCAAAAGAAATTAAGAAAAAAAGAGCGGGAGAGCCAACAGCACTGCACATGCAACAACAGTACGTAGGCGAGAGCGCGAGAGTGATTTTAAAGCGGGAAGAAGTACAAAAGCAAAATCAAAGATTAATACAAAAGAATAATTTTAATGCTTTGATTTTGCGTTTATATGTCCAAATAAACAAAAATCACTATGTTAGTACGTAGGTAAACCACCACCAAACTATTGGACAATTTTTAAAGCAGCGCGATGACTTTAAAGTCGAAAATAAGGAAAGTTATGCAGGAGCACAGGAAAACGCGTCAATTCACAGAGAAAGCTTGAATTGTTATTGTTTCTAGCCTTTCTTCTATTTTGGAGCGGCTTAGGTGTTATATACTGCCTTTATTGAAAGTAAAAACATTTTGGAGATCTCTACAACTGTTTTGCCTATTGTGTTCTTATAATAGACCATTTGGGCCATACCAAACATCCCAAAGACGGTTAAAAACGAACCAATTCTAGGAAACTATGAAAAAATTAGTCAACATATTGAAGCAGCAACCGAAGCTCGCTTTGAAAATTCCAGGAAAGAACGGTAAATACAAAAATAACGACGGAAAGAACCCAAAAAGCGTAATATGTAAACACTTAGTTGGAAGCTGGATTTTGTGCAATGTATAGTTTTTGTTGTTTTTTTTGTCTTGTTTGAAATATTTCCAATTTTTTTTTTCGTAACTCCAAAAGTAAATAGTTAAACTAAAAAATTAAAAAAATGTTTAATTAGGGGTTTTTTTTCCTCTTAAAGTAAAAAACACTTTGTTGTCAAACTGTATGTAGCAAAACCGAAAAAGGCAGAGCATAGCCATACTAGATGGAAGTGATCAACAAACTACATATACCGCTAACGAATGAGGGAAAAGGGAAGAGAGAAGAGCTTGTGATCGATCGTTATAAACTTTATTATAGCAATAATGACCTTTACTATATATATTAACTATTGCCTATCAAATTATTACCACACTGCACTGCCTGAATGGCCTCCGAATGGGTAGCATTGGTGGCCTTTGGACGGACTCACCCGCTATTACACACAGTGTTGTTCCGATGGAATATTAATCTTGGTGACTCCTTTGCTTGGTATCCTGTAGGACTTGTATCTCCTCTTTGTAATCCTGTTTTCTTGTCTTAGGTGCATTTTTGTATTTCGTCTCCTCCATGGTCTTTTGATTACCTCCGGTTAATGGTCACTGGTTAACTTCTTGACATCTTGTTTCTTCCGTGGTCTTACATTACACTTCTAATGAGTTCCATGGTATCCGATCAACTCCTGGTCTGTTCTATGTCTTAGATTACTTCCGATGAGTTCCATGGTATCCGATCAACTGATTTTCAGTTTCCCTTTGATTTTGGAGCCTTGGCTCGAGCTTAGGCTTCGATAAGTTTCTAAGCAAAAAAACTTGGCAATAGCAACTGGCGTTGCATAGATTACTATTGCTGTGTATGTATGTCGATGATAAGCCGGTGTACGTATGTTCTTTTTAATTCATTAGCACAGCACTTATCCTGTAGGTGGTCTTGATTCCTCGGGCATAGCTTCCCACATGAATTGCTGAGCACCGTACAGGAAAATGGATCTTACCACACTGCTAAGCAGTAACCTCCTTTCTTGCTTTGGGCCACAAGTGTTAAGCATTGTTCCTGTCAGTGTATGCCAGGTGTTCCCTGAAAGCTTCAGCAACATTTGCAGATTCAACAGCCTTCCTACTGCTAATGAGAACTACCTCCGTCTTGGGCGACGCCAGAGTCAGTCCTACGGAACTGAGCCAGTTTCCAAAAGCTGCGTTTTTAACGAATAAGGTTATCACCAGACAGTAATTCTTAGAGCCGCCTTTCAATCGGGATCCCTCATTGGGATCTAGCCTGTTGGGCTAGATTCGCTTGACCACGAGCTTATGCGCCTTGCCCCACGGGTCGTGCTCTGCGGAGTCGCAAAGTTGTAGAAACACTTCCCTCTTGGAAGTCAATATTGGGCCGTATTCAACGTGGAGTGGTTGCCAGCCAAAGACGGCTCCTTTTCTTGCTCTTTGGTACTTCCTCCTGGCCGATATGTCGGCGATGTTTGCATTCCACCAGAATGCTGGTTGATGGTGCCTCCCGTTGCACTCAGAATCTTGGTCGCATTGTGCAGCTTTCAGGGCTGATGAGAACAGCCTCGTGTTAACTGTATCAACCTTGTAGTTATTGGTGCTCTGTGAGCATGCCGTGTTCGGCGGTGTTTGGTTATATTTGGCTGTGGCTAGTATTCCTACGGCCAGGATGACTCCTGGTCTTGCCTGTCTACCCCTGTCGCCTGCTACGCACCTTATATTCTGCTAGGAAATGCTTCTGGTCTTCCCTATCTGTGCTAGGAATAATCCTAGTCTTTGCTAAATCGCTATGAATAACTCCTAGTCTTCAATATTTTTTCCTTTTTTGATATGCTTTATCACGCCTATTTCCTTGCACAATTAGCCGGCTTGTGTAAGCGTTCCCTTTGGGCTTCTCGTTGAAACTGTTTCCTCTGCTGTTCCAATGTTTCAAACTCAACTGCGCGTTGCATCAGTTATCATCACTTGTGTGGGCGAATGAACACTCGTAAACCTGGTGTGCAGTTTTCCAAAATTATTTCGAAATCCGGACATTTCAATGGACGCATCATGGTTTGCATTTCCACCATGAAATCTTTAAATGACTCATTCCATTGTTGTTTTCTAGCTTTTAATTGATCTGCTGCTTGTCTAAAATTTCTCCTTCGGCCTATTGTTTGCTACAAACTATTTTAGTGCCTTATTTTGTAGCATTTCTGCCATTTCCCTTGGTATCATGTTTATGTCTACTCATAATACATGTCTGCTGTTCAAGAAATTCTATCGGCTTGGAACTGTCGTCGAAACGGAATGTCCATTCCCTCTCTTGCTTTGCCACTGCCGGATATTCGTTGCTTGTATTTGTTAAACCGATTATGTTACTTTCTGCAATTCTTCATTGCTCTTAATACAATGCTTGTTATTGCCTTTGTGGGCCATCTAGGCCACCAACGTTTCCCCGCCTTGGCGATGTTAGTATTGCCCCACCGGAATTACTTTTGCGGCCTTTGTAATTTTTCCTGTTAGCGAGCTGATTTATGACTGGCATTCAGGGTCGTCCTCATGTTATTTGACCCATTTTTCGAACTGTTTTCTCATCGCTTCTTCAGTTCCTGTTAACGTGCATCCGCATATTTCTCCGGTTTTTTAGCAATTTGTCCTTTTTCATATAATAAATCCATGATTTTGTCATTCTGCCGGTTTTTGTGGAATTGATTTCTTATAATAAAAGTTAAACCTTGAATTTTTCTTTTTCCATACAGAGAAAGAATAAATCCTTTAAATCTCTTTCACCAGTTAAGCACGTCATGCGCCAGTTGTAACGATCCTTTTGGGATCGGCAGAGCCGGATTTCAATTGTGCGCTGGTTAAATGAGAGCAAACAGATTTTATTGGCAATTTATTTTTCGGATGGTGGTAAAGCCAGATAGTTTCTGCACGGAATGTTTGCTGTGTTGTGGTGATTAGTGTTGAACCCAGATTGTACCGCTGGTCATGAAAACTTATAAGTGGATTGTATTTGGCTGTGCTTGCGGAACTATATTAACATTATTTTTGTTCAAATAATCGCGAACAAGACGAGATGTGTGAGCTGGTGCATTATCGTGATGCAAGAACCATGACTTATTGTCCCACAATTCCTTCCTTTTAGGACGAATGTTCTCGCGCAAACGCTTTAAAACGTCTAAATAATATTCAGCGTTAACCGATCGGCCTTGCGGAAGGAACTCCGAGTGCACCACACTTTCGTAATCGAAAAAAACAGTCAGCATAATTTTTGTGCGACTTTGGCGTGGTGTTTTGGGTTTCGGCTCCTCCGGGGAGCGTCATTCCGATGATTGTTGGGCTATTTCGAAGTCATACTCATAAATCCAAGTCTCGTCACCAGTAATGATGTGCCGGATGTCCGTATCAGTCAATGGCGAGCATTTCCTTAGCGACAGTTTTGCGTTGTTCTTTTTGAAGACAATTCAACAATTTTGAAACAAGACGTGCAGACACTCGTCTCATGACCAAGACATCATTAATAATAGTATGAACGGATCCATTTGATATGCTCAGCTCGATAGCTATCTCTGTTTCGGTCACACGGCGATTTTCAAGCACAATTTCCTTTACTTTTCCAATGTTTTCGTCGTTTACTGATATTGCTGGACGACGTTCATTAGGCAAGTTTTCAACCGATGTACGGCCCTCTTTGAACGATTTGTACCACTGGAAAATACCTGCATGCGATAAAGCAGAGTTCCATAGGCTGCTTGCAACATTTTTAAGGCGTCTGAAGCCGAAATTTTGTTATAATAACAAAATTTTAAATAAATTCTTTGTTCAACTTGAATTTCCATCGTTTAATTCGAAAAACACACTCGAGGTAGACTTGTTTACAGTAGCACAGAAAACAAACTATGTGACATATCACGCTGAAATTTGCCATGTAAGCTTATTTGAGCAGAAGGTATAATACTATATTTAAATATATTTTATTCACATATAGCGCCCACGATTCCAGCGTTTCCCCAACTTTTGCTTTTGCTTAAGATGGCTCCCTCGACCTCTTACACTCTCCGTTAGTTGCCGGGAATCCACATACACTTTGTTGTTGCTGACAGACGAACTGCAACCCCTCGCCTACTCCGCTCAACCATGCGCATGTTGACATCTGTGTGTCTGTGGTTTGCACACTTGTATGTGGGTGTGTTCGCTGTTGCGGTTCTATGCTTTCACCAACACGGAGTTGCTCTTACATGTTTTCTATTTATTTACTTTGCATATTTTCAACTTTTGCTGTTAACTCTCCTCCTCTCCATACATATGTATGTAATTATGTTTGTTAATATTTTGGCTGAATGTTTGAATTCTTGCTTACGGTTCGATCGCATCTTTCGTTTGTTTGTGTGTTCGATCAAACCTAGATTTTCGTTTGTATATTTGCCTCGAACACCCAAACGCGCGCTTCTATGATATTTGAATTAGTTTTAAGCCAATTAATATTTGTATTATAAACAACATATAAAAAGACAACATATTTATTATATGCTTTCTGGCGTAACTCGTGAGGCGACTTTATGAGGTATATATATATATATATATATATATATATATATATATATAAATAAAATATCCCTCAGAAATGTTGGCAGTAAACTCCAGCATGTTCGATGCAACAGGATATACGGTGGATTTTGGCCTCTTGTTAAAACTGTTTCCTCTCCTCTTCCAATGTTTCAAAATCATCTGCCAGTTGCATCAGTTCTTCTAGAGTTTGTACATTGTGTGGACGAATGCACACTCTTAAATCAAAAAGTCAAATGGTAATGGTGAAAAAGAAACAAAATAAATGCAAAATCTATAAAAGACGCATATCCAATGTTGAGAATAAGACTATATTTTAGATCAATTGCGCGAAGCGAAATTTATAAGCAGTCTGGATTTAAAAGATGGATATTGGCAGATTCCGTTGGAAATAAACAGCATTCACAGTTCCAGGAAAGGGATTGTATTAGTGGAAAGTGATGCCGCAGTGGAAGCGGTAGTATCCTGTCACAAACGGTTCGTGCCAAGTTTCACAACGCTAGTAAAACCATTAAGTTCATGACTAAAAAAGAAAAACAAAATGGGTATGGGACAAAAAATAGCAGGATGCGTTTAATATGGCAAAGCAGAAGACCAGTTTTGACATGTCCAGATTTTTTCAAAATGTTTGTATTGCAAACCGACGCGAGCAACTACGGCATAGGGGTAATTTTGATGCAATATACCTATAGAGCAATTTTTAGAAAGATTAATAGCAGCGAGAGTCCAACTGGGCGGATTAAACGCTAATCTAATGAAGCAAGCAAGTCGTCCCTGCCGACTTTGAGTATACCCTGTACCAAGTAGAGTAACTGTATTAAATCAAACTCCTTCAAATTCGCCATTAATTCAAACTAAAATTCTCCTCACAAGCGGCAGCAATGAACGCATGCTATCTCGCTCACACTTACTACGCAATGTCGCACTGGGCATTTCAGTACAAATTGTACGTAGATATATCTCCGACATTTCTTGTCCGATTTTAACAAAATTCAGTCAGCTGACACCTTTTAGTCATATTATTGGGTGTGCCAAATAAGAATACGCTATCTTTAATTTTACTCTAGTTATACGTTTTTCCTGAATTGCGGGGGCGGAAGTGGGCGCGGCAAAAATTTGAAACAAACTTGATCTGCGTAGACACTACACGAATGCTGACACCAAATTTGGTTGCTCTTGCTCTTGTAGTCTCTGAGATCCACGTGTTCATACGGACGGACGGACGGACAGACGGACGGACAGACGGACATGTTTCAATCGACTCAGCTATTGATGCTGATCAAGAATATATATACTTTATGGGGTCGGAAATGCTTCCTTCTGCCTGTTACATACATTTTAGCGACTTTAATATACCTTTTTACCCTATGGGTACAGGGTATAATAACTAGTTACTTATTTCAGATGAAAGGTAACTTGCCGCGAACTACTAATAGTCGGTCTTGTGGCAGCAAAATAAATCCATTTATATGTTAGCATGATTTAGGTTATGGTGGGTATTTATTTTTTTTTTTTTCCAGATTGAAATCTTCTACACAAGAAATTATTTATATATGTGGGATTTCTGTTGAATTGGCAACGATGGTCGAAAATAAGATTGGCAACGACGGAGAGATTGGCAACGATAGTCGAAGATAAGATTGGCAACGACGGAGAAATTGGCAACGAAGAAGAGAAGTGGCGACGACAAGAGAGAGTTTTGAGCGGCAACGACGACGAGAACGACGAAGAAATTAAGAGGAACGACGCGAATCTTAAAATAAACGAAGAACGACGCAAAACTTGAAAAAGAAGTAACTACGAACGAGGAAAATTAAAATCATAACGACGAACGAGTTTAATTCTTTGTTTTGTATTTTAGCATAATAACACATTATAAAAAATACTTATGTGGTAAATAAGAATCCCACATATATAAAAATGTATAAAATAATATGTCCACCAAGTCTCGGGTACCCGCTCGGGTGGCATCTGTAAGGAAGTTTTTCTCAGGCCGGGGTACAACTCTCAGTCTCCCCAGGGTCTTTCCTACACAGAATATTTACAGTTTCACAACGGCAAAAATGATCATTTTCTTATTTTAAGATGTTTTAGGACTTTCCGGACATCTTCGCGGCAAATGGTTATTCCACATTCCTCTTGTAGCTTTTTGGCAAACGTCCTTATGACCCGAGGCCGTCAGGTTGTAGTCTTTGTTTCTAGCCTTTCTTCTATTTTGGAGCGGCTTAGGTGTTATATACTGCCTTTATTGAAAGTAAAAACATTTTGGAGATCTCTACAACTGTTTTGCCTATTGTGTTCTTATAATAGACCATTTGGGCCATACCAAACATCCCAAAGACGGTTAAAAACGAACCAATTCTAGGAAACTATGAAAAAATTAGTCAACATATTGAAGCAGCAACCGAAGCTCGCTTTGAAAATTCCAGGAAAGAACGGTAAATACAAAAATAACGACGGAAAGAACCCAAAAAGCGTAATATGTAAACACTTAGTTGGAAGCTGGATTTTGTGCAATGTATAGTTTTTGTTGTTTTTTTTGTCTTGTTTGAAATATTTCCAATTTTTTTTTTCGTAACTCCAAAAGTAAATAGTTAAACTAAAAAATTAAAAAAATGTTTAATTAGGGGTTTTTTTTTCCTCTTAAAGTAAAAAAATGATGCTTTTTTGCGTTGTGTAAACACTTTGCTGTCAAACTGTATGTAGCAAAACCGAAAAAGGCAGAGCATAGCCATACTAGATGGAAGTGATCAACAAACTACATATACCGCTAACGAATGAGGGAAAAGGGAAGAGAGAAGAGCTTGTGATCGATCGTTATAAACTTTATTATAGCAATAATGACCTTTACTATATATATTAACTATTGCCTATCAAATTATTACCACACTGCACTGCCTGAATGGCCTCCGAATGGGTAGCATTGGTGGCCTTTGGACGGACTCACCCGCTATTACACACAGTGTTGTTCCGATGGAATATTAATCTTGGTGACTCCTTTGCTTGGTATCCTGTAGGACTTGTATCTCCTCTTTGTAATCCTGTTTTCTTGTCTTAGGTGCATTTTTGTATTTCGTCTCCTCCATGGTCTTTTGATTACCTCCGGTTAATGGTCACTGGTTAACTTCTTGACATCTTGTTTCTTCCGTGGTCTTACATTACACTTCTAATGAGTTCCATGGTATCCGATCAACTCCTGGTCTGTTCTATGTCTTAGATTACTTCCGATGAGTTCCATGGTATCCGATCAACTGATTTTCAGTTTCCCTTTGATTTTGGGGCCTTGGCTCGAGCTTAGGCTTCGAGAAGTTTCTAAGCAAAAAAACTTGGCAATAGCAACTGGCGTTGCATAGATTACTATTGCTGTGTATGTATGTCGATGATAAGCCGGTGTACGTATGTTCTTTTTAATTCATTAGCACAGCACTTATCCTGTAGGTGGTCTTGATTCCTCGGGCATAGCTTCCCACATGAATTGCTGAGCACCGTACAGGAAAATGGATCTTACCACACTGCTAAGCAGTAACCTCCTTTCTTGCTTTGGGCCACAAGTGTTAAGCATTGTTCCTGTCAGTGTATGCCAGGTGTTCCCGAAAGCTTCAGCAACATTTGCAGATTCAACAGCCTTCCTACTGCTAATGAGAACTACCTCCGTCTTGGGCGACGCCAGAGTCAGTCCTACGGAACTGAGCCAGTTTCCAAAAGCTGCGTTTTTAACGAATAAGGTTATCACCAGACAGTAATTCTTAGAGCCGCCTTTCAATCGGGATCCCTCATTGGGATCTAGTCTGTTGGGCTAGATTCGCTTGACCACGAGCTTATGCGCCTTGCCCCACGGGTCGTGCTCTGCGGAGTCGCAAAGTTGTAGAAACACTTCCCTCTTGGAAGTCAATATTGGGCCGTATTCAACGTGGAGTGGTTGCCAGCCAAAGACGGCTCCTTTTCTTGCTCTTTGGTACTTCCTCCTGGCCGATATGTCGGCGATGTTTGCATTCCACCAGAATGCTGGTTGATGGTGCCTCCCGTTGCACTCAGAATCTTGGTCGCATTGTGCAGCTTTCAGGGCTGATGAGAACAGCCTCGTGTTAACTGTATCAACCTTGTAGTTATTGGTGCTCTGTGAGCATGCCGTGTTCGGCGGTGTTTGGTTATATTTGGCTGTGGCTAGTATTCCTACGGCCAGGATGACTCCTGGTCTTGCCTGTCTACCCCTGTCGCCTGCTACGCACCTTATATTCTGCTAGGAAATGCTTCTGGTCTTCCCTATCTGTGCTAGGAATAATCCTAGTCTTTGCTAAATCGCTATGAATAACTCCTAGTCTTCAATATTTTTTCCTTTTTTGATATGCTTTATCACGCCTATTTCCTTGCACAATTAGCCGGCTTGTGTAAGCGTTCCCTTTGGGCTTCTCGTTGAAACTGTTTCCTCTGCTGTTCCAATGTTTCAAACTCAACTGCGCGTTGCATCAGTTATCATCACTTGTGTGGGCGAATGAACACTCGTAAACCTGGTGTGCAGTTTTCCAAAATTATTTCGAAATCCGGACATTTCAATGGACGCATCATGGTTTGCATTTCCACCATGAAATCTTTAAATGACTCATTCCATTGTTGTTTTCTAGCTTTTAATTGATCTGCTGCTTGTCTAAAATTTCTCCTTCGGCCTATTGTTTGCTACAAACTATTTTAGTGCCTTATTTTGTAGCATTTCTGCCATTTCCCTTGGGATCATGTTTATGTCTACTCATAATACATGTCTGCTGTTCAAGAAATTCTATCGGCTTGGAACTGCCGTCGAAACGGAATGTCCATTCCCTCTCTTGCTTTGCCACTGCCGGATATTCGTTGCTTGTATTTGTTAAACCGATTATGTTACTTTCTGCAATTCTTCATTGCTCTTAATACAATGCTTGTTATTGCCTTTGTGGGCCATCTAGGCCACCAACGTTTCCCCGCCTTGGCGATGTTAGTATTGCCCCACCGGAATTACTTTTGCGGCCTTTGTAATTTTTCCTGTTAGCGAGCTGATTTATGACTGGCATTCAGGGTCGTCCTCATGTTATTTGACCCATTTTTCGAACTGTTTTCTCATCGCTTCTTCAGTTCCTGTTAACGTGCATCCGCATATTTCTCCGGTTTTTTAGCAATTTGTCCTTTTTCATATAATAAATCCATGATTTTGTCATTCTGCCGGTTTTTGTGGAATTGATTTCTTATAATAAAAGTTAAACCTTGAATTTTTCTTTTTCCATACAGAGAAAGAATAAATCCTTTAAATCTCTTTCACCAGTTAAGCACGTTATGCGCCAGTTGTAACGATCCTTTTGGGATCGGCAGAGCCGGATTTCAATTGTGCGCTGGTTAAATGAGAGCAAACAGATTTTCTTTCTTTTAAATAAGTTATAATTTTATTGGCAATTTATTTTTCGGATGGTGGTAAAGCCAGATAGTTTCTGCACGGAATGTTTGCTATGTTGTGGTGATTAGTGTTGAACCCAGATTGTACCGCTGGTCATGAAAACTTATAAGTGGATTGTATTTGGCTGTGCTTGCGGAACTATATTAACATTATTTTTGTTCAAATAATCGCGAACAAGACGAGAAGTGTGAGCTGGTGCATTATCGTGATGCAAGAACCATGACTTATTGTCCCACAATTCCTTCCTTTTAGGACGAATGTTCTCGCGCAAACGCTTTAAAACGTCTAAATAATATTCAGCGTTAACCGATCGGCCTTGAAGGAAGGAACTTCGAGTGCACCACACTTTCGTAATCGAAAAAAACAGTCAGCATAATTTTTGTGCGACTTTGGCGTGGTGTTTTGGGTTTCGGCTCCTCCGGGGAGCGTCATTCCGATGATTGTTGGGCTATTTCGAAGTCATACTCATAAATCCAAGTCTCGTCACCAGTAATGATGTGCCGGATGTCCGTATCAGTCAATGGCGAGCATTTCCTTAGCGACAGTTTTGCGTTGTTCTTTTTGAAGACAAATCAACAATTTTGAAACAAGACGTGCAGACACTCGTCTCATGACCAAGACATCATTAATAATAGTATGAACGGATCCATTTGATATGCTCAGCTCGATAGCTATCTCTGTTTCGGTCACACGGCGATTTTCAAGCACAATTTCCTTTACTTTTCCAATGTTTTCGTCGTTTACTGATATTGCTGGACGACGTTCATTAGGCAAGTTTTCAACCGATGTACGGCCCTCTTTGAACGATTTGTACCACTGGAAAATACCTGCATGCGATAAAGCAGAGTTCCATAGGCTGCTTGCAACATTTTTAAGGCGTCTGAAGCCGAAATTTTGTTATAATAACAAAATTTTAAATAAATTCTTTGTTCAACTTGAATTTCCATCGTTTAATTCGAAAAACACACTCGAGGTAGACTTGTTTACAGTAGCACAGAAAACAAACTATGTGACATATCACGCTGAAATTTGCCATGTAAGCTTATTTGAGCAGAAGGTATAATACTATATTTAAATATATTTTATTCACATATAGCGCCCACGATTCCAGCGTTTCCCCAACTTTTGCTTTTGCTTAAGATGGCTCCCTCGACCTCTTACACTCTCCGTTAGTTGCCGGGAATCCACATACACTTTGTTGTTGCTGACAGACGAACTGCAACCCCTCGACTACTCCGCTCAACCATGCGCATGTTGACATCTGTGTGTCTGTGGTTTGCACACTTGTATGTGGGTGTGTTCGCTGTTGCGGTTCTATGCTTTCACCAACACGGAGTTGCTCTTACATGTTTTCTATTTATTTACTTTGCATATTTTCAACTTTTGCTGTTAACTCTCCTCCTCTCCATACATATGTATGTAATTATGTTTGTTAATATTTTGGCTGAATGTTTGAATTCTTGCTTACGGTTCGATCGCATCTTTCGTTTGTTTGTGTGTTCGATCAAACCTAGATTTTCGTTTGTATATTTGCCTCGAACACCCAAACGCGCGAGTTACCATCTCAGCTCCCCTCGAGATGCCCCCACAACAACTGTAACATAAACTGCCAGACAGAAAGACACACACAAGAGAGATGGGAACGTGGATATATAACAATAAGTAATAGTGTTATATAAACATACATATGTATGTATTTACACACATACATACATACATATAGCAGAACAATTAAGAAGAGAGCCAATTTCTCTCTGACCTTGGTTACTAAATTATAACTGTTAAAATCCAGAGTGCATTCCAATGCTTCCAATAAGAAACAGTATAAAAGGAGCGTCATGATGCTAATAGCCTCAGACAATATTTGGACATCGTGGCCTTCAATTCAGTTTTGTGTTTCAAAACACGCTAATAAAAGTGAAATAAGTAGCAGAGTAAACCAATTCCTGTTTTTCTTTTCCTTGATCCTTGTTGGACAATTGCACTTTGGACTTTACCGATTGGTAACTGGCGCAGTCGAAATTTAAGGAACCTACTAAACAGGAGTATACTTATTATTTTGTAAAATAAAGGTAAAAAAAAAAAAAAAAAAAAAAAAAAAAAAAAAAAATATATCAAAGTGTTTGTGTGCAGTATGAGTCCACGTCAAAACACGTGCTGCGGTCCGATTTTGACGTCTGTGCGACAGAAGACGTGACGACAGTTGTAGACATACTGAGAAACACACAACATGTATGATAATAAAGTTTGAAGTTGCTGCAATTGGGTTCATATTTCAGGGCGACTTATGAATCCAAGCGGCCAAAAACAAAAATATCAAAGTGTTTGTGTGCAGTATGAGTCCACGTCAAAACACGTGCTGCGGTCCGATTTTGACGTCTGTGCGACAGAAGACGTGACGACAGTTGTAGACATACTGAGAAACACACAACATGTATGATAATAAAGTTTAAAGTTGCTGCAATTGGGTTTATATTTCAGGGCGACTTATGAATCCAAGCGGCCAAAAACAAAAATTTCTACATACGTATGTCTGATTATAAGCAAAAAAAAAAAAAAAAAAAAAAACCAATTAAACATTTTCAAATGGTTGTATTTATTTGATTTGGTATTTCAGGGCGACTTACCAAATCAAAGACAATCAAAGAATACCTATAAAGACATATACATACATATGCATAATGATACAAAATAATAATAATTTAATAAAAAAAAAAAAAAAAAAAAAAAACAAATGAAATATTTTCAGATGATTGTATTTATTTGATTTGGTATTTCAGGGCGACTTACCAAATCAAAGACAATCAAAGAATACCTATAAAGGCATATACATACATATGCATAATGATACAAAATAATAATAATTTAATAAAAAAAAAAAAAACCAATTAAACATTTTCAAATGGTTGTATTTATTTGATTTGGTATTTCAGGGCGACTTACCAAATCAAAGACAATCAAAGAATACCTATAAAGGCATATACATACATATGCATTATGATACAAAATAATAATAATTTAAAAAAAAAAAAAAAAAACCAATTAAACATTTTCAAATGGTTGTATTTATTTGATTTGATATTTCAGGGCGACTTACCAAATCAAAGACAATCAAAAAAAAAAAAAAAAAAAAAATACCTATAAAGGCATATACATACATATGCATAATGATACAAAATAATAATAATTTAATAAAAAAAAAAAAAACCAAATGAAATATTTTCAGATGGTTGTATTTATTTGATTTGGTATTTCAGGGCGACTTACCAAATCAAAGACAATCAAAGAATACCTATAAAGGCATATACATACATATGCATAATGATACAAAATAATAATAATTTAATAAAAAAAAAAAAAACCAATTAAACATTTTCAAATGGTTGTATTTATTTGATTTGGTATTTCAGGGCGACTTACCAAATCAAAGACAATCAAAGAATACCTATAAAGGCATATACATACATATGCATAATGATATAATACAAAATAATAATAATTTAATAAAAAAAAAAAACCAATTAAACATTTTCAAATGGTTGTATTTATTTGATTTGGTATTTCAGGGCGACTTACCAAATCAAAGACAATCAAAGAATACCTATAAAGGCATATACATACATATGCATAATGATACAAAATAATGATAATTTAATAAAAAAAAAAAAAAAACCAATTAAACATTTTCAAATGGTTGTATTTATTTGATTTGGTATTTCAGGGCGACTTACCAAATCAAAGACAAAAAAAAAAATACCTATAAAGGCATATACAAATACAAAATAATAATAATTTAATAAAAAAAAAAAAAAAAAAAAAAAAAAACAAATGAAATATTTTCAGATGGTTGTATTTATTTGATTTGGTATTTCAGGGCGACTTACCAAATCAAAGACAATCAAAGAATACCTATAAAGGCATATACATACATATGCATAATGATACAAAATAATAATAATTTAATAAAAAAAAAAAAAACCAATTAAACATTTTCAAATGGTTGTATTTATTTGATTTGGTATTTCAGGGCGACTTACCAAATCAAAGACAATCAAAGAATACCTATAAAGGCATATACATACATATGCATAATGATATAATACAAAATAATAATAATTTAA
This sequence comes from Drosophila neocordata, assembly GCA_018903615.1. Taxonomy (NCBI): domain Eukaryota; kingdom Metazoa; phylum Arthropoda; class Insecta; order Diptera; family Drosophilidae; genus Drosophila; species Drosophila neocordata. The sequence goes on from JAEIGI010000047.1 coordinate 207,070, forward strand.
TAAAAAAAAAAAAAACCAATTAAACATTTTCAAATGGTTGTATTTATTTGATTTGGTATTTCAGGGCGACTTACCAAATCAAAGACAATCAAAGAATACCTATAAAGGCATATACATACATATGCATAATGATATAATACAAAATAATAATAATTTAATAAAAAAAAAAAAACAAATGAAATATTTTTTCAGATGGTTGTATTTATTTGATTTGGTATTTCAGGGCGACTTACCAAATCAAAGACAATCAAAGAATACCTATAAAGGCATATACATACATATGCATAATGATACAAAATAATGATAATTTAATAAAAAAAAAAAAAAAAACCAATTAAACATTTTCAAATGGTTGTATTTATTTGATTTGGTATTTCAGGGCGACTTACCAAATCAAAGGAAAAAAAAAAATACCTATAAAGGCATATACAAATACAAAATAATAATAATTTAAAAAAAAAAAAAAAAAAAAAAAAAAACCAACTGAAATATTTTTTCGGATGGTTGTATTTATTTGATTTGGTATTTCAGGGCGACTTACCAAATCGAAGACAATCAAAGAATACTTAGAGGCATCTACATACATATGCAAAAAATTTATATATATATAAAAATAAAAAAAAAAAAACAATGCAAACAAAGATCACAATAAAACAAGATTAAAATTATTGCCATGCTGTATTTATATATTTATATGTTTTAATTTTGATTTCAACAATTACTAATTACTTCTATCTATACAGATAAATTTTACAATCACCAAGGATTTACTCGTTTCACCACACAAAAACACGACCGCAGATTCCACGCAGCAGAATTCAATAGAATTCAATCTATTAAAAAAAAAAAAAAAAAAAAAAAAAAAAAAAACACAATAACACACAACACAACAAAACACAAAGCAAACACAAGCAAAATTAACGAATATAAGACACACATATACATAAGTCTTACAAACTAATAATCACCTAATTCTTCATTTATAACAAAACAAAAGAGTAGAGAAATTATTAGCAGTCGCTGTTAGGAGCAAATGGCTACATTAAAAACGGTAAAGAACTTAATTCCAAACACTAAAAACAGAACTCGTCTTAGTAATAGCTTGTCCGATATTAGGGAAGACCAACCAGTAGTCAGACTGGACGACATAAGACCCATGACATCAGCTTCCAATTCGCCATCCCTTAACCAAGGGGATATAATTCATACAGACATACTGTCTTCATTAAAAATCCCTGATGCAATCAGGTTTTTACCACCATATAATGGTAATCCTAAAAACTTAGGAGAATTTGTGAGTAACGTTGAAGAGATTCTCCTCCTTATAAGAGGAACAGTTAAAACCCCATATGGACAGATGCTACTTAGGGCTATCAGAAACAAAATTGAGGGCCCAGCAAACGAGACTATTATAGATGCTGGAGCAGGTTTAGTTTGGGATGAGATAAAGGAAGCTCTCATTCGGAGCTGTTCGGACAGTAGAGACGAACCTACTCTTATGTATGAATTACATAACCTCGGACAAGGCGCCTTATCGCTACGCCCATTATACGAAAAAGTCTGCGAAATCAAATTAGCGCTATTCAGATTGACAGAAACAAGGGAAGCCGAACCCCTTCTAATTAAAACAAAGAAAGACCTCTTCGCAGACATCTGCCTTAATTCGTTCCTATCCGGAATTAGAGGTCCTTTGGGGACGGCAGTCAGATCCATGAGACCTGCCAATCTTCGGCAGGCTCTGGATTGGGCTCTTAAAGAAAGAGAAATCTACTTTTCTCAAGACTATAAAAGGAAACAAGCACAAAGACAAAATTCATACGGAACACAAAACGCTAGCTATCGGCGTTTCGACAGTAATAACGACTCGGACAGACGTGTCGACAGACGTTTCACAAATAGGTATGACAGGAACGATTTTAACTCAAGAAGAAATAATAGGAACAATCTGGCGATTATGCCAAGAGTGGACAACAGGAACGATGCTCATTCAAATCAAAATAATAGAAACAATTTGGCAATCATGCCAAGAGAAAACGACTTTAACCAACACAATATAAAAAATTACAATTATTCAAGAAACACACAACAAAGAGGAGCAATCCACAATATCGACCACCCACAAGGTGAACTACACAATTATGATGAGCAGGGAAATTTTCAATCATGTGCCTCGACGGCCAAACAGGGTACTTAATAAATAGAGACCCTAACATTCCGTTGCCCTATATCAAATTGTGTATAGGCCCCTATAAAGATTTAAAATTTTTGATAGATACAGGTGAAACCTTCTCTTTCATAAATCCAAAATATGTACAAACACCGGAACAGTTAGAACTTCAAAAGCCGGTCATAATTACCACAGTCCTAAATTCACACCAGCTATACAAAAAATGTGTGATTCCGCTTTTCAAAGACTTCAATAACGATTCGTTATTCTCGCTTCTTCTATTCAATTTCCATTCTTTCTTTGACGGATTAATCGGAATAGATATCCTAAAAGGAATAAATGCAGTAGTGAACCTTCCTAAAAAGATTTTACAACTTACAACAAGTAATATAGACTTAGTAATGGAAGATAGATTGACTTCCACCTTGTATACAGTAGAAGAAAATTCAAAGAAAATAATTAAGGTACCGGTTAACCTCAAAGAAGGCATATTTTTATACGACCCAACAACCCTAACAGAAGACCTATTTATTTCGGGAGGCCTTTACATTGCTGAAGGTCATTTCAGTTATTTAGAAGTAAACAACTTCTCCAATAAAGAACAAAATTTTTGCATAGATACACCTTTGACAGTAGAAGAATGCGATAAGAGGGATTTTTCAGAAACAGAATTAACGATAAAAACTAACGAAGAAAGTGTAATAAACAACCAGACACAGACAATCCCAATAGATACCGACCATATGAATGAAAAAGAAAAGAAACAATTCATAGATTTGTGTCATAGATTTCCCAACCTTTTTTATAAAGAAGGTACTTCCCTCACCTTCACAAATTTAATTAAACACAGAATAAATACAACAGATGAAATACCAATCTATACCAAACCCTTCAGGTATAGCATCAAAGAGAGAGAGGAAATTCAAAGACAAATTTCAAAATTACTAGATCAAAACATCATTAGACACAGCTACTCCCCATGGAGCTCACCAACATTTCTTGTTTCAAAAAAATTGGATAAGTCCAATGTCAAGAAATGGAGATTGGTCATCGATTATAGAAAATTAAATTAAAAAACTGTTAAAGATAAATATCCCATGCCAAACATAAACGAGGTATTAGACAAAATAGGCAGAGCAAAATATTTTACTGCATTAGACTTAGCCAGCGGCTACCATCAGATCGAAATGGAGCCTAAACATATTAATAAGACCGCGTTTTCCACAACGGAAGGCCACTTCGAATTTGTCAGAATGCCATTTGGGCTAACTAATGCCCCAGCAACTTTCCAAAGAATAATGGACAATGTTCTGGCCGATTTAAACGGTAAATGTTGTCTCATTTATTTAGACGACATTATTGTTTTCTCCCCTTCACTACAAGAACACATTAAGGACCTTGAGGCAGTATTCTCAAAAATTAACAAAGCAAATCTTAAACTACAACCAAATAAATCAGAATTCCTTAGAAAAGAAATAGAATACCTAGGTCATGTGGTGACAGAAAATGGAATTAAACCAAACCCCAATAAGATCAATTCCATTAAACAATTTCCTTTACCTAGAACGAGGAAACAAATAAAATCCTTTCTTGGTCTCTTGGGCTATTATCGAAAATTTATTAGAGATTTTGCTACCATTACCAAACCACTTACACAACAGCTGAAAGGCAAAAAGACCGTTAAAATCAGCACAGAATTCATTTCTGCATTTGAAACATGCAAAACTCTCCTTTGCAATGACCCAATTTTACAATATCCAAATTTCTCTAAACAATTTATTTTGACCACCGACGCTAGTAACGTCGCTATTGGGGCTGTCCTTTCACAGGGGTCACCAAATAACGAAAAACCTGTATGTTTTGCTAGCCGTACATTAACAGATACAGAACTCAACTATTCAACAGTCGAAAAAGAAATGCTTGCCATAATCTGGGCAACTAAACATTTCCGCCCCTATCTCTTTGGTCAAAGATTTAAAATAGTCACCGACCATAAACCCCTAACATGGTTAATGAATTTCAAAGAACCAAATTCCAAACTAGTCCGTTGGAAACTTCAATTACTGGAGTATGATTACGAAATAACGTACACAAAGGGTTCTGAAAATGTGGTAGCTGATGTCCTCAGTAGAATTCCAGCAGATATAAATGTCAACAGCGAAGCAGTAGTTCCAGTTAATACAATAGTAACAGTAAACAAACCAATAAATGACTACAATCTTCAGTTAATATTTCAAACCGGCAACGAGTCAAAACTCATAACAACAACCCCATTCAAAAACAAAATTAGAAGAATAATTACAAAAACATATTTCGATAAAGAGGACACTACACGACTATTACAGAAAATTCTGAAGAAGAACCAGGAAGAACGTACGCAATTTATACTAATAACGATATTTTCGACATAATAAATCAAAGCCTCACAGAATACTTTCTTCCCACAAAACTCTATAAAATCATCCGATGTACAGTAATGTTGGATGATATTACAGATTCAAACCATGTTGAGCAAAAAATTAAGAAATACCACATAAATAGTAACCATAGAGGGATAGACAAGACAGTAGCTCATCTAAAAAGAATGTTTTACACACCCCATTTAAAATCCAAGGTGTCCTCAATAATTAACGAATGCGATGTCTGTCAAACCTTGAAATATGATAGACACCCACAAAAGTTAGTTTTTCAAGAAACAGAAACTCCCACAGTACCAATGCAAATTCTGCATATTGACCTTTATTCAATAAATAACAACACAATCCTGACAATTATAGACAAATTCAGTAAATTCACAATGGGATACAATATCTTCTAGAGACACTTTAAGCATTGTTAAAGCTATGAGAAATTTTCTATGCTCCTTTGGTGTTCCACAAAAAATTGTTTGCGACCAAGGGGCAGAATTTCAAGGTAAACTTTTTAAAGATTTTTGTGAACAGTACGATATACAGTTGCACGTTACTTCAGTGCAACAATCGTCTAGTAATTCCCCCGTCGAAAGACTTCATTCGTCTCTAACGGAAATTTATCGCATTATATTAGATAAAAGAAAAGTTAAGAAACTGGAGTGCGAACACAATGACATACTAACAGAAACCTTAACTACTTATAACAACGCTATTCACTCAACGCTGAAGCATACCCCATACGAGATATTTTTCGGCAGACCTCATACTTTCGACAAGACAATCACATTCAATAATGAACACGATTACTTACAAAAACTAAATAGCTTCCAAAACATAATCTATCCAGAACTCAAACAAGAGATGGAAAATATCAAAAAGTTTAGGATAGAAAAAGCAAACGAAAACAGAAAAAACCCAAAAACATTAGAACCAGATGAAATAGTGTTCAGGAAAGAAAATAGGAGAAATAAGTTGACATCGCGTTTTTCTAAGCATCGAGTTCCACAAGATAAAGGGATTACACTAATTACACACAAAAATCAAAAAATACATAAGTCCAAAATAATAAGTCAAATACTTCACAGGTATTCCCAAATTAAGGCAGAAGGCTAAAATTATTAAGTCACATAGGAATGTGATTCATAAAATAGATCTAAACAATTTTCAAAAAAAAAAAAAAAAAAAAAAAAAAAAAAAAAAAGAAAATGAAAATTACCTGTTACAAAATGCCAACCAACAATAATCAATCAATAAAGAAATATCATTAAGGTTTAAAAATATTACAAAACACATTAATAATGAACAAAAAAACAAAAACTTATTCATCAAAAACTATAAAAAATAATATTTTTAAATCTTTAACACAAGACATAATAAAATTCATTTATTGAAGTATAAAAAAAAAAAAAAAAAAAAAAAAAAAAAAAAAAAAAAAAAAAAAATTCATATTAGACGAAATATAATTGTTAATAATAAGAAAAATAATTACAGACCAAAATGTAACAATAAAATCAGTCGAACACCTATTAGATTTAGAAAACTATATTAATGAAAACATTGTATACATTGTACATTATATTTAAGATAAAAGTTCCCATTTTTGACCCATCTGTTTACGAATTTAGTCATGTTATCCCATTATCATTTAACATAACAAAAATGTTAGTTTTACCAAACTACTTAACTCATAGCCTAGCTGGCAATATACAATACTTTAAGCAAGAATGTCCACGAATCCATGAACTGTTTATTTGCGATATCGCAGCAGCAGAAGACAACTCCTACAATCACTGCCTGAAAGATCTACTGGAGAATCAAAAAGGCGACTTGTGATGTCAGAGACATCAGCGAAGAGTAACACGTTTATCAAATTGAAGAACAACACAGTATACAACATAACGTACAACGAAGTAGACCAATTGGTATAGATAATTATCTATACCAAGACTCGAGGATCTAAGGATTAACAATATCATTCCAGACTTGAACCTCCAAAGACTCCATTTACATTAAAGCTAAATCGTTGCCATCATGATGATCACAGTAGCGATATTATGGGCCCTGAGAACTAAACGGATAACTCTCGTAACAACAACAACTCCATCTACAAACGTTCCGACCATACCTTCGCTTTGGCCTTCACTTCGTTCCAGGGGGGAGGAGTTACCATCTCAGCTCCCCTCGAGATGCCCCCACAACAACTGTAACATAAACTGCCAGACAGAAAGACACACACAAGAGAGATGGGAACGTGGATATATAACAATAAGTAATAGTGTTATATAAACATACATATGTATGTATTTACACACATACATACATACATATAGCAGAACAATTAAGAAGAGAGCCAATTTCTCTCTGACCTTGGTTACTAAATTATAACTGTTAAAATCCAGAGTGCATTCCAATGCTTCCAATAAGAAACAGTATAAAAGGAGCGTCATGATGCTAATAGCCTCAGACAATATTTGGACATCGTGGCCTTCAATTCAGTTTTGTGTTTCAAAACACGCTAATAAAAGTGAAATAAGTAGCAGAGTAAACCAATTCCTGTTTTTCTTTTCCTTGATCCTTGTTGGACAATTGCACTTTGGACTTTACCGATTGGTAACTCGCGCTTTTTTTATATTTAAAAAAAATTTAAAAAAAAAAAAATATTTATAAAAAAAAAAAAAAAAAAAAAAAAAAAAAATTTTTTTTAATTTTTTTAACTAAAAAAAAAAAAAAATTTTATTTTATATATATATATATATATATATATAAATAAAATATCCCTCAGAAATGTTGGCAGTAAACTCCAGCATGTTCGATGCAACAGGATATACGGTGGATTTTGGCCTCTTGTTAAAACTATTTCCTCTCCTCTTCCAATGTTTCAAAATCATCTGCCAGTTGCATCAGTTCTTCTAGAGTTTGTACATTGTGTGGACGAATGCACACTCTTAAATCAAAAAGTCAAATGGTAATGGTGAAAAAGAAACAAAATAAATGCAAAATCTATAAAAGGCGCATATACAATGTTGAGAATAAGACTATATTTTAGATCAATTGCGCGAAGCGAAATTTATAAGCAGTCTGGATTTAAAAGATGGATATTGGCAGATTCCGTTGGAAATAAACAGCATTCACAGTTCCAGGAAAGGGATTGTATTAGTGGAAAGTGATGCCGCAGTGGAAGCGGTAGTATCCTGTCACAAACGGTTCGTGCCAAGTTTCGCAACGCTAGTAAAACCATTAAGTTCATGACTAAAAAAGAAAAACAAAATGGGTATGGGACAAAAAATAGCAGGATGCGTTTAATATGGCAAAGCAGAAGACCAGTTTTGACATGTCCAGATTTTTTCAAAATGTTTGTATTGCAAACCGACGCGAGCAACTACGGCATAGGGGTAATTTTGATGCAATATACCTATAGAGCAATTTTTAGAAAGATTAATAGCAGCGAGAGTCCAACTGGGCGGATTAAAAGATGGACGCTGGAATTACAACAATACGACTTTAAAATAACTTATCGCAAAGGAAAGTTAATGAAGTTTTGTCATGGCAGCCATTGTAGTCATGCAGAAGCATGCAGGATAATTTGTAGTGTGCACGTAGTAAGATACTTTCTACTTGCGCGTGTTACACGGTACTAGAGACTGAAGCCGGGCTTGCACTTATGATCGGACTCCTGAAGAGGATAGCTCGACGGATTATAATGACAATGATTAAATTTTCTATGTTTCCTTAGCCTTAGGGCCCATAAGATCCATATAAAGTTTTTGAAACGGTTTCTCTGAAACCATCGGTTGACCCATTGGTGGTCTTAAAACAGTATTAGGGCTTTTAGTTGATTTGTATGTCGAACCATAACTGGCCAAAAGAAATATTGTTTTGTTTTGTAATAGTCTTGCTAATGCCTCCGTGTGCTGAATCTGGAGCATTATGAGCGCCATTCACCAATTCAAAGGTTAGAGATCTCGGAACCCATAGTTTCCAGTTTGCTGATTCTTGAACTGCTTTACCAATTGAAAACTCGGTTCTTTTGTAAACAAAGCCATCGATTACGCGCAAGTCTGGTAGTCTAGCTTGATTTTGCTCGATGTTCCGAATTATTGAAAGTGTATCAGCTACTACATTACCTCTACGATGGATTATAGTAAAGGAAAACCCTTGCAGCTTAATAACCCACCGAGCTAATCTACCGAAAAGGTCTATTTGTCTCATCAACCATTTTAGTGCGGCATGATCTGTCACAACTGTAAATTCTTGTCCTTCAATATATATATGATCTAAACTTTTTAACTGCTTTAATAACTGCTTAGTATTCTAATTCTGTAATAGTCACGCTGAGTCTTTGTCGGTTTTTTCGTCATGTAAGCAATTGGCCTTTCTATGCCTTCCTAATTTCCCTGTGCTAATACGCAACCAATGCCATATAAACTTGCATCGCAAAGGAGAATAAACGGTGTTGTAAAATCTGGTGTTTTTCAAATGGGTGCTGATGTCAACTTTTCCTTAAGAATGTTAAATGCTTGGTTCCAACTAGCGACTTGTTCTTCTTAAGAAGTTCTGTTAGAGCAAAACAGATGGTTGCATAATTGTCGACGGTACCATCCAGTGAGACCTAAAAATCTTCCCAACTTCGTTTTAGCCGGATCAGTACTCAGAGTACCATTTCCTATAATAAAACCTAAGTATTTTATTTCCTGCATACAAAATTTTGATTTAGCTACATTAATGGTTAAATTTGCTTTGCGCAAATATAATGCTATTTCTTCCAACAAGGATAAGTGAGATTTAAAATCGTCGGACAATATAAGATCATCTAAGTAGACGAATACTCGAGTTCTTATCCATAAGTCTACAAAGAGTTAAGGAGCATTGCACAATCCGAATGGCATTGCTTTATATTTGTATAAAGGAGGGTATTGTGAACGCTGTGTATTCCCTAGATTTTTCATCGCAGATACCTCCCAAAATGCGTCCAAACCAGTGATTAAACGAGCTGGAGGTAATCTGCTTAATATGCCATCAATGTGTGGTAACGGATATGCATCTTTTCTAGTGAAACTATTGACAATTCGATAATCCAGCCAAAGACGACTGTTCACGCCAGAAAAGGGTGAACAGCGGAAGAGGGGCGAATTGGAAGGAGGACGGCCACACTGAAGATAATACGACAGGTGGATGGAAAGCTCCATAGGAACAGTTAATCCATTTTTCATCTTCAAATCGTACGCACGCCCCACGTTCCACAAAGTATTTCAAACATTTTTAAGTTTAAACATTATTGTACTGCCAACATCTATTGGCCACCATATATATATTACTATCTTTCTATCGGCTAATAAAAACTGTGCTGTGTTCAAACGAAGTTTACGAGTGCAGTGTAAATTATTTATTGGAACAGATCTGAAGTTTTCTACATATTGGAAAACTCTGCCCCCCACAAACATTGGTCCTTCGAGCCGGATATCCTTCCTCTCGACCCCAGCATCGCATCGGTGGAGAATCTGATAAGTAGAAAAACTTATAATTCCAATATATCAATTAGCACACTCATACACATACATACCTGCAGTGAAAAGTTTCCCTCTTTTTTTCCATAACGACTTTTTACTCTAATTTGTATGTACATTCCGTGTAATTGTGTCCTGTGCCCTCATCTATTCTGGTGTGATCGCTTAACCTAGCCATCTATTCCATAATATTGCATCATTTCCTACAAAAATTGCATTGGGCTCCCTTTTGAAAATTTGAGAGGTTCGATCCGTTGCATTCAAACTCGAATTCAACAGTTCAGCGCCTTATGGAAAAATGTGCTGCATCGATGGATCGTCAGTACCGTATGGACGGAACCGTCCTTAACGAGGAGACCATCTTCGGCAAGCGTCCAAAACTAAGAGAATCACCGCAGCCTTGCAGCCTAGCTGCAGCAGCCGCAATTGCACCAAGTCCTGGCAGTCCTGAATTAGCCACTGCAGCTGCAATTAGAGAGTACCTTCTCTAAACAAGAGGATGGAAAGCCAAAAGTAAGGCATGTAGATCAGAGCACGATGAGCGCCATCGCTCGAATGAGGCAGATGCATGAGATGCTGTGTCTAAAAGCATAAGCCAGGTGAGCTGGCACGCAAACCAACTGTAGGAGAAGCAGCCACCCCAGACTATGCCAGAGTCTAAGTCGCAGCAGAAAAATGCAGCTTAAACAGACTCATATAAGAGGTCAAGGGATGACACGGCCACGCAGCGTAGCACACCACCCAAAAATCCCTACGCAGACCAGCTGAAGGTGCACAGATCTCTAACTGGAGATCGTCCATCTGACAAGAGCCCTCCACCAAAAAGTACTGCATTAGCTATACCATCGGCAGCAAGTAGCGAAAATGTTGAATGGCAAAATGTAACTGCCAAAAGGAAAGTCAAAATTACAGATCGGCGTGGCAGGCCAGACGTAATTATTATTAAGCCCGATGAAGGTAGCTCCTACGTCGACTTGCTGGTATTGGTCACCAGAAGAGAGGATGGAAGGCTTAACAGAGTTAAAGACTGTGTTAAAAAGGCTAGAAAACCACAAAAGGAGAACTGCTCTTAGAACTTAAAGGAGATTGTATGCCGCATAAGTTGCAAGAAGATCTGAGACAAGTACTGGGCTCAAAAATATCGGTACGCACGGTGAGTAGAGCTTGGTGACCTGGACTGCTATGCAACTGCAGATGATGTGATGGCAACTATTTCAGATAAATTGGCACAAGTTTCGGTTAAAGCGATGAGACCCTCATATGGGGAAACTCAAACGGCGATCGTTGCAGTGGCACAGGATGTCGCATCCGAATTACTAAGGCTTAAGTCCATCAGAATAGGATGGTCAAACTGCTGTATCCGGGCGCGGGCTGCAGTTAAACGATGTTATAGATGTCTTAATATTGGCCACGCTGCCTCGATGTGCAATGGCACTACTGATCGCTCCAACTGCTGTATCAAGTGTGGACAACCCGGCCATAAAATCGCTACATGCCAAAATAAGCCAAACTGCTTCAATTGTGTAGCAGACAACAGATCGGAAACGGAACATATAGTAGGCAGTAAAAGCTGCCCATTAGCTAACGCCCGAGCTACAGCATCGCCCACAGAATGAAGATCTTGCAGCTGAAGCTAAACCACTGCGCAGCGGCCTATGACCTTTTCTGTTGGAGGCTATGGCCACTCTGGACCTAGTAGCACCAACCAGCCAAAATATGTAACATAGGCGGACGGCAATTCCAAATTTCACAGCGGCAGCACACTAGTGCAAAATTGTATAGAACTGATACGTTCGATCCAAACATATTTGCCTCAGCTCTGACAATTAGTGAGTTGTCAGGCGATGCAGATAGCAGCTCACGCGTTTTGATGGAAGCAGTGACGCAGGCCTGCGACTCCAGTATGTCAATTCGAAGGGGCCATAGCAAGCACCGTGCTCCAGTATATTGGTGGAACGAAGCCATCGTCGATGCCAGAAAAAAGTGTTTGAAAGCCAGACGTTGCTACCAAAGGGCCAGAGGCAGACCTAACTTCCAGGTCCTGCAACAACTATATGCTGTATAGAGAGGCCTGGAGGAATCCCGGATCAATGGAAGGTACAGAATCTTGTGTTAATTCCGAAACCAAAGAAGCCACCAGTCGATCCGTCAGCATACAGGCCTATATGTTTGCTGGACTCTGTGGCAAAAATTTTAGAACGGATAATAAGCGTCAGGATCGAAGAGTCACTTGCTGCTAATGCTGACCTTTCCCCTCGATAATTTAAATTCCGAAAGTGCAAATCTACAGTCCATGCACTATCCACCGTCATCGATATAGCTGCCAAGGCCATAGAGGGACAAAGATGGAAGGGAGGCCGGAATGAATACTGTTTATTCACTACGCTTGATATTACAAATGCTTTTAACTCAGCAAACTGGAGCCGCATTCTACAGGCGCTTTCTAATTTTCGAGTCCCTGACTATCTATTAAATATAACCGAGGACTAAAGCACTAAACAGATGTCATACAATGTGCGTGGTGGAGGTTCCAGAAGGATCCACCATAATTGGTTTTGCAGATGACGTAGTCTTCCACAGGCCTACAACTGGCCGATGAAAAAACGGAGGCTGTACTAATTAGTAGCAGGAAGTTTGTGGAAACAGCAAGAATCCAACTAGATTCCTGCACTATAGTATCGAAAAGAGCGATTAAGTATCTAGGAGTCTTGATAGACACCCGCCTTTGTTTTAAAGAGCATTTGAAGTCTGCTAGTCAGAGAGCTGCTGAGCTGACGAGGTTCTTAAGCAGGATTATGTTGAACTCCAGAGGTCCAAAACATAGTCGCCGTTTGCTGCTAATGAACGTTATTAAACCGGAAATCTGGCGAGGTAACTTTCGAGCTAACACAGCTGCTCAGCGGCCATGGTTGCTTTCGCAGCTATCCTCACAAAATTGGGCAGGATGACAGCCCAAATTGTCCCAGCTGCAACGACGATACTATCTTATTTGTGTGCCCAAGGTTCAGATCCGAAAGGCAAGCAATGGAGGATGTGGTTGGTAAAACATTGACCACTAATAACCTGGTGGATAGCCACGCAAACTGGTCAGCTGTATGCAACTTTGCGGCACAGGTGATATCCAGGCTGCGTATGCTGGAAAGACGACGTAAATCAAGTGCGCCGTAAATGGCCTGCCAGCATCCTGCGATGCAATACTCCACAGTGGTTCCGCAGGATTGTTCTCTGGCATCTCTCACCTCTCTAACTTTCTTTTCTCTTTTTTTTCCTAACTTTCTTTTCAGTAATATTATTCTGTACCCTGTTCAGTGTTACCTATCTATATTTCTTATCAATCGAAGAAAAAAAAAAAAAAAAAGCACATACAATTTACATATATTTCCACCTACATACATCTGTATCACATCACATATCTACATCTACATACACATACATAATTTTGATTTATTATTTTCACGCACTACTTGCAAAAAATTTCCGCACTTGCAACTTGTTTCGTTTTTTTTTTTGTGTCCAATCCGATAAGAACAAGCAAAAATAATTTTATTTAAAAATAAAGTGCAAAAATTAAATTTTATCCATAGGGTAAAAGGGTATATTAAAGTCGGTAAAATGTATGTTACAGCTTATATATTCTTGATCAGCATTAATAGCCGAATCGATTGAGACATGTCCGTCTGTCCGTCCGTTCGTATGAACACGTGATCTCAGAGACTACAAGAGCTAGAACAACCAAATTCAGTGTCAGCATTTGTGTAAAGTCTATGCAGATCAAGTTTGTTTGAAATTTTTGCCACGCCCACCTCCGCCGCCGAAATTTAGGAAAAAGAATAAATAAAGTTATATATAAGGCACACCCAATAATATGGGCAAAGATATCAGCTGAAGAAATATCGGAGATATATCTATGTACAATTTGTACTGAAATGCCCATTGCGACTTTGCGTAGTAAGTGTGATCGAAATCGTATGCGTTCGTTGTTGCCGCTTGTGAGAAGAATTTTAGTTTGAATTATTGGTGAATTCGAAGGAGTTTGATTTTATAAAGTTCCTCTATTTGGTACAGGGTATACCCAAAGTCGGCAGGGACGACTTGCTTGCTTCTTTTTGTATATAGTCTTGCTAATGCCTTCGTGTGCTAAATCTGGAGCATTATGAGCGCCATTCACCAATTCAAAGGTTAGAGATCTCGGAACCCATAGTTTCCAGTTTGCTGATTCTTGAACTGCTTTACCAATTGAAAACTCGGTTCTTTTGTAAACAAAGCCATCGATTACGCGCAAGTCTGGTAGTCTAGCTTGATTTTGCTCGATGTTCCGAATTAAATCTGTATATTCTTGCGACTTAAATTCTTTAGACTTCATGTCAATTAGGGGTCCATAGTCAAATATTTCATTCACCGTTGGTTCTGTTATTCTAGAAAGCTAATACATTTTATGAACCTCTACGATGGATTATAGTAAAGGAAAACCCTTGCAGCATAATAGCCCACCGAGCTAATCTACCGAAAATGTCTATTTGTCTCATCAACCATTTTAGTGCGGCACGATCTGCGACAACTGTAAATTCTTGTCCTTCAAAATAAGATCTAAAATTTTTAACTGCTTTAATTACTGCTAAGCATTTTAATTTTGTAATTTTAATACTTACGCTGAGTCGCTATTATTTTTGCCTGATCACTACTCACGGTACCATCTCCTAGAATAAAACCTAAGTATTTTGGATTTAGCTACATTTATGGTTAGATTTGCTTTGCGTAAATATAATGCTACTTCTTCCAACAAAGATAAAAGAGATTCAAAGTCGTCGGACAATATAAGATCGTCTAAGTATACGAATACTCGATTTCTTAATTCTGCTGGGATAACTCTATCCATAAGTCTACAAAGAGTTTCTTGTCCTATTTTAACGAACTTCGGTCAGCTGATATCTTTTACTCATACTATTGGGTGTGCCAAATAAAAATACGCTACCTTACATATAACTCTAGTTATTCGTTTTTCCTAAATTTCGGCGGCGGAGGTGGGCGTGGCAAACATTTCAAATAAACTTGATTTGCGTAGACACTACACAAATGCTGACACCAAATTTGGTTGCTCTAGCTCTTGTAGTCTCTGAGATCCACGTGTTCATACGGACGGACAGACGGACGGACGGACGGACATGGGTCAATCGACTCGGCTATTGATGCTGATCAAGAATATATATGCTTTACTAGGTCGGAAATGCTTCCTACTGCCTGTAACATACATTTTAGCGACTTTAATATACCCTTTTACCCTTTGGGTACAGGGTATAAGAATAAAACTAAGAGGCGACGACCACCTACATAGCCTTGCCGATATTGTACTGCCACCCAACCGACACTTTTTTCCTTAAATAAGTAAAACTGTAAAATTAGTCTTAATTTTGCGTTCAATTAAAATCAGTGTGTTAAAAAGTAAAGTTTTTTGTGTTTAAATCTATTAACCGTGGGTGGGCGATTTACATGAATCTGCCATGGTTCCGCAAAGTACCCATCCGAAACTGGTTTCGAGGCCGACGAGAGAGCCGCAGATGTTCTTTCGGATCCGCTCTATTAAGATATGGGGAAAGAGATCTACTCTAATATTAATGGGGGAGCTTCTATGAAATTTACGTTGACGAAGGTCGCCGGTTGCTGCGGATTGGGGGTCACCACCGCGGAGGCTTGGGTGCGATGCAATAAAGTGTGATGCCGTTCTTTGCACATTGGGCAGCTATGGGCACTGGGGGATTATGGAAGTTGGTGCCCGCGTGCATAACAATTCAGGCACAACTTCTGTTGCTTAATTGCAGCCGATCGAGCTTGGACGGATATGGAAGTGAATTTCGGACAGAGGTGGATCGGATAGTTCTCTCTGCCGCACAGCTTGCAGGAGACCGGATTGACACTGACTTGGGTGCTCAGTGCTTGAAACTTTGCTTGTGGCGCGGGTCTGCGAGGGTCTGGAGCGCAATGGCGATCTTCTAGAGTCTCCAGAATGCGATGACTTTCTATCAGGAACCCATTTAGGTCGGCCCACGAAGAAAAAGCTTTTATGTTGGGTATGGACTGTTCCTAGATTGGCGCAAAGTGCCACCAGGAGGACATCCCATTTGTCAGTGCTGACTCCTGAACGCTTTAGCGTGGTCAAGCAGCTCTGGATGGTAGTTTGCAGCTCCTTCAAGGCCCCACAAGTCTCTTGGACAACCGTAGGGTGGCTGAAGAGTATCTTGGTTTGATTTTCCCAAGCCGCTTGGAAGGCCTCATTAGTAAGGGGGTGAGCTTGACACGATCGCCTTTGCCTCGCGTCGCGTTTTTGAAACGAGATAGTACAGTTTTCCCACTGGCGGCAATCTCGAATTGTTTATATACATGGCAGTGAAGAGATCGCGGAACTTTGGCCATTGGTTGTAATCTCCCGTGAACATGTCAATCTCACACGGAGGTAAACGGTAGCCTGGCTGAGCATGGTGTTCACGGGAGACTTGGACGTTTTGGGCATGGATGGTGCATCAGACGTGGAACGGCGAGGTACTGCGAGGCGATCGGATTTGTGGCTGCTTTTAGCAGGATCGATGGGAATAATCGGAATAGGTTATATGTTATGGTGTATATGTTATATCGGAATGCGAAGAAAATAATGAGAATTAATGGAGAATTAATTGGTTTTGTGAGGCGTGAACAATTATTGTGAGCGTTGGCTGCTGGTTAGAATACTTAAGCAATATTTTCCGTCACATCAGTATTTAAATTTTATTCCGCTGTTTAGACCAATAAATATTGGTATTGCGTGGAATTATATTTGGTAATTAAATAGCCAGAATTGCGGCTTCTCTCACTCATACACAATTGCCGAAACTACTCGTTCGGCCTTTTGAACGATTATTATTTTTTTTTTTCTCGAAAAATATAAATTTTTTGAGACAATTAAATTTTTTTGTTTGTGAAACATGGTATTTTTTTCCAATTAAATAAAATAATAATAATGATTAATAAAGGAAGAATTAATGTACTAAGAAGTTAGAAAAATATGAAGTTAGATAGATTAGAAGAGTGATGCCAAAAACAATCCTGCGGAACTACCGTAAAGTATTGCATCGCAGGACGCTGTCAGGCCATCTACGGCCCACTGGTTTTCCTTTCCCTCTCTAGGAGGCGCAGCCTGGAAATCACTTGTTTTGCAAATGTGCATACTGCTGAGCAGTTTATCTGTCTGAATACCATGTTAGCCACCAGATTACTAGTTGCCAATGAATTGGCACATATATCTTCCATTGTATTTCCGCTCTAAATCTTGGGCACACAAATAGGATGTGCTTCGGGGACAATGTGGGCTGTCATCCTGTCCGATTCTAAATAGATAGCTGCGAAAGCACCCATGGTCACTTAGTAACTGAGTTAGTTTAAATGTGACCGCCGAATTTCCGTTTAAGCCAGATATCGATATTCGGAATTAGATTCCAGGTCCATCTTCCGTTCTTAGACAGGCTCCAGCGCCTCTGCCTTTCCTCCAGACTGGCGTTCCTGGCTTGCAATTTAAGGGTTTTAATTTCATGCGGGGTTATGGCTGATCCTCTCTGTCTATAACACCGCTGTGCCTCGAGAGCTAGCAGTTCGAATGGGACAATGCCCGCAATAATAAGGGCTGCCTCTGCAGATATTGTGCTAAAGCCACAGCAGATACGGAGTGCTCCAAGCCGGTATGTTGACTCCAAACCATTCCTGTAGGATTTGTGTTCCAACGGGTTCGCCCAAACTGGCGCTGCATAAAGCATCGTGGACTTGATGACGTTCATTAGTAGCAAGCGGCGGTTCTGCTTCGGTCCTCGGGTGTTGAGCATATCCTGCTTAAAGACCTCGCTAGCTCGGCTGCCCTCTGACTAACTGATATCAGGTCAAGTGTTCCTTAAAGCAGTGGCGCGTGTGTAGCCAGACACCTAAATATTTTATCGCCCTCGCCGATGAGATAGTGCAGGATTCCAGCTGTATCTTAGCTGTTTCTACCATCTTTCTGCTACTGATGAGCACTGCCTCCGTTTTCTCATCAGCCAGCTGTAGGCCTTTGGTAGCCAGCCATCGTTTTATTACGCCAACAGCAACGGCCGCTCTTTGCTCCGCATCCTGGAGATGCTTAGCCACTATGACCAAGGCCACATCATCGGCGAATCCTATTAAGGTGGACCCTTCTGGGAGCTGCAGCCGCAGTAAGCCGTCGTACATTATATTCCAAAGTAACGGGCCCAGGACCGACCCCTGCGGTACACCTCCGCGCACATCATATGTCTTCTGGCCACTGTTTGTGTTATATCGTAGCACGCGATTCCGGAAGTAGTCCTCTGTTACGCGTAACAAGTAGTCTGGGACTCCGAAGTTAGAGAGTGCCTGTAGGATGCAGCTCCAGATTGCTGAATTAAAGGCATTCCTCACATCTAGAGTAATAACCAAGCAATATTCCTTGCGGCCTCCCTTCCATTGTTGCCCCTCTATGGCCTTGGCAGCTATGTCTGTGACAGTAGTTAATGCATCTACAATTGATTTGCATTTTCTAAAACCAAACTGCCTGGTGGAAAGGTCACCATTTGCAACTATAGATTCTTCAATCCCGGCACTGACTATCCACTCCAAAATCTTCGCCACGGAGTCCAACAAACAAATTGGCCTGTAGGCTGACGGTTCGTCTGGCGGCTTGTTAGGTTTTGGGATTAGCACCAGATTCTGATTTTCCATTGATCTGGAAAACGGCCTTCCTCAAGACATTTGTTAAAAACATCAACAAACTTGTTGGGTTGCAGTAAGAGTGCTAGTTTTAATGCTATGTTTGGTATAGCCTTTTCACCTGTAAACGGGAAGCAGCAATAGTTACCTCTTCGGCAGTATCGCTATCCGCTGAGTCGCAGAAAGTCCAAAAAAGCTTGTCGTTTGCTGGCGATTATTTGTCTTTTTAGTTCGCCTCTCTTTGCAGCGAATATTTGTTGCAGTAGGTGAAAATTAGGCCTGCCTCTAGCCCTTTGGTAGCAACGCCTAGCTTTGAGACATTTCCTTCTTGCCTCAGCGATGTTGTCGTTCCACCAGTACACTGGAGCACGGTGCTTGCTATGGCCCCTTCGAATGGAGATGCTGGTGTCGCATGCATGCGCCACTGCTTCCATTAACACTTCTGAGCTGCTAGCTGCATCGCCTATCATCTCTGGAATTGTCAGAGCTGAGGCAAAAGCATTTGGATTGAAGGTATCAACTCTATACAATTTGGCACTACTGCCGCTGCGCGATTTGAGGTTGACTTCCGCCAATATTACATATGATGGCCTGATGGTCACTTCCAGTATAGTGACAGCAGAGGCTCCATGACGCATTCTGAGATAGATTGCTGCTAGCGAGTGTAATGTCGATAACAGAGCCATACCCTGCACGACTGAAAGTGTGCTCCGTCCCAGAGTTAAGTATGACCAGGTCAAGAGTGGCCATGGCCTCCAATAGAGTCCGTCCCCTGGCGTTGGTGGAGTTGCTGCCCCATTCTACTGACAAGGCATTAAAATCGCCCGCAATCAATAGTTTCTGCATAGCTCTAGCATCCCTTGCAATACAAATCCTTGCCCATAGCAGGGGCATTTTGCATGCACGCCCAGATTGCAGCTTTTCCAGTGGTGTCGACTGCTTAGTTACTATCTGTACCAGTTCTGTAAGGCTCGCTTATAATGGCTAAATCTACATTAAGTTCTCTTACCTTCTGCTTTAAAAGGTCATAGGCCGCTGCGCAGTGATTTAAATTCAGCTGCAAGATCTTGATTCTACAAGTGATGATGTAGCTCGGGCGTTAGCTAATGGGCAGCTTTTGCTGCCTACTATATGTTCAGTTACCGATATCCTGTCTGCTACACAATTGAAGCAGTTTGGCTTATTTTGGAATGTATTGATTTTATGGCCGGGTTGTCCACACTTGATACAGCAGTTAGAGCGATCAGTAGTGCCATTGCACATGTAGGCAGCGTGGCCAAAATTAAGACATCTAATAACATCGTTTAACTGCAGCCCGCGCCCGGATAACGCAATTGGACCATCCTATTCTGATGGATTTAAGCATAAGTAATTCTGTTGCGACATCCTGTGCTACTACTACAATCGCCGTTTGGGTTTCCCCATATGACGGTCTCATCGCTTGAACAGAAACTTTAGTTGAATTTCCTGCTAATTTCTCTGAAATGGCTGCCATCACATCATCTGCAGTTGCCAAGCAGTCCAGGTCACGGAGCTCTATGAAGGAAAGATCACTCACCGTGCGTACCGATATTTTTGAGCCCAGTACTTGGCTCAAATCTTCCTGAAGCTTATGCGACATGCAATCTCCCTTTAATTCCAAGAGCAGCTCTCCTCTTGTGGTTATTCTTGCCCTTTTAACGCAATCTTTGACTCCATTTAGCCGTCCATCCTCTCGCCTGGTGACCAATCCCAGCAAGTCGGCATAGGAGCTACCTTCGTCGGGCTTGATAATGATTACATCTAGACTGCCACGCCGTTCCGTAATTTAGGCCTTCCTTTTAGCAGTTACTTGTTGCCACTTAGCATTTTCGCTGCTCGCTGCTGATGGTATAGTTGGCGCAGAACCTTTTGGTGGTAAGCTCTTGCCAGCTGGACGATCTCCAGTTAGAGATCCGTGTCCCTTCAGCTGATCTGCGTACGACCTATTTGGCTGGGCGATGTTCCGCAGTTTTTTAGGTGGTGTGCTGCGTTTCGTGGCCGATTCCTCCCTTGACCTCTTAGATGAGTCTATTGGAGCTCCATTTTTCTGCTGCGACTTAGACTCTGGCAAAGTCTGGGTGGCAGCAACTCCTACTGTAGGTTTGTGTGCTAGGTCGCCTGCTAGTGCTTTTAGGCACAGCATCTCGTGC
The DNA here is from genome assembly GCA_018903615.1 of Drosophila neocordata. Taxonomy (NCBI): domain Eukaryota; kingdom Metazoa; phylum Arthropoda; class Insecta; order Diptera; family Drosophilidae; genus Drosophila; species Drosophila neocordata. The sequence continues at coordinate 228,041 of JAEIGI010000047.1, forward strand.
ATCTGCCTCATTCGTGCGATGGCGCTCATCGTGCTCTGGTTTACATGCCTTACTCATCTCCTAGAATAAAACCTAAGTATTTTGGATTTAGCTACATTTATGGTTAGATTTGCTTTGCGTAAATATAATGCTACTTCTTCCAACAAAGATAAAAGAGATTCAAAGTCGTCGGACAATATAAGATCGTCTAAGTATACGAATACTCGATTTCTTAATTCTGCTGGGATAACTCTATCCATAAGTCTACAAAGAGTTTCTTGTCCTATTTTAACGAACTTCGGTCAGCTGATATCTTTTACTCATACTATTGGGTGTGCCAAATAAAAATACGCTACCTTACATATAACTCTAGTTATTCGTTTTTCCTAAATTTCGGCGGCGGAGGTGGGCGTGGCAAACATTTCAAATAAACTTGATTTGCGTAGACACTACACAAATGCTGACACCAAATTTGGTTGCTCTAGCTCTTGTAGTCTCTGAGATCCACGTGTTCATACGGACGGACAGACGGACGGACGGACGGACATGGGTCAATCGACTCGGCTATTGATGCTGATCAAGAATATATATGCTTTACTAGGTCGGAAATGCTTCCTACTGCCTGTAACATACATTTTAGCGACTTTAATATACCCTTTTACCCTTTGGGTACAGGGTATAAGAATAAAACTAAGAGGCGACGACCACCTACATAGCCTTGCCGATATTGTACTGCCACCCAACCGACACTTTTTTCCTTAAATAAGTAAAACTGTAAAATTAGTCTTAATTTTGCGTTCAATTAAAATCAGTGTGTTAAAAAGTAAAGTTTTTTGTGTTTAAATCTATTAACCGTGGGTGGGCGATTTACATGAATCTGCCATGGTTCCGCAAAGTACCCATCCGAAACTGGTTTCGAGGCCGACGAGAGAGCCGCAGATGTTCTTTCGGATCCGCTCTATTAAGATATGGGGAAAGAGATCTACTCTAATATTAATGGGGGAGCTTCTATGAAATTTACGTTGACGAAGGTCGCCGGTTGCTGCGGATTGGGGGTCACCACCGCGGAGGCTTGGGTGCGATGCAATAAAGTGTGATGCCGTTCTTTGCACATTGGGCAGCTATGGGCACTGGGGGATTATGGAAGTTGGTGCCCGCGTGCATAACAATTCAGGCACAACTTCTGTTGCTTAATTGCAGCCGATCGAGCTTGGACGGATATGGAAGTGAATTTCGGACAGAGGTGGATCGGATAGTTCTCTCTGCCGCACAGCTTGCAGGAGACCGGATTGACACTGACTTGGGTGCTCAGTGCTTGAAACTTTGCTTGTGGCGCGGGTCTGCGAGGGTCTGGAGCGCAATGGCGATCTTCTAGAGTCTCCAGAATGCGATGACTTTCTATCAGGAACCCATTTAGGTCGGCCCACGAAGAAAAAGCTTTTATGTTGGGTATGGACTGTTCCTAGATTGGCGCAAAGTGCCACCAGGAGGACATCCCATTTGTCAGTGCTGACTCCTGAACGCTTTAGCGTGGTCAAGCAGCTCTGGATGGTAGTTTGCAGCTCCTTCAAGGCCCCACAAGTCTCTTGGACAACCGTAGGGTGGCTGAAGAGTATCTTGGTTTGATTTTCCCAAGCCGCTTGGAAGGCCTCATTAGTAAGGGGTGAGCTTGACACGATCGCCTTTGCCTCGCGTCGCGTTTTTGAAACGAGATAGTACAGTTTTCCCACTGGCGGCAATCTCGAATTGTTTATATACATGGCAGTGAAGAGATCGCGGAACTTTGGCCATTGGTTGTAATCTCCCGTGAACATGTCAATCTCACACGGAGGTAAACGGTAGCCTGGCTGAGCATGGTGTTCACGGGAGACTTGGACGTTTTGGGCATGGATGGTGCATCAGACGTGGAACGGCGAGGTACTGCGAGGCGATCGGATTTGTGGCTGCTTTTAGCAGGATCGATGGGAATAATCGGAATAGGTTATATGTTATGGTGTATATGTTATATCGGAATGCGAAGAAAATAATGAGAATTAATGGAGAATTAATTGGTTTTGTGAGGCGTGAACAATTATTGTGAGCGTTGGCTGCTGGTTAGAATACTTAAGCAATATTTTCCGTCACATCAGTATTTAAATTTTATTCCGCTGTTTAGACCAATAAATATTGGTATTGCGTGGAATTATATTTGGTAATTAAATAGCCAGAATTGCGGCTTCTCTCACTCATACACAATTGCCGAAACTACTCGTTCGGCCTTTTGAACGATTATTATTTTTTTTTTCTCGAAAAATATAAATTTTTTGAGACAATTAAATTTTTTTTGTTTGTGAAACATGGTATTTTTTTCCAATTAAATAAAATAATAATAATGATTAATAAAGGAAGAATTAATGTACTAAGCAGTGAGAAAAATATGAAGTTAGATAGATTAGAAGAGTGATGCCAAAAACAATCCTGCGGAACTACCGTAAAGTATTGCATCGCAGGACGCTGTCAGGCCATCTACGGCCCACTGGTTTTCCTTTCCCTCTCTAGGAGGCGCAGCCTGGAAATCACTTGTTTTGCAAATGTGCATACTGCTGAGCAGTTTATCTGTCTGAATACCATGTTAGCCACCAGATTACTAGTTGCCAATGAATTGGCACATATATCTTCCATTGTATTTCCGCTCTAAATCTTGGGCACACAAATAGGATGTGCTTCGGGGACAATGTGGGCTGTCATCCTGTCCGATTCTAAATAGATAGCTGCGAAAGCACCCATGGTCACTTAGTAACTGAGTTAGTTTAAATGTGACCGCCGAATTTCCGTTTAAGCCAGATATCGATATTCGGAATTAGATTCCAGGTCCATCTTCCGTTCTTAGACAGGCTCCAGCGCCTCTGCCTTTCCTCCAGACTGGCGTTCCTGGCTTGCAATTTAAGGGTTTTAATTTCATGCGGGGTTATGGCTGATCCTCTCTGTCTATAACACCGCTGTGCCTCGAGAGCTAGCAGTTCGAATGGGACAATGCCCGCAATAATAAGGGCTGCCTCTGCAGATATTGTGCTAAAGCCACAGCAGATACGGAGTGCTCCAAGCCGGTATGTTGACTCCAAACCATTCCTGTAGGATTTGTGTTCCAACGGGTTCGCCCAAACTGGCGCTGCATAAAGCATCGTGGACTTGATGACGTTCATTAGTAGCAAGCGGCGGTTCTGCTTCGGTCCTCGGGTGTTGAGCATATCCTGCTTAAAGACCTCGCTAGCTCGGCTGCCCTCTGACTAACTGATATCAGGTCAAGTGTTCCTTAAAGCAGTGGCGCGTGTGTAGCCAGACACCTAAATATTTTATCGCCCTCGCCGATGAGATAGTGCAGGATTCCAGCTGTATCTTAGCTGTTTCTACCATCTTTCTGCTACTGATGAGCACTGCCTCCGTTTTCTCATCAGCCAGCTGTAGGCCTTTGGTAGCCAGCCATCGTTTTATTACGCCAACAGCAACGACCGCTCTTTGCTCCGCATCCTGGAGATGCTTAGCCACTATGACCAAGGCCACATCATCGGCGAATCCTATTAAGGTGGACCCTTCTGGGAGCTGCAGCCGCAGTAAGCCGTCGTACATTATATTCCAAAGTAACGGGCCCAGGACCGACCCCTGCGGTACACCTCCGCGCACATCATATGTCTTCTGGCCACTGTTTGTGTTATATCGTAGCACGCGATTCCGGAAGTAGTCCTCTGTTACGCGTAACAAGTAGTCTGGGACTCCGAAGTTAGAGAGTGCCTGTAGGATGCAGCTCCAGATTGCTGAATTAAAGGCATTCCTCACATCTAGAGTAATAACCAAGCAATATTCCTTGCGGCCTCCCTTCCATTGTTGCCCCTCTATGGCCTTGGCAGCTATGTCTGTGACAGTAGTTAATGCATCTACAATTGATTTGCATTTTCTAAAACCAAACTGCCTGGTGGAAAGGTCACCATTTGCAACTATAGATTCTTCAATCCCGGCACTGACTATCCACTCCAAAATCTTCGCCACGGAGTCCAACAAACAAATTGGCCTGTAGGCTGACGGTTCGTCTGGCGGCTTGTTAGGTTTTGGGATTAGCACCAGATTCTGATTTTCCATTGATCTGGAAAACGGCCTTCCTCAAGACATTTGTTAAAAACATCAACAAACTTGTTGGGTTGCAGTAAGAGTGCTAGTTTTAATGCTATGTTTGGTATAGCCTTTTCACCTGTAAACGGGAAGCAGCAATAGTTACCTCTTCGGCAGTATCGCTATCCGCTGAGTCGCAGAAAGTCCAAAAAAGCTTGTCGTTTGCTGGCGATTATTTGTCTTTTTAGTTCGCCTCTCTTTGCAGCGAATATTTGTTGCAGTAGGTGAAAATTAGGCCTGCCTCTAGCCCTTTGGTAGCAACGCCTAGCTTTGAGACATTTCCTTCTTGCCTCAGCGATGTTGTCGTTCCACCAGTACACTGGAGCACGGTGCTTGCTATGGCCCCTTCGAATGGAGATGCTGGTGTCGCATGCATGCGCCACTGCTTCCATTAACACTTCTGAGCTGCTAGCTGCATCGCCTATCATCTCTGGAATTGTCAGAGCTGAGGCAAAAGCATTTGGATTGAAGGTATCAACTCTATACAATTTGGCACTACTGCCGCTGCGCGATTTGAGGTTGACTTCCGCCAATATTACATATGATGGCCTGATGGTCACTTCCAGTATAGTGACAGCAGAGGCTCCATGACGCATTCTGAGATAGATTGCTGCTAGCGAGTGTAATGTCGATAACAGAGCCATACCCTGCACGACTGAAAGTGTGCTCCGTCCCAGAGTTAAGTATGACCAGGTCAAGAGTGGCCATGGCCTCCAATAGAGTCCGTCCCCTGGCGTTGGTGGAGTTGCTGCCCCATTCTACTGACAAGGCATTAAAATCGCCCGCAATCAATAGTTTCTGCATAGCTCTAGCATCCCTTGCAATACAAATCCTTGCCCATAGCAGGGGCATTTTGCATGCACGCCCAGATTGCAGCTTTTCCAGTGGTGTCGACTGCTTAGTTACTATCTGTACCAGTTCTGTAAGGCTCGCTTATAATGGCTAAATCTACATTAAGTTCTCTTACCTTCTGCTTTAAAAGGTCATAGGCCGCTGCGCAGTGATTTAAATTCAGCTGCAAGATCTTGATTCTACAAGTGATGATGTAGCTCGGGCGTTAGCTAATGGGCAGCTTTTGCTGCCTACTATATGTTCAGTTACCGATATCCTGTCTGCTACACAATTGAAGCAGTTTGGCTTATTTTGGAATGTATTGATTTTATGGCCGGGTTGTCCACACTTGATACAGCAGTTAGAGCGATCAGTAGTGCCATTGCACATGTAGGCAGCGTGGCCAAAATTAAGACATCTAATAACATCGTTTAACTGCAGCCCGCGCCCGGATAACGCAATTGGACCATCCTATTCTGATGGATTTAAGCATAAGTAATTCTGTTGCGACATCCTGTGCTACTACTACAATCGCCGTTTGGGTTTCCCCATATGACGGTCTCATCGCTTGAACAGAAACTTTAGTTGAATTTCCTGCTAATTTCTCTGAAATGGCTGCCATCACATCATCTGCAGTTGCCAAGCAGTCCAGGTCACGGAGCTCTATGAAGGAAAGATCACTCACCGTGCGTACCGATATTTTTGAGCCCAGTACTTGGCTCAAATCTTCCTGAAGCTTATGCGACATGCAATCTCCCTTTAATTCCAAGAGCAGCTCTCCTCTTGTGGTTATTCTTGCCCTTTTAACGCAATCTTTGACTCCATTTAGCCGTCCATCCTCTCGCCTGGTGACCAATCCCAGCAAGTCGGCATAGGAGCTACCTTCGTCGGGCTTGATAATGATTACATCTGGACTGCCACGCCGTTCCGTAATTTAGGCCTTCCTTTTAGCAGTTACTTGTTGCCACTTAGCATTTTCGCTGCTCGCTGCTGATGGTATAGTTGGCGCAGAACCTTTTGGTGGTAAGCTCTTGCCAGCTGGACGATCTCCAGTTAGAGATCCGTGTCCCTTCAGCTGATCTGCGTACGACCTATTTGGCTGGGCGATGTTCCGCAGTTTTTTAGGTGGTGTGCTGCGTTTCGTGGCCGATTCCTCCCTTGACCTCTTAGATGAGTCTATTGGAGCTCCATTTTTCTGCTGCGACTTAGACTCTGGCAAAGTCTGGGTGGCAGCAACTCCTACTGTAGGTTTGTGTGCTAGGTCGCCTGCTAGTGCTTTTAGGCACAGCATCTCGTGCATCTGCCTCATTCGTGCGATGGCGCTCATCGTGCTCTGGTTTACATGCCTTACTTTTGGCTTTCCATCCTCCTCCAAACCGAGTTCATTCAATTCCGGGATATTACTAGTCACTGGCGGGCTTGAAGCAACTGCAGTGGCTAATGCAAAACACAAGTGAAAAAAGTTGGAGTCCCAGAGGCACCGACAAATTTTATAGATTTGATAATGCGATATACTGGAGTAGAAAGCTAGGATTAGCGATTACACCAGGATAGATGAGGGTACAAGACACAATAACATGAAATGTACATACAAATTAGAGTGAAAAGTCGCTAAGGAAAAAAAGCGGAAAACTTCACTGCAGGTAAGTATGTGTATGAGTGTGCTAATTAAAGAATTGGAAATAATAAGTTCTCCTACTTATCAGGTTTTTTCACCGACGCGATGCTGGGGTCGAGAGGAAGAATATCCGGTTCGAAGTACTAATGTTTGCAGGGGGGGCAAGAAGTAGAGAGCTTCCAAAATATCCTAATAGAATTAATTAGACCGCACGCGTACTTCGTTTTAACACAATTTTATTAGCCGAAAGATAGCTAGGTTGACAATCGGGAGATTTAACTTATTTTAAATAGAAATGTTGCAAATACAAAAAACCTATCGATAGTTTACGGGGGATATGGTATGAATAGAATAGATGGTGAAAAAAATAAAATAGAAAAGTCTTCATATTTTCATATCTTTTAAACGATAAACTCCTAATGATTTATTTATATAATATATATATATATATATATATATATATATATATATATATATATATATATATATATATATATATATATATTTATTTATATAAATAGCAGTGCAAATGTGGGTTACACCAAATCGCGTAAGAAAAGATTCAAACGTACCCTATCGAAATTGTGAACCATTATCAGTAAGAACAACTTGTAAAATACTCCAAAGGTATAAAATATATGATTCTCTAAGAATTCAATAATCCGGTTAGATATGAATTTCTTTAAGGGATACAAAAAGTTAAACTTAGTGCAATGATCGACAATGATTAAAATTTCAATGTTTCCTTTCTTTGATCTCGGATAACGGCCTAAAAGATCCATATACAGTTTTTGGAATGGTCTCTCTGAAGCCATCGGTTGACCCATTGGCGGTCTTAAAACAGTATTAGGGCTTTTAGTTGATTTGAATGTCGAACATTTAGATACAACATTTCGAATCTGAGTGACCATACCTGGCCAAAACAAATATTGTTTTTTATATATCTTATCCATAGGGTAAAAGGGTATATTAAAGTCGCTAAAATGTATGTAACAGGCAGAAGGTAGCATTTCCTCCGACCCCATGAAGTATATATATTCTTGATCAGCATCAATAGCCGAGTCGATTGAGCCATGTCCGTCCGTCCGTCCGTCCGACTGTCCGTCCGTATGAACACGTGATCTCAGAGACTACAAGAGCTAAAGCAACCAAATTTGGTGTCAGCATTTGTGTAGTGTCTACGCAGATCAATTTAGGAAAACGAATAACTAGAGTTATATTAAAAGTTAATATGGCCAAAAAGTACCAGCTGACCGAATTTCGTTAAACTCGGACAAGAAATATCGAAGATATACAATTTGTACTGAAATGTTCGTTGCTGCCGCTTGTGAGAAGAATTTTAGTTTGAGTTATTGGCAAATTCGACAGAGTTTGATTTTATAAAGTTCCTCTACTTGGTACAGGGTATACTCAAAGTCGGCAGGACGACTTGCTTGCTTCATTTTTTTATAAAAGTATTTAGTCTTTGGACTTTGTGTTTTGGAGGTTGCGATAGCAGATCGTTTGACGCTTTGTTACAACTTTATTGGGAATATCCCTTAAAGAGGGTATTCGCCCGGATTCATGGGAAACCACACCCGATATCGCATCAGTATACGGGACACTATTGCCAGGGTAAATATCAATAGTGCCCGAAATCAGGCGCTGAGAATTCGGTGTTGTAGAGTCGTTACGCATAGTCGGAACTGGTAGAAGAAGAGATGCCGGTGGATCAGGGGAGAAATCCCTAGGGATAGTTTTCTTCCGCTTCGGTGATTCATTTAATAGTTAATAACTATTAAATTAAGTTTCTAGAGATAAAATCTCATCCCAAAGCTTCAGAAAACTAGCCGCCAGAATTTTGACTCATTCCCTAGTCCGCCTCATAAATACACGCATGTCCATTTCTACGTCCCGACATGCTTTACAGCTCCATTTTAGACCCCCACCGTTTTTAATACTATCTTTAACCCTGTAAGACAGCAAGTATAAAACACAAGACAGCAAGTACAAAACAGCAACGCAACTGTGTATAAAGAGCGCGAAGGCAAGCGAAAGAATTACCGCAAAAACAGAAAATCAAAGCCTATGTCTCGAACCTCATTGGGAATCTTTCTGCTTATAGTTGGCTTTCTTCTATCAGATTCCCAAATCAGCTAGAGAAGAACATTTAACTAGACCAAGAAAACAGGTGAGATTGGCAGACAAAGAAATAGACTGGCAATGGATAGCTAAAGTGCAATTTGGGGAAAAGGCAGTGTGAATGCCATTTTTAGTATTCCCCGGCTAGCTCAGTCGGTAGAGCATGAGACTCTTAATATCAGTAAACACAACCTCTAATACTCCAAAGGTATAAAATATATGAATTTCCAAACATTCAGTAATCCGGTTAGATGTGAATTTCTTTAAGGTTGTTAGGAAGTTTTCCTGCCTGGGTACACATCTCAGTCTATCCAGGGCCTTTAATTACAGAAAATTTGTAAGAAAAACTCGAGACCTCTGGATTTTTCAACTAATATAGGCAAATGTAGAAATTAATCATAAAATTTGTACCTAGGAAAGATAACGAACTGCTTATACCCTATAGCGAACACTAACTAACACGCGAAAGCTAAACAAATAAGAAACATCTTTTTATTTTACGATAGACACTGTACAATAGAAGGGGACCATACACAAAACGACATTAGAATTTATGACATTAAAATTTCGTGGGCACCTAATATTCCTTCGGTTAGAGTATTACCCGGACACCGAATAATATTAAGCGCTACTACGTAGTCAGATGTCCATTTGGTAAGATTTCAGTTAGGGTATTACCCGGATACTGAAATCCCAACTAAATAGCATCTTGACCACTGTACCATTTACACATTGAACTACATTACCGTTCATGCGCATTTAATATTACTTCGACTAGGGTATTAGCCGGACGTCGAATAAACATGTACGACCAACACCATTTCAGTTAGGGTATTACCCGGACATTGAAATGGTTGTTGGTTGCCATGATGCCAACTGTACCATGGAAACACGACACAACATTTATTACTACGATATGCCCTTTTAATATCATTTCGGTTAAAGTATTACCCGGACACCGACATAAATATTAAATGACACTAAGTGATCACATGCGCATTTAGTAACTTAGGGTATCATCCGGACACTGAAATCCCAGCTAAATGGCATAATGACCACTGTGCAATAGATATATCTACTCACATGGACAACACTGAAAAACTAATCACTAACTAAACCCGACTCACCCGAATATGATTCTTACTCGCTTAACTTTTGTTTTCTTGCCACTGTATATTTCCACTATATGTTTTTATTCCACTGTCACTGAGTCTTTTTATTTTCCTTTTTCTGTGTATCTACTAGTTTTTTTCACCGTCCGATTGACTTAACCTTTTATTTGTTACCGATTGATTTTCACTTTGTCTTTGCTTGGTTTTATATTTTTAGGCACGTCTGATAGCCTCGCCGGGGAAGAACTAATTGATCTTCTCTTGTCTTTTAAATCTATCCTTTGCCCTAGTGTAACGATCCTTTTTGGTCCTTACTTGCGGCAGAGCCGGATTTCAGGTGTAGGGGTACGACACGACGAATTTATTTTGTGCGCTGGTGAAATGAGAAGATACAGTTGTTTTTCTTTTAATAAAAACGTTACAATTTTATTGTCGAATTGATTGGTGGGTGTTAGTATGGCCGGAGAGCTTCTGCACGGGCTGTTAGCTTTGTGTTTGTGGCAATTGCGAAATCCACTCTGCACCGCTGGCACTCATGAAAACTTATGGACAGATTGTGTTTGGCTGTGGCAAGTATTCCTACTGCCAGGACGACTCCTGGTCTTGTCTATCTACACTGTCGTCTGCTACGCTCCTATTATTCTGCTAGGAATACTCCTAGTCTTTTCCCACTATGCCAGGAATACTCCTGGTCTTCCTCAACTGTGCTAGGAATACTCCTAGTCTTCACTCAAACTGCTAGAAATAGCTCCTAGTCTTTTATATGCTGCTAGGAATAGCTCCTAGTCTTTTATATGCTGCTAGGAATAGCTCCTAGTCTTGTGATCTGCTAGGATTTTGCTCCTAGTTTTCAATACCCTGCTAGGAATAGCTCCTAGTCTTCGTAAGGTATATATATATATATATATTATATATTCCTCACATTCCCCCTTTCTTCGGGGGCCAAATAGCATTTTTTTTTCATGTTTCCTTTTTTTTCTTTGGCCTGGTTCGCATCTTTTTTTTTGGCCATTTATAGCAATTTTTCCTTAGTGGCGATTCATCAGGCATCTTTTCCAATTTTTTTTTTGGGTGGCTCCGACTGCATCTTTTACTTATATACTATATCTATGATATTACTTATATCTACTTAACCTAAACTTCAGATTTTTTTTTACTATTCTACCTATTCTACTCTTAATTCTAAAAATATCTACTAACCTAAACTTCATTTTTTTTTTCTTATTCCAAACTTCATGTTTTTTTTTGTCCTACCTAAACTAAATTCCAAAAATTTCTCCTAATCTACCTACTCTACTTAACCTAATCTCCAAAATTTTCTCTTAATCTATACCCCCAATTCTTCAAATACTCTAAACCTATTCCTATTACTACGGATCCTATATCGGATCCGTCCCACCCACATAACTCTCGCCTGTCTCGGCCCCTCCCCCATCGCCTGCACGGCCACGGCCACCGCAACTGGCCACTCTTCGGGCTCCACCTCCCGCCGTTGTAAAGGCGGCCTTGGCGCTTGCGGCTGGTTAACCGGCGCCGAGCGTTGCCTCATGTAGACTGGCCGTCTTGGGTCTCGCTGTTGCTGCTGTAGCTGTTGCTCTGGGGCTTGCTGCTGTTGTGGCTGTTGCTGTGGGACTTGCTGCTGTTGTGGCTGGGGCTGCGGCTGCCACTCTGCCACTATCTGGTCAAAGCTGGGTTCTAGATCCTCCTCCAGTGACTCTTCTCTGTGCGCCATAAACTCTTCAACGAAATTGGCATTTATTGCCCTCCACATTGGTGTCGGTGGCCTCACCAGTTCCTCCGGCTCCTCATCTTCTTCTTCCGTGTCCGTCAGATTGATATAAGCCACCGGCTCGTTCATAATCGGCATCACTTCTGCCATCCTTTGGGCTAGCACCTCCTCTGCCCTCGCCATCCATCTGCTCAGGCTCATCTAAAGATAGCCCCCTTCTTCTTCTATATCGGCCAACAAAAATGCCAGGTCATTTATGACTATCCCCTCATCCTCACTCGCTTCTGCGGCCACTTCCTCCTCGTCGTCCTCCATATCGGCATCGCTCCCAATACCATCCAACTCCTCCAGATGTTCCATCCCTTCTCCCTCGTCCTCTTCCTCTTCCTCGTCGGACGAGATGGCGATCACCGGCCCCAATGGGACCGGCTCCTCGTCCGACACATATGGCGATGCCATCATTTGCATTGCCTCTTCCAGCTCATATTCTTCAAAATTTTGACGTCGGCTCATGTTGATAGATAAAATGTAATTGATTTCATCTGTCGCATCTTGGGCCATCGGAACCTCTAATCCGCGTCGCTCTGCTGCTGCGCGTCCAGCTTCGGGTTCCCACTCTCGTTTATCTTTTTATCCGTATCTCACACACACACTGTATGTGTGAATCCTCTCTCCTACTTGGTGTACCGCAGGAGAGAGTCCTCTCCTTATCCATTTGCATCCTCCGTCTGTTCTGCTCTCTTACAGTTTGAGAAGCATTGGTGTTTATATTCCGTTTTGTTTGTCCATTGCTAATCCGCCAAAATCAACCTTTCTTTTTATTTCTTTCTTTTTTATATTACAGTTTTACATGCACTGTAAAAATTGTATGCATGCAACAAATTTCTTTTTATACATATATATGTACATATTTTTTTTAGTTGAGCCAGTTGTAACGCTCCTTTAATATATATATATATGTTTTTTTTAAATTCTTGTTATTTATTTCTGTCGGCCAATGCAATTTCATTTTCAACTTATGCTGGTTTGTGTTTCTACCGTTCCTATCCATCTGAAGATCTCCCAGTTGTCCGGCCGGTCCAACTGTTCAAACTCCATTTGGCCGGTTTCCGGTAGTAATACTCGCCTTGCATCTTTATAGCTCATTCGGATCATCTGTTGGCAGATGTTAGTTAGCCTGTCAAATGTGGATCCTGGCAATCTCGGCTCTCTTCCCTGCGTTATCAATGCCGGCGTATATCCTGTTGCGTCGGACAAGCTAGAATTTACTGCCAACATTATTTCTGGCCATAGTTCGTCCCATCGTCGTTGATCTTCTCCTGTGAATTATGCTATCATTGTTTTAACTGTTCTATTCGCTTGTTCGGTTGGATTTTCTTGCGGCGTATATGGCGCTGTCAGCTGGTGTATTGCCTCGATTCATGCTGTAGCATGTTCTGGAATAATATATTAATAATATAAAACAATGCTAAGGAATCTAAATTTAGATTAGAACAGGCCTATAAAAGAGCCAGAATTATGTTAGAACAGCATAAAGTAAAGAATAATGAAATATATGATAGAAAGGTAAAAAATATAGAATTAGAAATAGGAGATAAGGTTTAATTACGTAATGATACGGGTCATAAATTTAGATTAAAACAGGCCTATAAAAGAGCCAGAATTATGTTAGAACAGCATAATGTAAAGAATAAGGAAATATATGATAGAAAGGTAAAAAATATAGAATTATAAATAGGAGATAAAGTTTTACTACGTAATGATACGGGTCATAAGTTAGAACCTAAGTATTTAGGCCCATATATTATAGAAGAAATAAAGGATAGGGATAATATTTTAATTAAAGATTCAAAGAATAAGAAACAATTAGTGCATAAAGATAGGTTAAAAATGTTAATCAATTAATATATATATATATAAAAAAAAAATAATAATAATAAAACAAAACAAAAAAAAAATTCCCTACATTTAATGACACTATACAAAATATCTTTTTTTTTACCGCACATTCAAACAACAAAAAAAAATTATACTAAATAAATTTCCATATAATACAAAATTAAATTAAATTAGAAAATAACTTCATATAATTCCGTTATTTTTCTAAAAGAGGGGGATGTAGCATGTTCTGGAATAATATATTAATAATATAAAGCAAGTGTATTTGCCTCTTAAGTAACATAACCACCCATGAGTGCATGGTGCTGGACAATTGCTGTGTTGGCAAATATAACACGCGCGGCCGCTCTGGCCCGAGATGCAATATGATACATCCTCACTCTGCCGCTGCAGCGGTAAATTCCCATACATATTCTTATGTAAACCTTTATACATTTATATATAAATATGTTTATACATAAGCATACCGCGCCTCTGCCTGCATTGCTAGCAGCGCAGCTACGCGGTCTCACCTTTAGTTAACAATTGTATTAGAATTAAGATTCATTCAATAAAGTGAACTCATATATGAAAGATGTCTCCTGTGTCCGTTTAATTTATTACATGGCGACCGTGACAGGACAGGTCACAAAATATATGTGCAGAAATATAAAAAAAAAATCAGTGCAAATGTAAAAATAAACTTCAAAACAACTAAAGAAAAATTTATTACACAAAAAGAAAATGAGTGTAAGCAACAGCGAAAAGAGAAAATATGAGCGCAAAATATTAACAAAAGAAAATACTACCACACAACAATTGAGGAAATGCCTGCTAATATTGGCGATTAGATTTAAAAATTTTGTTGGGCCGTAAAAAAAAAAAAAACAACGGCCGGAAAAAAGAAAACAAAAGATGTTTCCTTTTCGACTATGCAAATATTATTCAGTAATACAAGAAAACAACAAAAAACAAACAATTATAATATAAAAAAAAAAAAAAATTGGAAAACTTTCAAGTCGATAATACAAAACTGAACAACAAGAAGAAGAAAACTGCAACAACAGCCGTTGAAACAAATAGCAAATACTTCGAGGGACTTCATTTTACCATGAGCCCGAGTGTGGTAGGCAATCCGCCCACTACACCGACGTTGGAATAACAACAGAAGAAGAAGAACAACAACAAAAGCAACCACAAGAGCCAGTTGTCGGTCAACAGTCAGATATATAAAACCTGAAAAAGAAGTCTGCCCAAACTACTGTGAGGGACCTCAAGGAAGAAGCCTGTGCAGCCAGCACCGGCAACGTGAACGAGCCTCAACAGTGGACCGGCAGCGCTACCAAGAGCGCCCACCAATATAAATTAGATAACTATGCGCTGCGTCGCACATTTTTTTTAATTGCACTGCGATGCATATTTTTATACCTTTGCAAAAAAGGTATATTAACTTTGGTCAGAAGTTTGCAACGCATAGAAGGAAGCATCTCCGACTATATAAAGTATATATATTCTTGATCAGCACGATGAGCTGAGTTGATATAGCCATGTCCGTCTGTCCGTCTGTCCGTCTGTCTGTCTGTCCGTCTGTCTGTCTGTCTGTCTGTCCGTCTGTCTGGATCAACGCAATCTCCTCCGAGACCCTTAAAGCTACAGAGCTGAAATTTTGCACCTAGGCTTCTTTTTGCTGCAGGCATTGTATATCTCGGAATCATCCCGATCGGATGACTATATCATATAGCTCCCATAGGAACGATCGGTCGTGAATAAGCTTTAACCTCAATAACTTTGTTGTTTTCCAACGAAATATTACGAAAGCCGGTATTTGTGAGTTTTATATACTTTTTAACATATCCACCAAGTTTTATTAAAATCGGTTGACTATATCATATAGCTCCCATAGGAACGATCGGTCATGAATATGGATTTCGAGCAATAACTTTGTTGTTTTAAAAGCGATTATCACTAAATTTGATATTTATAAGTTTTTTATACTTTTTAACATATCTGGAAAGTTTTATCAGAATCGAAGCACTATATCATATAGCTCCCATAGGAACGATCGGCCAAAAAATTGGTTTTAGATGAAAATCTTGGTTATTTTAACAGCGATTCATTTGAAATTCGGTATATGAAAGTTTGGTATATATAAAAATGTGTCTGTTGGATACAATAGGACCAAAAAAAAAAAAAATTATTTTTACTCGTAAGTTTTTTTTCTTGTTTTATATGCTTTCTTATAATTCTGGTAATTTATATGTAATTGAAAACAACAGTTTGCAAAGGTATCCGAACTTCGGCGTGGCCGAAGTTAGCCCATCCTTCTAGTTTCATTTAATTTTAGCAATCCATGTAAAATTGTGCGGCATTAAAGCTGTCCAATTAGAGTGTGGCCTGAAAACCACACGCAAAAATAGGCAGGGGTATATGTAATCAAAAAAAAATGAAGCAAGCAAGTCGTCCCTGCCGACTTTGACTATACCCTGTACCAAGTAGAGTAACTGTATTAAATCAAACTCCTTAAAATTTGCCATCAGTTTAAACTAAAATTCTCCTTACAAGCGGCAGCAACGAACGCATGCTATCTCGCTCACACTTACTACGCAATGTCGCACTGGGCATTTCAGTACAAATTGTACATAGATATATCTCCGATATTTCTTGTCCGATTTTAACGAAATTTGGTCAGCTGATACTTTTTGGCCATATTATTGGGTGTGCCAAATAAGAATACGCTATCTTTATTATAACTCTAGTTATTCGTTTTTCCTAAATTGCGGGGGCGGAAGTGGGCGTGGCAAAAATTTGAAACAAACTTGATCTGCGTAGACACTACACGAATGCTGACACCAAATTTGGTTGCTCTAGCTCTTGTAGTCTCTGAGATCCACGTGTTCATACGGACGGACAGACGGACAGACGGACAGACGGACGGACAGACGGACAGACGGACATGTCTCAATCGACTCGGCTGGTGATGCTGATCAAGAATATATATACTTTATGGGGTCGGAAATGCTTCCTTCTGCCTGTTACATACATTTTAGCGACTTTAATATACCCTTTTACCCTATGGGTACAGGGTATAAAAATCCATAAAAAAAAAAATAACCAAAATAAAGTTAAATAAAAGGAAAAAAGTAAGATGTTTTAAGCAAAAATAAAAAAAAAAAACGAAAAAGAAAGCGTATTAAAAAGAAAATTGAAAAAATCAGAAAAATCAAAATTAATAATTATATAATTAGAAAACAAAAAATATTTTAATCAACAAATAACAACAAACAAGTTATGTACTTACGATAGGAAAAAGACAATACACATATAAAACCTATTCGAAATAAGTATTTGAAAATAAATATTTTAAATTCAAAAAAAAATTTTTCTTTTTCAAAATTGAATGTTTGACAATAACATAAACAAGTTTAATGACCCAGTTAATGAACCCAATATGGAGTTAATAGACTCCTCTGCTAACTTAATCAAAAAATAGAGTCATCAAATGTAGATTTAAGACCATTCATTTCAAAAAAAATTTATATAAAAAAAAATTTTTTTTTTCTAGTTCTTTAAATAAAAATTAAAACTGAAAAAGTATATATATATCAATTGACTAAAAAATGATGACTACATTAGACAATTATTTTTAGGAAGATAGTTAATAGGAATTCTAACATTGTAGCAGATTTAGTTGAGGTCAGTTGCAATTTGGAATTCAGTTTGTTCGCGTGTATTCGAGAGCGTCGAAAATGAGTAATTTACCAAGAGTTTTCTTAAATATGACCGCCGATGGCGAGCGATCACCATGGAGCTGCGCTCTGATGTTGTTCCCAAAACTGCCGAAAATTTTCGCGCCTTGTGCACCGGCAAGAAGGGCTACAAAGGCTACATATTTTTAGATTTTAATACAAGTTTCATAATTTAGAAATTAATACAGGTGTCATAAACAAAACTGACATAATGGCAGAATTAAATGCCCAAAGGGCATATATGAAGGATGTTAACATGGCCATCCCTGAATTTAATGGTACAAAAATGCAACTCCAGAGATTTGTAACAGCTCTGAGGTTAGTAGACATGATAAAAGGCGACTATGAAAATATAGCAGTTGAGGTAATAAAATCAAAAATTATTGGCCCAACTCTATATGAAGCCCAACAGGAAACTTCAATTGAAGCAATAATAAAAAAATTGCAAGGCACGGTAATTGGTGAAACATCCAAAGTCATAAAAGCCAAATTAAAGAGTACCACTCAGAAAGGTAAAACAGCTGATAAATTCACAACGGATATAAATAATTTGCGCAAAACCCTTCAAGCCGCGTATATCGATGAAGGTATGCCAGCAGCACTTGCTCTTAAGCATAGCAAAGACGATGCTATAGAGGCAATGATTGCAAATTGCGAGCAAAAAAGAATCAAAACTATACTTGACTCTGGCAATTTTAAAACCATGGATACTTACAAAAAAGTACTGAGTTAACAGGAAACCCAAATATGGTCCTGTTTGCCCAAAGAAGCCGTGGTAATTATACAAACAAATATAATTATCGTGGTAGAGGCAATGGTTGTGGTTATTACAATAATTATAACAATAACGTCCAAAATTTTCAACAAAACCAAAATAATAACTATAGAGGAAACAACAGAGGTTACAACAGAAATACTAGAGGTACTCCAATCTTAAAGGAAATCCAATCTTAAAAATATATAATCCCATACGACTTTCACGTCATGAATAAACAATTCGCTATTCCATGTGATGGAATACTAGGAATCGATTTTATAAGAAAATAAAACTGTCAATTAGATTTCAATCAGTCCGAAGACTGGTTAATACTTAGACCAAACAACCTAAAATATCCGATATATGTACCAATATCGTACAGTTCTGGTAATAATTCAATAGTTTTGCCAGCAAGATCCCAAGTTGTCCGAAAAATTTAAATAAATTCACAAGAAGACAGTGGTGTATTCATTCCAAATCAAGAAATTCAAAATGGTATTTATTTAGCAAATACCATAACTAAACCCCAAAACGCAGTCATACGATTGCTAAATACTACAAATGGGGATCAAATAGTAAAAATATATAATCCCATACGACTTTCACGTCATGAATAAACAATTCGCTATTCCATGTGATGGAATACTAGGAATCGATTTTATAAGAAAATAAAACTGTCAATTAGATTTCAATCAGTCCGAAGACTGGTTAATACTTAGACCAAACAACCTAAAATATCCGATATATGTACCAATATCGTACAGTTCTGGTAATAATTCAATAGTTTTGCCAGCAAGATCCCAAGTTGTCCGAAAAATTGAAATAAATTCACAAGAAGACAGTGGTGTATTCATTCCAAATCAAGAAATTCAAAATGGTATTTATTTAGCAAATACCATAACTAAACCCCAAAACGCAGTCATACGATTGCTAAATACTACAAATGGGGATCAAATAGTAAACATAACAAGTTTAAGGTATGAACCACTTTCCTGCTACGAAATAATCGAAGCAAATAAAGAACAGCGTGAAAACGCAGTACTAACTACACTATCAAAAATTTCCCCCCACAGTTTCACAGCCAACTTACGAAGTTGTGCAAAAAATATAGTGATGTATTCGGACTAGAAACCGAATCAATAACAACAAATAACTTTTATAAACAAAAATTAAGACTGGTGGACGATGAACCAATTTATATTAAAAATTATAGAAATCCTCTTAGTCAGAAAGACAAAATTCAGAGACAAGTCCACAAGCTCATAAAAAACTGTTGAATGTGTGTGGATTTCATCATGTTGAATGTGTTGAATGTATGTGGATTTCATCATGTTGAGTTTGTTGTGATTTTGTTGAATGTATAAGTTAACAACGGAAATTGTTTCACAATCCCACAGCGGTCAAGAACCGCTAACACAACATAAAATAATACAAAATAAATAAATACATCAAATCAGCAGTCTGCAAGTTTGTCGCTTGCAGTTCATAGGAATCCAGCCGCAGCCGGATGTCAACTCTTTCGCAAGCTTCTGCCAGCAGCGCTGCCGACGTCCGCTTAGAAGTTACAGCTAGCTAGGGTAGAATTGATTTAAGGTAATTCAGTCTGAAAACCAAACTAAAACAATAAAGTTAAAAATAAAATTCCGTTGTAAAAAACAAATAATTAACTGGCGCCCGAGCAGGGACCGATATTGAATACGACAGTGCAAAACGTTATCTAAGTATCCGTATCGGCTGATTAAACCACGATAGAATAAAACATTTCTAAGTGCGTGAAAACCAAAAATCTATCACGAGAAGACAAAACGCAGCTTAAGTGATTAGATGCTCTTTGATTGATTCAGACTCCCGTGACCGGCAATCAAAGAGAAAAACCAATAACAACTACAATTTGTGGGCTCACACTCTGTCTGACCAGTTCGCAGAGTACACCTCAGGAAAACGTGTGGACCGCCGAACCACGAGTAGCTAAGCAAAAGGGAATACTTCGGCACCATCGGAGATGGAGCTTACAACAAAAATAATCCTGTAAGAAAAAGAAAAGTAGTGAGTAAGCAAGATCATAATACAAATATAAAAGAAAAATTTTAAAGAAAAAAGGAAAAAATAATCCTATCAGAAAAAGAAAAGTAGTGAGAAAGCAAGATCACAATACAAATATAAAAGAAAAATTTTAGAGGAAAAATTTATAAAGAAAAATTAAAAACCAAAATCTAAAAAAAGGAAAAAGCAAAAATTTTTTTTTTAAGTAAATTTAAAAGAAAATTTAAAAAAATATAAGAAAAAAAAAAATTAAAAAAAAAAAAAAAAAAAAAAAATATTTAAGCTTAGTAATATAAATAACTCATAAATATATTTCCCTTACAATTTTTACACTACAATATTTTGACACATATTATCAAGCATTTTCTTCCAATATTACCTTTTTATTTTCTAAACAAATTCACCCATACTAATACTAAACTTATACGTCCTTCAATATTTGATACTGACTCTACCAACGAATCATCGACCTCAGCACCAATAAACTTAAACAGTGACAGTCAGAGAATATTTGAAAATCAAATAGATCAAATAATTAATAACAGATTGACAGCAATTATGAACAACATGGGCATTGTTAATAACAATAATGATTTCTCCGAAGCAACTGCCTACAACATAGACCCAAACTATAGAGGCAATATTACTGACTTGGACCGCATCCCAGATATAGTGAAGGGAATGAAAGAATTTTCAGGAGACCCACTTGAGTTTAGCTCCTGGAAGAAAGGCGTAGACAGAATCCTTGAAGCATACTCTAGTATCAAGGGATCACCAAAATATTTTGGCATTCTACAAACAATCCGAAATAAGATTACTTACCATGCAGACCAAGTATTAGACTCTTATAACATGCCCTTGAACTGGGAGGCAATTGCACGATGCCTTACTTTACACTTTGCAGACAAACGAGACTTAAGCACTCTCGAATACCAGCTCGCCACTATGACACAGAATGGACAACAGACAGTTGAGGAGTTTTATCAAAATATTTACAAGCATCTCTCTTTGATTCTTAATAAGGTCAGTTGTATGAATCTCGACAGGCCAACCGAAGTAGTGCTGACAAAGTCTTACAGGGATAAAGCATTAGATACGTTTATAAGGGGCCTACGTGGCGATCTAACACGTCTCCTCGGCATCAAAGAACCAACCGATTTGCCGCAAGCTCTACATTTGTGCCTTAAATTAGAGAACCAAAGCTATAGGACGAATTATGCAAACAACAAATAACAAAATATAAAATTCCGAAATATAGACCAGAACCCAATTCCGGCACCCCGTAGATTCATACCAACACAACCAAGTTACCCAGTCGGAGACTAGTACCTCAACACAGACCATTTCAACATGGACAACCCGGTCAATTTCAAAGACCACCTAACCAGTTTGGTTATCAACCACAAAGCTGGCCTCAAGAGAACCAATTCACCCAATATAGACAGACTCAACCAATAGACCCACCTCGACCAACTGCAGCTAAGCCAGCAGAACCCATGGACGTTGACCGTAGTATACAGACAAAGTTAGTCAACTATATAAACAGACCTCAATTTGATCATGGTAAAAGACCACCTTTTCCCTCGAACCCAGATAAGAAAAGACAACGACTCTTTAACATGGAGGGAGAAGAATACCAGGAACAAAACGAACAAGGTTATGCAGAGGCTTATGCCACCATGACGGATTATGAAAAATATGAACAGGAAATGGAAGCAGCAAGTAACCAAGAAGAACACGACACGACCTTGACAGAATATGTAAGCCAGGGAACCTCAAGCGATGAACCAACGGCTCCACAATATCTAGATACAGACGTAAATTTTTTAGAATGAACGACTCCTCGCTTCCCTATATCGAATGCAGATTGGGGGGTCACAAAACTATTAAAATTCTCATTGATACTGGTTCGAATAGAAATTATATTCAACCAAAATTAGTAACAAATCCGAAACCTAACGAAAAACCATTTAAAGCAATAACAGTAGGAGGTAGTGTAAATATCACACACTACAAACTAGCAAACTTGTTCAATTATCCAGAATGCAATGTAAAATTTTTTTTACTACCACACCTCAAATCATTTGATGCCATTCTTGGCAACGACAGTCTTAGGAGCAGTAATTGACGTAGCTGGAAAAATAATGACGATTAGAGGAGGAAAAAAGATACCAATAAAAGAGAAAAAATACGAGGCAGTAAACATAATCATACCAAGGACCGAACATCTAAAGGAGGGAGAAAAACTAGAACTTGAACAATTGATCCAGCAATATCCAAATCTCTTTGCAGACCCAAATGAAAAACTAACTTATACCACTAATGTAGAAGCAGAAATAAGAACATCTACCGATTCCCCAATATATTCCAAATTTTACCAATACCCAATGTCCCTAAAGGACGAGGTGAATAAACAAATACAAGAGCTGTTAGATAATGGCATAATTCGACCTTCACGGTCACCTTTCAATTCACCGGTATGGATAGTTCCAAAGAAACCAGACGCTTCTGGCAAAAAGAAATACCGAATGGTCATAGACTATCGCAAACTCAATAAAGTCACTATAGCAGATAGATACCCAATTCCCGAGATTAATGAGGTATTAGCCCAACTCGGAAACAATAAACTCTTTTCTGTCCTTGACCTTAAAAGTGGTTTCCACCAAATCCCACTAAAAGCCACCGATATTCCAAAAACAGCCTTCTCCGTAAATCACGGAAAATATGAGTTTACACGACTCCCATTTGGATTGAAGAACGCACCATCAATTTTCCAACGTGCGCTCGATGATATCCTCAGAGAACATATCGGAAAAATTTGCTACATCTATATCGATGATATTATCATTTTTAGCAAAGACAGAGAAACACACACAAAAAACCTGCAAACCATTTTCCAAACTCTGCAAGATGCCAACATGAAATGTCAATTGGACAAATGCGAGTTTTACAAGAATAAGGTTGAATTTTTAGGATTCATTATCTCTGATAAAGGCATTGAGACAAACCCTAACAAAGTATTAGCAATAGCCAACTATCCGCAACCTAAAACTTTAAAGGATCTGAGTGCCTTTCTAGGATTAGCAGGATACTATAGAAGGTTCATAAGGGACTTCGCTAAGTTAGCAAAACCACTTAGCTCCCTTTTAAGAGGGGAAGACGGACGTGTGTCCAAAAAAGATTCAAAGAAAAAAATCATTAATATGAACCAAGACGCGATAGAAGCTTTTAATAAAATCAAGAATTCCCTAGTGTCGGACGAAGTTATTCTTCAATTTCCCGATTTCAACAAAGAGTTCCATCTTACAACAGACGCTTCCAACTTCGCCATAGGCGCAGTGCTGTCCCAAGGCGACAGACCAATATCTTTTATCTCCAGAACGCTTTCCAAAGCCGAAGAAAATTACGCCACAAACCAGAAAGAGATGTTAGCCATAGTCTGGGCATTAAAAGCCCTCAGAAACTACCTATACGGTAGAACAAAAATTAAAATTTACACAGATCACCAACCCCTCACCTATTCGCTCAGCAGCTGGAATGGAAATTCTAGAATAAAAAGATGGAAATCCTATTTGGAAGAATATGATTACGAACTCCTCTACAAGCCAGGCACGGGTAACAGAGTTGCTGATGCATTATCCAGAATCACTCCTATAAATTCAGTAACAACTCAACACAGCTCAGAAAGCTCATCCGAACATTTGATTCCTAGTATAGGAGTCCCCATTAATTCTTTTAAAAATCAAATATTTATCCACAGAGGTCAAGAACCCGACTACCAGTTCAGTCTCCCATTCCCCACCTTCCATAGACACGTCATCATAAGACCCGATTACACTGATGATGATCTCTATAATTTGCTAAAAAAATACCTTAACCCATCCGTCATAAATGGGATCACTACGGCAGAGGATATTATGGGTAGAATTCAAAACTTTTATCACAAACATTTTAAAAGCATTAAATCCAGGTTCACTTCAATGCAGGTTGTAGACCTCACTAGCGAAACAGAGCAAGAGGAAGAAATTCTTAAGATTCACAATAGGGCTCACCGAAACGCACAAGAAAATAAGATACAATTACTCTAAAAATTCTACTTCCCCAAAATGGGTAACAAAATCTTAAACCTTGTTAAACAATGTCAAGTATGTAAAGAACAGAAATATGATAGACATCCTCCAAATCCGGAACTCAGACAAACACCGATTCCACAATATCCTGGGCACATAATACACATCGACATTTACTCAACAGAACGAATGCTGGTACTGACCGCAATAGACAAATTTTCAAAATTTGCGCAAGGGAAAATAATAAAATCAAAAGCAATAGTCGATATAAAAAAACCCCTTCACGATCTAGTTTTTTACTACGGTATTCCCAAATTCATTGTTATAGATAATGAAAAATCTCTAAATTCTGAGTCCATAACATTTATGTTACGAGATCAACTGAATATACAAATTTTCAAGGCTCCGCCTTACAAGAGTGCTGTCAACGGACAAGTTGAGAGATTCCACTCTACACTCTCTGAAATAATGAGATGCATTAAAACCAAGCAAGAACACCGGACTTTTGAAGAACTACTAGATAAAGCAATCTACGAATACAACTACTAAATACATTCTGTCACTAACAAAAGACCTTTGGACGTATTCTTCGGACGAAAGATAACTACAACTCCTGAACAGTACGAAGAAAGCCGACAAAATCTCGTCGATAAAATAAAACAAAAACAGGCAACGGATTTAAAAACACACAATAAAGAGAGGAAAAAGATTAAACAGTACGAGGTAGGGCAAGAGATTTTTGTAAAATGTAATATAAGATTAGGATCCAAACTAACACCTAGATATAAGAAAGAAATGGTGAAGGAAGACAAGGGTACTACCATATTAACCGAATCGGGAAAAATCGTACATAAAAGTAACATAAAAAACCAATGATTCCTTGTCCACAGATTTCTGACTACCATACGGACTGGGTCATGCTTCATGGAAACTTTTAATTTCACAAACGCCCAAACCATTTCCATAAATAGAGGAATAGGGAAAATACAAGTCTCTACAATAACCATTGCCCATATCATTGACCTAAAACAAATAGAAAACGCTATTAACATACTATCCGACCATACAGAAAACGAATTAAAAAATAATAACCTTTATCCTACTCTACACCATGAACTAACACAGACATTCACCACCTTTCACGCAATAACCTCCACATTGAGACGCAGACTTGCTAGATCCATCAACTGGTTAGGGTCAGCCTGGAAGTATGTGGCGGGAAGTCCTGACCACAACGACCTAGTAATGTTAACACAGAATATCGATGACTTAGTGACTAATAACAATCAACAAATAATAATAAACCGAAATTTAGAACAAAGAATCAACAAACTTACAAAAATTTCCAACGACCTCACAAACGCGGTTAAAAAGGACAGTTTCCTCTCTAACGAAATAGCTATTAGCTTCCAAAATCAAATAAGACTTATTAAGGAAGAAATTAACAACATAAGACATGCCATTCAATGGGCAAGGGTAGATGTAATCAACTCAGTGCTATTAAGCGAGGACGAGTTGTCGATCATAGATGACATATTTAAAGACCAAGAGATGACCCCCCTGTCCATTGAAGAAATGCTTGAATTTTCCCATGTTTCAATTCTACATAATAACACAGTTCTTGTTTACTTAATAAAAATACCTACACTAGAGAAAATAAATTATCAACACGTAATAATAAAACCGGTAATAAGAAACAATAAAATTGTACACCTAAACAGTAATAATTTCTTTATCAATGAAAATCAAATTTACGAGATACCTAAAGATTGTAAAACTCTTAATAATGTAACCGTATGTCATAAAAATAAAATTGTTAATCTAAGTAATACGGATTGCATACCAAATTTAGTAAAGGGTACTAGGGCATATTGTAACTTCAGTAATGCGGACCACCTAAGCGAAATAGAAGAAATCGATAACGGACTAATAGTACTCAATGATTTCAATGGTAACTTGACCTGGAATGGAAGAACTGAAAAAATTAAAGGAACTTACCTCATTCGTTTCTACAACGAATCAATCTGCGTTAATGCGCAGCAGTTCGATAATAGCGAATCGACTATATTGAAGCCGGGAGTGCCTACTATTCAGATGACACCGGAAGAGGTTAAACGCATAAAAGTGCTGTCCCTACAATCCCTGGAAGCACTTCATATTAACAACACCGGACAACTAAGAAACCTTTTCAAACAATCCAGCAACAACAGAATTACGCTGGTGACCCTTTTTTTACTAACCGTCACCATCAGCATCATACTTCACCTGCTACGAAGAGAGAAAAAAAATGTTACACTACAAGTAAGCAGTGTCCCACCTCAGCTTACCCCTGACATGGGAGAAGAGATGAAATTGAAAACAATCAAAACAACACCACGCCGAGCACAAATTCCAATGAACGACATTCCCTACTTTTAAAACCCAAAAAACCAAAAACTGCTTGAGGACAAGCAGAAATTAAGAGGGGAAGAGTTAACAACGGAAATTGTTTCACAATCCCACAGCGGTCAAGAACCGCTAACACAACATAAAATAATACAAAATAAATAAATACATCAAATCAGCAGTCTGCAAGTTTGTCGCTTGCAGTTCATAGGAATCCAGCCGCAGCCGGATGTCAACTCTTTCGCAAGCTTCTGCCAGCAGCGCTGCCGACGTCCGCTTAGAAGTTACAGCTAGCTAGGGTAGAATTGATTTAAGGTAATTCAGTCTGAAAACCAAACTAAAACAATAAAGTTAAAAATAAAATTCCGTTGTAAAAAACAAATAATTAACTTATATGAATCTCATCATGTTGAATGTGTTGAATGTATGTGAATTCCACCACATGATTAAATGTTTAGCAGCAATGTTGTGTATCATGCAACTTGATAAAGCGACTTGCAACATGGTGAAATTGTTGTACTGCCAAGCAAAAGCAATGTCGAACACATGCAAAGAAAGGTTGCTAACGGTGCCAGTTTTCACTGCAACCAAAAATGTTTTCAAAGGTGTCATTTTAATTGAATGTCACTCAATAGAATTAATTGCCTTTGATACTTGGAAGTGTAAAGTTTAGTGTGCTGTGCTAGAACAAATAAAACAATATAACTAAAATTAAATAAAAAGTTTTTTATCCAGCTTGGAATTTACAATAAAAACGAAATAGTCGAGCCCTCTGTATCTCCTTACAATAGCCCACTATTATTAGTACCGAAAAAATCGTCAACAAATTCTGAAAATAAAAAATGGCGATTAGTAATTGACTATCGTCAAATTAATAAAAAATTGTTGTCCGATAAATTTCCATTACCTAGAATTGATGACATTTTAGATCAACTAGGTAGAGCAAAATATTTTTCATGCCTCGACCTAATGTCAGGTTTTCATCAAATTGAACTCGAAGAAGAGTCACGAGACATAACATCTTTTTCCACATGTAATGGCTCATATCGCTTCACGCGATTACCATTCGGTTTAAAAATAGCGCCAAATTCGTTCCAGAGAATGATGACTATAGCATTCACTGGCCTTGAACCTTCGCAAGCATTCCTTTATATGGATGACTTAATAGTCATAGGTTGTTCCGAAATAAATATGCTCAATAATCTAACAGATGTTTTTGAGAAGTGTAGGCAACACAACCTAAAGTTACATCCTGAAAAATTTTAAATTTTTTATGCATGAAGTCACCTTTTTGGGACATAAATGCACGGATAAAGGAATCTTGCCTGATGACACAAAATATGATGTCATTCAAAATTATCCAGTCCCTAATGATGCGGACAACGCTAGAAGATTCATTGCATTTTGCAATTATTACCGACGATTTATACAAAACTTCGCTGAATATTCTCGTCACATAACAAGATTATGTAAGAAAAATGTTAAATTCGAATGGACAAATGAATGTCAAAATGCGTTCGAGCATTTAAAATCAGCATTAATGAACCCAACTCTGTTACAGTACCCAGATTTTAGCAAAGAATTTTGCATAATCACAGACGCAAGTAAATACGCATGTGGAGCAGTACTGACGCAAAATAAAAATGGACTTCAGTAGCATACGCGTCTAGATCTTTCACAAAAGGTGAGAGTAATAAAAGTACAACTGAACAAGAGTTAGCGGCAATTCACTGGGCAATCACAAATTTTAGACCATACATTTATGGTAGACATGTCAGAACAGATCACAGAGCATTAATTTATTTGTTTTCAATGACAAATCCAAGCTCCAAGCTAACAAGAATGCGACTTGAACTAGAGGAATATAATTTTACAGTAGAGTATAGAGAGTAACAATAAAGGACTTACAAAATATACAAAATAGTAACAAAATTCTGAGAGTCACTACCAGAAACCAAAGTAAACAGTTAAATTCCTGCGCAGGAAAAGAAAAAAATAATATAGAAGAGTTGCAAAAGCAATCTCTTAATGCTTCTAAGCCCAACGTATATGACGTCATTGTAAATGACGAAGTACGAAAAGTAGTGACCTTGCGAATAACTAATTCTTTATGCACATTCAGACATGGCAAGAAAGTTATAGCAAGAATTGACATTTGCGATATGTATACCAATAAAATTCTCGACTTAGGTCAATTTTTTCAAAGGCTCGAAAAAGAAGCCGGTATACTCAATAACAGTAAAGTCAAAGTGGCACCGAGCGAAAAGATCTTTGAAACTATTTCAATAGAATCTTTTAAAAATATGGGCAATAAAATTTTAGAATTTTTAAGAGTAGCGCTACTCAAGCCGGTGACCCTATTATCAAATAATGATAAAGAAAAAGAAGCAATACTGTTTACGTTCCACGATGACCCTGTACAAGGAGGTCATACTGGAATATATAGAACCATAGCCAAAATAAAAAGACACTATTATTGGAAAAATATGACACGAGATATATCTCAATATATAAAAAATGTAACAGGTGTAAAAAATCGAAAATAACAAAACACACAAAAACACCGTTAGTTATAACTGAAACGCCACAACTAGCTTTCGACAGGGTAATAGTGGATACGATCGGTCCACTCCCAAAAACAGAAAACGGAAATGAATACGCAGTAACCTTAATCTGCGATTTAACAAAATACCTTGTTATTATACCAATTAAAGACAAAAGTGCAACAACAGTAGCGAAAGCTATATTTGAAGATTTCATTCTGCGGTACGGTCCAATGAAGACGTTCATTACGGACATGGGAACAGAATATAGAAACTCAATAATTGAAGATTTATGCAAAAACTTGCAAATTAAAAAAATAACTTCAACCGCACATCATCACCAGACTGTAGGCACGGTGGAGCGAAGCCACCGAACACTTAATGAATTTTTACGATCATACATTTCAGTTGACAAAAGCGACTGGGATGTATGGATACGATACTTCGCTTATTGCTTTAATACAACACCGTCTATGCGCCATTATTATTGTCCATATGAGTTGGTATTCGGTAAAACTCCAAATTTACCAAAACATTTTAATAGTGTTGATAAGATAAATCCACTATATAACATAGAAGATTATGCTGTAGCATGTTCATATAATAATAATATATTAATAATATAAAGCAAGTGTATTTGCCTTTTAAGTAACATGACCACCCATGAGTACATGGTGCTGTGTCGGCAAATATAACACGCGCGGCCACTCTGGCCCAAGATGCAATATGATACATCCCCACTCTTCCGCTGCGGCGGTATATTCATATTCATATTCCCATACATATGCTTATGTAAACCTTATATATATTTATACATAAATATGTTTATACATAAGCATACCGCGCCTCTGCCTGCATTGCTAACAGCTCAGCTACGCGGTCTTAGATTTAATCAACATTTGTATTAGAATTAAGATTCATTCAATAAATAGAATGCAAACTAAAAAGAAGTCTTGCGCATTTCTTAACATTACAATGCTAAGGAATCTAAATTTAGATTAGAACAGGCCTATAAAAGAGCCAGAATTATGTTAGAACAGCATAAAGTAAAGAATAAGGAAATATATGATAGAAAGGTAAAAAATATAGAATTAGAAATAGGAGATAAAGTTTTACTACGTAATGATACGGGTCATAAGTTAGAACCTAAGTATTTAGGCCCATATATTATAGAAGAAATAAAGGATAGGGATAATATTTTAATTAAAGATTCAAAGAATAAGAAACAATTAGTGCATAAAGATAGGTTAAAAATGTTAATCAATTAATATATATATATATAAAAAAAAAAAATAATAATAAAACAAAAAAAAAAAAAATTCCCTACATTTAATGACACTATACAAAATATCTTTTTTTTACCGCATATATCATTAAACGAATAATCAAACATTCAAACAAAAAAAAATTATACTAAATAAATTTCCATATAATAACTTCATATAATTCCGTTATTTTTCTAAAGAGAGAGGGGGGATGTAGCATGTTCTGGAATAATATATTAATAATATAAAGCAAGTGTATTTGCCTCTTAAGTAACATAACCACCCATGAGTGCATGGTGCTGGACAATTGCTGTGTTGGCAAATATAACACGCGCGGCCGCTCTGGCCCGAGATGCAATATGATACATCCTCACTCTGCCGCTGCAGCGGTAAATTCCCATACATATTCTTATGTAAACCTTTATACATTTATATATAAATATGTTTATACATAAGCATACCGCGCCTCTGCCTGCATTGCTAGCAGCGCAGCTACGCGGTCTCACCTTTAGTTAACAATTGTATTAGAATTAAGATTCATTCAATAAAGTGAACTCATAAATGAAAGATGTCTCCTGTGTCCGTTCAATTTATTACATGGCGACCGTGACAGGACAGGTCACAAAATATATGTGCAGAAATATAAAAAAAAAAATCAGTGCAAATGTAAAAAAAAACTTCAAAACAACTAAAGAAAAATTTATTACACAAAAAGAAAATGAGTGTAAGCAACAGCGAAAAGAGAAAATATGAGCGCAAAATATTAACAAAAGAAAATACTACCACACAACAATTGAGGAAATGCCTGCTAATATTGGCGATTAGATTTAAAAATTTTGTTGGGCCGTAAAAAAAAAAAAAAAACAACGGCCGGAAAAAAAGAAAACAAAAGATGTTTCCTTTTCGACTATGCAAATATTATTCAGTAATACAAGAAAACAACAAAAAACAAACAATTATAATATAAAACAAAAAAAAAATTGGAAAACTTTCAAGTCGATAATACAAAACTGAACAACAAGAAGATGAAAACTGCATCAACAGCCTTTGAAACAAATCGCAAATACTTTGAGGGACTTGATTTTACATTGAGCCCGAGTGTGGTAGGCAATCCGCCCACTACACCGACGTTGGAATAACAACAGAAGAAGAAGAACAACAACAAAAGCAACCACAAGAGCCAGTTGTCGGTCAACAGTCAGATATATAAAACCTGAAAAAGAAGTCTGCCCAAACTACTGTGAGGGACATCAAAGAAGAAGCCTGTGCAGCCAGCACCGGCAACGTGAACGAGTGGACCGGCAGCGCTACAAAGAGCGCCCAACAATAATAATAAATAAGATAACTATGCGCTGCGTCGCACATTTTTATACCTTTGCAAAAAAGGTATATTAATTTTGGTCAGAAGTTTGCAACGCATAGAAGGAAGCATCTCCGACTATATAAAGTATATATATTCTTGATCAGCACGATGAGCTGAGTTGATATAGCCATGTCCGTCTGTCCGTCTGTCCGTCTGTCTGTCTGTCCGTCTGTCTGTCTGTCTGTCTGTCCGTCTGTCTGGATCAACGCAATCTCCTCCGAGACCCTTAAAGCTACAGAGCTGAAATTTTGCACCTAGGCTTCTTTTTGCTGCAGGCATTGTATATCTCGGAATCATCCCGATCGGATGACTATATCATATAGCTCCCATAGGAACGATCGGTCGTGAATAAGCTTTAACCTCAATAACTTTGTTGTTTTCCAACGAAATATTACGAAAGCCGGTATTTGTGAGTTTTATATACTTTTTAACATATCCACCAAGTTTTATTAAAATCGGTTGACTATATCATATAGCTCCCATAGGAACGATCGGTCATGAATATGGATTTCGAGCAATAACTTTGTTGTTTTAAAAGCGATTATCACTAAATTTGATATTTATAAGTTTTTTATACTTTTTAACATATCTGGAAAGTTTTATCAGAATCGAAGCACTATATCATATAGCTCCCATAGGAACGATCGGCCAAAAAATTGGTTTTAGATGAAAATCTTGGTTATTTTAACAGCGATTCATTTGAAATTCGGTATATGAAAGTTTGGTATATATAAAAATGTGTCTGTTGGATACAATAGGACCAAAAAAAAAAAAAAATTATTTTTACTCGTAAGTTTTTTTTTCTTGTTTTATATGCTTTCTTATAATTCTGGTAATTTATATGTAATTGAAAACAACAGTTTGCAAAGGTATCCGAACTTCGGCGTGGCCGAAGTTAGCCCATCCTTCTAGTTTTTTATTGCACTGTGATGCATATTTTTTCATTTAAATTTAAAAATCTTTGTGAAATTGTGCGGCATTAAAGCTGTTCAATTAGAGTGTGGCCTGAAAACCACACGCAAAAATAGGCAGGGATATATATATGTAAAAAAAAAAGGATATTAAAAAAAAAAAAACGCAACAGAATATAATTGCATAAATCAAAACTAAGAAAATACAAGAAATAATGTTTTTACAATATAAATAACAACCAATGCATAAAAACGGATATAATAATATAAAAAAAAAAAAATATTACAAAAATTATTATTAAATACAATAGAAAAGAAACCAAAAAAAAAAAAAAAAAAGAGAATGAAAATGTAAGTCGAGAAAACGGCATTTTATTATGATATAAACAATCTTCCAAAATCTATAAACAAAAAATAAAACACAAATATTAAAAAAAAAAAACCCATTTGAAGGAAATGAATAACAAATAAGTATTTGAAATAAATATCTAAAATTCAAAAAAAATATTTAAATTTGAATGTTTGATAATAATTATAAAATTATATAAAAAAAAAAATATTTTTTATTATTCTTTAAATAAAAAAAAAATTTCTTTTTTAAATTTGTATGTTTGAAAAATTTTATTATATAAAAAAAAAAAAATTTTTATAATTCTTTAAATAAAAACTAAAACTGAACAAGTATATATATCAATTGACTAGAATGACCACATTAGACAATTACTTTAGGAAAATAGTAGATAGGAACCCTAACATTGTAGCAGATTTAGTTGAGGTTTTTAAGAGAGACAACATTAATTCAGCTCAAAGCTCAATATCATTAGTGCAAATCAGATTAGCATACCTTGATATAACGGGAGAAGAATTCCCAGTTTAAGGAAGTTCAATGGTACAGATGTGTTTTATTGTCACAGTACCGATTATATGCTGCTTTTCGAATTCAACAGGCACATTTCGCTTCTACCTGATGGATGAAGCCCAACTATAAAAAGTTGTTGCCGAATAAAATATGAATCGTAAAGTATGAGCAAAATAGAGACAAGACATCTCCAAAATTATGTTCCTTTCCTTGATTTTCTGATAAACTCAGGACCAGTAAACAAAAAGTACAAGGAAATAATATTTTGGATAGTTAATAACTACAAATTTAAAAGAAATATTGTAGACTTGATGGAAAAATCCATCAAAATAGCATATAAAAAATTGTTATTAAACAAACCTAAAAATAAGGATGTACCTGAGTGGGTACACAATATTTTTAAAAAAGATATAGAAACTATTAATATATCAGACTCAGATGAGGATGTACAATTAATAGACTATTAAAAAAAATAAACTTTTGAGTATGGAATGGGAAGAATTACTTCTCCGAATCCAACAAATAAATGAAAACTTTAAAAAATCCTACAAATGCGTAACGCAAAATAGAAGTATCCAAAAGGATACAATAAACAAGCACGCAAAAATTCTGGTTGATTCTTTCAACGAAGCAATAAAAATCGTGCACGATAATAGAGAGAAAATAGGTAAAACAAACTGGTCAAAGATTTCCAACCTATTGATCAAGTTAAGAACAAACCTAATCTCTATAAAAACAAAATATAATCTTGACATATTTGTACCTACCGTACTCTAAACTCATCTCTGAGCACAGACACTTGTAAACAAGAAACAGAGCAAGAAGGTGAGGAATCTGAAACAAACGAGGAAGAAATAGAAGAAAAAGATCTAAACGATCTAACAATTCCTGCGGTATTAAGATTATCTGATATAGAAGCGTTGTCTGAACAAGATAACGAATCAGATTTAGAAATAAATACAAGGGTCATAAACAATACTGACATAATGGCAGAGTTAAATGCCCAAAGGGCATATATGAAGGATGTTAACATGGCCATCCCTGAATTTAACGGTACAAAAATGCAACTTCAGAGATTTGTAACAGCTCTGAAGTTGGTAAACATGATGAAAGGAGACTATGAACATATAGCAGTTGAGGTGATAAAATCAAAAATTATTGGCCCAACTTTATATGAAGTCCAAGAGGAATCTTCAATCGAAGCAATGATAAAGAAATTGCAAGGCACGGTAATTGGTGAAACATCCAAAGTCATAAAAGTCAGATTGAAGAGTACAACTCAGAAAGGCAAAACAGCCGATAAATTTACAACAGAAAGAGATAATTTGCGCAAAACCCTTCAAGCCGCTTATATCGATGAAGGTATGCCAGCAGCACTTGCTCTTAGGCATAGCACAGACGATGCCATAGAGGCTATGATTGCCAATTGCGAACACAATAGAATTAAAAATATACTCGACTCGGGAAATTTTAAAACTATGGATGAGGCCATAGCTAAGTACTTACAAAAAAGTACTGAGCTAACGGGAAACCCAAATACGGTCCTGTTTGCCCAAAGAAGCCGTGGTAATTATACAAACAAATATAATTATCGTGGCAGAGTCAATGGTCGTGGTTATTATAATAATTATAATAATAACGGCCAAAACTTTCAACTAAACCAAAATAATAACAACAGAAGTTACAACAGAAATGCTAGAGGTAACCGAGGAAATAACCGACAAAACGGTTATAATACCAATAATGTGAGAGTAACACAAAATGTTTCGGGAAACTCCCCGGAACCTTTAGATACCCTGCAGTAAAGAGTAAAAAGATTCACGCCATCAGTCTTAATCAAAATACGTTTGTCACCTTTACAAATGTGGCAACGGGGAAAAAGTTAGTATTATTAATAGACACAGGATCGGAAATATCTATTGTAAAAGAAAATTCCGATAATTTTTAAAATATCCAAAAAAATAAAATCATAAATATACAAGGAATTAGTCAAGAAGTAACTAAATCCATAGGGTTTACTTCTGTCGAAATCCAATCTTCAAAATATATAATCCCACACCGCTTTCACGTCGTAAATAACCAATTCGCTATTCCATGTGATGGAATACTAGGAATCGATTTTATAAAAAAATACAACTGTCAATTAGATTTCAATCAGTCCGAAGACTGGTTAATACTTAGACCAAACAACCTAAAATATCCGATGCATGTACCAATATCGTACAGTTCTGGTAATAATTCAATAGTTTTGCCAGCAAGATCCCAAGTTGTCCGAAAAATCGAAATAAATTCACAAGAAGACAGTGGTGTATTCATTCCAAATCAAGAAATTCAAAATGGTATTTATTTAGCAAATACCATAACTAAACCCCAAAACGCAGTCATACGATTGCTAAACACTACAAATAGGAATCAATAGTGAACATAACTAATTTAAAGTATGAACCACTTTCCCGCTACGAAATAATAATCAGCGTGAAAACGCAGTACTAACTACACTATCAAAAAATTTTCCCCAAGAGTTTCACAGCCAACTTACAAAGTTGTGCAAAAAATATAGTGATGTATTCGGACTAGAAACCGAATCAATAACAACAAATAACTTCTATTAACAAAAATTAAGACTGGTGGACGATGAACCGATTTATATTAAAAATTATAGAAATACTCATAGTCAAAATGACGAAATTCAGAAACAAGTCCAAAAGCTCATAAAAGACGAAATAGTCGAACACTCTGTATCTCCTTATAATAGCCCACTACTATTAGTACCGAAAAAATCGTCAACAAATTCTGAAAATAAAAAATGGCGATTAGTAATTGACTATCGTCAAATTAATAAAAAATTGTTGTCCGATAAATTTCCATTACCTAGAATTGATGACATTTTAGATCAACTAGGTAGAGCAAAATATTTTTCATGCCTCGACCTAATGTCAGGTTTTCATCAAATTGAACTCGAAGAAGAGTCACGAGACATAACATCTTTTTCCACATGTAATGGCTCATATCGCTTCACGCGATTACCATTCGGTTTAAAAATAGCGCCAAATTCGTTCCAGAGAATGATGACTATAGCATTCTCTGGCCTTGAACCTTCGCAAGCATTCCTTTATATGGATGACTTAATAGTCATAGGTTGTTCCGAAAAACATATGCTCAATAATCTAACAGATGTTTTTGAGAAATGTAGGCAACACAACCTAAAGTTACATCCTGAAAAATTTTAAATTTTTTATGCATGAAGTCACCTTTTTGGGACATAAATGCACGGATAAAGGAATCTTGCCTGATGACACAAAATATGATGTCATTCAAAATTATCCAGTCCCTAATGATGCGGACAACGCTAGAAGATTCATTGCATTTTGCAATTATTACCGACGATTTATACAAAACTTCGCTGAATATTCTCGTCACATAACAAGATTATGTAAGAAAAATGTTAAATTCGAATGGACAAATGAATGTCAAAATGCGTTCGAGCATTTAAAATCAGCATT
This sequence comes from Drosophila neocordata, assembly GCA_018903615.1. Lineage (NCBI taxonomy): Eukaryota > Metazoa > Arthropoda > Insecta > Diptera > Drosophilidae > Drosophila > Drosophila neocordata. The sequence goes on from JAEIGI010000047.1 coordinate 264,897, forward strand.
AATGAACCCAACTCTGTTACAGTACCCAGATTTTAGCAAAGAATTTTGCATAATCACAGACGCAAGTAAATACGCATGTGGAGCAGTCCTAACACAAAATAAAAATGGACTACAGCTTCCAGTAGCATACGCGTCTAGATCTTTCACAAAAGGTGAGAGTAATAAAAGTACAACTGAACAAGAGTTAGCGGCAATTCACTGGGCAATCACACATTTCAGACCATACATTTATGGTAGACACTTCACTGTCAAAACAGATCACAGAGCATTAACTTATTTGTTTGAAATAAAAATGTTCTAAAAGTGTAAAAAAAAAAAAAAAAATCCTAGCTCCAAGCTTACAAGAATGCGACTTGAATTAGAGGAATATAATTTTACAGTGGAGTATCTAAAGGGAAAAGATAATTTCGTAGCCGACGCGCTATCGAGAGTAACTATAAAAGACTTACAAAACATACAAAATAGTAACAAAATTCTGAGAGTCACTACCAGAAACCAAAGTAAACAGTTAAATTCCTGCGCAGGAAAAGAACATAATATTGAAGAGTTGCAAAAGCAATCTCTTAATGCTTCTAAGCCCAACGTATATGAAGTCATTGTAAATGACGAAGTACGAAAAGTAGTGACCTTGCGAATAACTAATTCTTTATGCACATTCAGACATGGCAAGAAAGTTATAGCAAGAATTGACATTTGCGATATGTATACCAATAAAATTCTCGACTTAGGTCAATTTTTTCAAAGGCTCGAAAAAGAAGCCGGTATACTCAATAACAGTAAAGTCAAAGTGGCACCGAGCGAAAAGATCTTTGAAACTATTTCAATAGAATCTTTTAAAAATATGGGCAATAAAATTTTAGAATTTTTAAGAGTAGCGCTACTCAAGCCGGTGACCCTATTATCAAATAATGATAAAGAAAAAGAAGCAATACTGTTTACGTTCCACGATGACCCTATACAAGGAGGTCATACTGGAATATTAAAAACTATATCCAAAATAAAAAGATACTATTACTGGAAAAATATGACACGAGATATATCTCAATATATAAAGAAATGTAATAATTGTCAAAAATCAAAAGTAACTAAACATACAAAAACACCGTTAATAATAACTGAAACGCCACAACTGGCTTTCGACAGGGTAATAGTGGATACGATCGGTCCACTCCCAAAAACGGAAAACAGAAATGAATACGTAGTAACCTTAATCTGCGATTTAACAAAATACCTTGTTATTATACCAATTAGAGACAAAAGTGCAAAAACAGTAGCGAAAGCTATATTTGAAGATTTCATTCTGCGGTACGGTCCAATGAAGACGTTCATCACGGACATGGGAACAGAATATAGAAACTCAATAGTTGAAGATTTATGCAAAAACTTGCACTTAAAAAAAATAACTTCAACCGCACATCATCACCAGACTGTAGGCACGGTGGAGCGAAGCCACCGAACACTCAATGAATTTTTACGATCCTGCATTTCAGTTGACAAAAGCGACGGGGATGTATGGATACGATACTTCGCTTATTGCTTTAACACAACACCCTCTATGGCATATGATTATTGTCCATATGAGTTGGTATTCGGTAAAACTTCAAATTTACCAAAACATTTTAATAGTGTTGATAAAATAAATCCACTATATAATATAGAAAATTATGCTAAGGAATCTAAATTTAGATTAGAACAGGCCTATAAAAGAGCCAGAATTATGTTAGAACAGCATAATGTAAAGAATAAGGAAATATATGATAGAAAGGTAAAAAATATAGAATTAGAAATAGGAGATAAAGTTTTACTACGTAATGATACGGGTCATAAGTTAGAACCTAAGTATTTAGGCCCATATATGATAGAAGAAATAAAGGATAGGGATAATATTTTAATTAAAGTTTCAAAGAATAAGAAACAATTAGTGCATAAAGATAGGTTAAAAATGTTAATCAATTAATATATATATATATAAAAAAAAATAATAATAATAAAACAAAACAAAAAAAAATTCCCTACATTTAATGACACTATACAAAATATCTTTTTTTTACCGCACATTCAAACAAAAAAAAAAATTATACTAAATAAATTTCCATATAATACAAAATTAAATTAAATTAGAAAATAACTTCATATAATTCCGTTATTTTTCTAAAGAGGGGGGATGTAGCATGTTCTGGAATAATATATTAATAATATAAGCAAGTGTATTTGCCTCTTAAGTAACATAACCACCCATGAGTGCATGGTGCTGGACAATTGCTGTGTTGGCAAATATAACACGCGCGGCCGCTCTGGCCCGAGATGCAATATGATACATCCTCACTCTGCCGCTGCAGCGGTAAATTCCCATACATATTCTTATGTAAACCTTTATACATTTATATATAAATATGTTTATACATAAGCATACCGCGCCTCTGCCTGCATTGCTAGCAGCGCAGCTACGCGGTCTCACCTTTAGTTAACAATTGTATTAGAATTAACATTCATTCAATAAAGTGAACTCATATATGAAAGATATCTCCTGTGTCCGTTCAATTTATTACAATGCAGCATTTTCTCAAATACTTTGCTGACGAACTGGACTCCATTATCTGTTATCACCACTTTTGGGACGCCAAATCTAGCCAGTACTCTTTCTCTAAATGCTTTTACTAAATTTTCTGCCGAAGCTTTTCTCATTGGTACAAGCTCTGTCCACTTTGAGAATCTATCTACTATAACAAGCAATTCCGAATTTCCATGTTTAGATCTTGGCAATGGCCCAACGAAATCAGCGCATATTGTTGCCCATGGCTCCTCTGGCACTTGTGTCAGCATTTTTCCCGCTGCCTGCTGCTGGCTTGGTTTATACCGTATGCAGTTTTCACAGCGGCTGACATATGTACGTGCATCTCTTTGCATGCCCGGCCACAAATATTTAGCCGCTATTCAGGCAATCGTTCTCCTGCTGCCTGTATGTCCTGCAGTTGGAGAGTCGTGGTTTTCTGATATTATTTGTTGCAACATCTTCATGCCCTGCCCTATGCGGTATATTTCTATATAACTGCCCATCCATCACATAATCCGTATATTTTTGCGGATTTTCTTTTACTTTTTTGGCCATATTTTCGATCCATTCACAGCTTTGTGCTGACTGTTCATTTTTGCTGCCATTATTCTTTATCATTCTGCATGCTTCCAATAGTTGGCTTGACAATGCATCTGCAACGACATTTAGTTTTCCTTTGCGATATGTTATTTCACAGTCATATTGTTGCAATTCCAATGCCTATCTTGCAATCCGCCCTGGTGGACTTTCGATGCTATTCAGCCATTTCAGTGCCATGTGATCAGTAATGACTTTGAAATGCTATCCTTCTAAGTATGGCTTTATCTTCCTTATTGCCCATACTATTGCTAGACATTCTTCCCTACTGACGAATCTGCTTTGTTGCTCCCTTCTATTTCACATTGCTTTATTGAAGGTCTTTTCGAGTTATCTTTGACTCAAATAAATCCAGTCCGTAACAATAATAATAGATATTTGGATCTGATATTTGTTCTCGATTCCACCAATGGTGCAGTTTCTAGAATAAACCCTCTTGTCCTGCCTGAAGATAGTTTTCATCCTAGTTGGGAGTTAACTATTGATCTTCCGTATCGTGTACCGACTGTTGGTGCCTGTCCTGCGGTTAAATCCCGTAATTTTCGCAAGACCAATTTTAGTAAGTTAAATGTGCTCATTCTTAAAAAAGATTGGTCTTCCCTGTATAGTTGTTCAAACATGAACCAAGCTATTTCTCTGTTTTATAACACTCTTGGTTCGCTTTTTAAGGTTTGTGTACCGCTGAGGATCCCTGTCTCGGCCTATAGGCCCCCTTGGCATTCTCGGGAGCTAATTAACCTGAAAAATGTAAAATCGAGGTGTTATAAAATTTACAAGAAATCAGGCCGCTCCTCAGACTATGCCCGTTACGTAGTCGCTCGCTCAAAGTTTTTGACGCGTAATACGCACTGCTATAAGGATTACCTTCAGCGTTGTAAATTAGAATTTTCTAGTAATCCTAAACAATTTTATAGCTTTGTGAATTCCAAACGCAAAATGTCTGTCTATCCATCATGCTTATGTCTTGAAAACAATATAGCGAGTTCTGATCAAGCCATCGCTGATTTGTTTGCAGACTTTTTCACAACAACCTATTCCTCAGCGGAATATCAATCAGAAATTCCATATCCTTACCAGGTAAAAAGCTCTAACTGCATTTACAGTCGTTCAGTAAACGTGCTTAATTTAGTGAAACCTGTCTACTCTTTTGGTCCTGATGGAATACCAGGTTGCGTTCTCAGATTTTGCGCCGAGGCTTTATGTAAGCCAATTCGTAAACTTTTTCTTTTGTCTGTCAAATCTTCCACGTTCCCAGCTATCTGGAAGGAATCCTATATAGTTCCTCTCCATAAAAGCGGTAAAAGATCGGAAGCATCCAACTATAGGGGTATTTCTAAATTGTCCGCTATACCTAAAGCTTTTGAAAAATTAATCACTTCTCAATTGCAACATTTTTGTAGATCTATAATTTCACCATCTCAACATGGGTTTGTGAAATGTAGATCTACTACCACTAACCTTTTAGAATTTACTTCTTTAACGATCGAAGGATTTAAAAATGCAAGGCAAACTGATGTCATATATACTGATTTCAGTAAGGCTTTTGATTCTGGTAATCATACGCTTCTTCGTTATAAACTAAATAGTATTGGCTTTCCAAGTCCTTTAATTATTTGGATTCGTGAATATCTGACAAATAGAACTCAGAGGGTTCTTTTCAAATCGTCATATTCCAAATCCATCCATGTTACTTCGGGGGTGCCTCAGGGTAGTCATTTGGGACCACTGCTGTTTACCCTTTTCATTAATGACCTTCCCTCTGTTATAAGTTACTCTCGTGCCCTTATGTACGCAGATGACGTTAAGCTATGTTTTAGTTACAAAGACATTACCTCTTCTTGTCGATTGCAATCTGATCTTCAAAATCTTGAGCTTTGGTGTCATAATAACTTATTAAAATTAAATGCAACTAAATGCAAGGTCATGACTTTTTATAGAACTTCTCCGCATTTAGTTACTTATTTTCTTACTAATACACCATTAGAACGTCTTAATGAGATGTATGACTTGGGTGTCCTCATGGACCGTAAACTAATGTTTAAGTCCCATATTTCCTCTACCGTCGGTAAAGCCATGGGCGTTCTTGGGTTTGTAAAGAGATGGTCAAAGGAGTTTGACGATCCATATACAACTAAAATTCTTTTCACCTCACTGGTCCGTCCTATTTTAGAATATGCATCTTGCATCTGGTCACCTCAGTATGAGTCACACCAAGCAAGAATTGAGTCGGTTCAAAAACAGTTCTTGCTTTTTGCTCTTCGTGGTCTGAACTGGGATCGTAATGTCAATTTGCATCGTACTCTAGTAGACTTCTGTAACTTGGCCTTGCTTCTCTTACTAATCGTAGAGTAATGCTTGGCGTCATTTTTATGCACAAGCTTCTTAAAGGTGATATAGACTCGCCCGAGCTATTGAACCAAATAAATTTTAGTGTTCCTTGTAGACCTACTAGAAACTTTATACCTCTATCTCTGTCACGCTGTTCTACTAATTATTTACTGCATGAACCTTTCCGAGTTCTTTGTTCTGATTATAATCGTCTTAATCATGTAATCAGTACAGAACTCTCTTTTCCATTACTAAAAAATTCTATACTTTCTTTTTTAGCTCGTAGCTAGCTTTAGTTTCGTTTTTGTCTGTATGTATGAACTGTCCCCGCGACTCGAGCCGTACGTTATGCGGCTAGCGCCAACGGTCGGTTGGGCGGGAGGTGTGGGCATTTAGTGCACCCGTTGGGATTCGCGCGAAAAAAAAAAAAAAAAAAAGAATTCTTTTTCTGTTGCCGAATAATTTTGTTCTGCTGGATTTAGTGTTCTGCTGGCGTATGATATGACTCTCTCGCCTTCCTCTGTATCTTGCGTCAGAATTGCCCCTATGCCGTAGTTGCTCGCGTCAGTTTGTAATACAAACATTTTCGCAAAATTGGACATTTCAATACTGGATCTGCTACTAATTTTTGCTTGACCATGTCAAAAGCATCCTGATGTTTTTCCTCCCACACCCATTTTGCTTTTTTCTTTAATAGAGAATTTAATGGTTGCACAACTTGGCACGAACCGTCTGTAACAAGATGCTACTCCTAAATATTGTCGTAACTCTTTTGTGTTCTTTGGCGGTTTTAACTCAGCTATTGCTGCCAGTTTATCTGGATCTGTGCCAATGCCTTGCTCTGTTACTCGATGGCCCAGGAATCTTAGCTCTTTTCTGAAGAATTGGCATTTTTCTGCATTTATCCTTAAATTTGCTGCCTTTAGTCTGCGGAAAACTTCCTTTAAATGAGTTTTGTGTTCTTCTACTGTTCGGCTGACCACTACGATATCATCCTGATACGCGAACGCGTGTGGCATCATTTCTGGTCCTATGACCATATCTAAAGCTCGCTGGAATGTTGCAGATGCTGAGTGCAAACCGAATGGCATCACTTTCCATTGAAAGCTGTCATCTTTCTGCTGTTCATTCTAAGCGGAATCTGCCAATATCCATCTTTTAAATCTAAACTGCTTATGAATCTTGCTTCGCGCAGTTGTACTAAAATATAGTCAATTCTCGGCATTGGATAAGCATCTTTTATAGATTTTGCATTTATCTGCCTAAAATCAACACATAGCCTCCATTTTCCCGTTTCTTTCTTTTTCACCATTACTATTGGTGAACTGTAAGGACTATTTGATCGTTCTATATATCCCATTGCCATCAATTCTTCAACTTTTTCATTTATTATACCTTGCATCTTTGGATTCTTTGGATAATACCTTTGTTTTATTGGCTTATCGTCACACATAGTGATTGTGTGCATGCCAACTTTAGACGTTCCATTTATTTTGGCCAATTCGGCCAGTTCTTAGCGCATAAAGTCACTGACTTCTATCTCTGGTGCATTTGTCACTATTGCTGTCGAAATTCTTTCCGTCAGCCTCCCTTTTATTTTGCACATTGGCGGAATTTCAATTTGGTGCCCTGCGCATTGTATAATGGCTCCCATTTCCTTTATAAAATTCCACTCTAACACCACCGCATCAATTCCGCCAGGCAATACTAAAAATGGCATTTTGATTATTTTGTCGCCAAATTGCACTTCAGCGATCCATTGCCAGTCTATTTCTTTGACTGCTCTGTCTGCTGTTAGCTGATCTTTTCTAGCTAATTTTTCAATTATCTTTTGGCTAACAAAGCTGCTTGTGGCCCCTGAGTCTATCGTGGCCAGCATTCTAATGCCCCCTATCCTAATTTCTGCTGATAGTTGGCTTTCTTCTTCCATTAGCTTTCCGATCGCGGAGCTGTTGTTGCCGGTTGCTACTCGCTCCTTGCAGACAGGAACCGATTTGCGTTTCCCGCTGGCATGCAACAATTCATTGAACGCTTTCCGATTTTGCCACAATTCCAACAGAACTCTAATCTTCTGTTGCTGCATTCCTTAGCCCAATGACCTCCGCATCTTCTGCATGCTTGAGATGGATTCTGTACCCATCCTGTTGGGATTTTCATAAAATTTCGCCTTTGAGCTGGAATTGGAGGCTCATCATCTAAGCAGCGTCTGCAGACGGTGTTATGCCTATTGTCTTGCACAACTGGTCGTCTTTCCATGCCCATTGGTATGTGTGATCGTTCTCTTTGAGCCTCTCGTTGGAATTGTTTTCTTTCCAGTTCCAATGTTTCGAACTCATCTGCCAGTTGCAATACTTCTTCCAGCGTTTGTATGTTGTGTGGGCGAATGAACATTTTCAAATCTGGTGTGCAGTTTTCCAATATGATTTCTAGCTGCTCAAAATCTGGGCATTTTAATGGCCGCATCATGGTTTGCATCTCTATCATGAAAATAAATGACTCACTCCACTGTTGTTTTCTGGCTTTTACTTGGTCTGCCAGTTTGCTAAAATATCCCCTCGGCAAGAAATATTTTTTGAATGCCTCAGTAAAATCTTTTCATGATGCCCAATGCTTATTGTTGGCCACGTAACATTTTAATGCTTTGTCTTTTAGCAGTTCTGGCATTGCCCTTGGGATCATGTTGATATCTAGTCCATACATGTCTGCTGACCATTCAACTTGTTCGATGAATTCTAGCGGCTTTGAATTGCCATCGAAACGAAATGTCCCTCACTTGTTTTGCCACTTTCGGATATTCATTATTCGATTTTATTAGCCCGACTCTGCTACTTTCTGTAACTTTTTTACTTGTTCTTGGCTCTTCATATAATGTGTGTTGTTGTTTTTGTGGGCCATCTAGGGCACCCACGCTGCCCCATCTTGGCGGTGTTAATATGGGAATTGCCAATTTTGCAATTTCCCCCACCGGCATCGCTTTTGCAGCCTTTGTATATTTTGCTGCCAGCGAGCTGATCCATGCCTGCCATTCTAAGTCGTCCTCATGATTGTTGACCCATTCTCCAAACTGTTTCCTCATTTCTTCTACAGATCCTGTTAGCGTGATTCCGCACTTTTCGCCGGTTTTTTATTAACTCCTCCTTTTTCATGTAATAAATCCATGATTTTGTCATTTTGCCGGCCTTTGATCAATTTATTTCCTTTTAATAAAAATTAACGATGTTTTCGTTTTGTTTTGCTATACAGAAAACAATAAATCTTGTAAATCTCTTTCACCAGTTAAGCACGTTGGGCGCCAGTTTTAACGATCCTTTTTGGTCCTTACTTGCGGCAGAGCCGGATTTCAGGTGTAGGGGTACGACACAACGAATTTATATTGTGCGCTGGTGAAATGAGAAGATGCAGTTGTTTTTCTTTTAATAAAAACGTTATAATTTTATTGTCGATTTGATTGGTGGATGTTAGTATGGCCAGAGAGCTTCTGCACGGGCTGTTAGCTTTGTGTTTGTGGCAATTGCGAAATCCACTCTGCACCGCTGGCACTCATGAAAACCTATCGACAGATTGTGTTTGGCTGTGGCAAGTATTCCTACTGCCAGGACGACTCCTGGTCTTGTCTATCTACACTGTCGTTTGCTACGCTCCTATTATTCTGCCAGGAATACTCCTAGTCTTTTCCCACTATGCCAGGAATACTCCTGGTCTTCCTCAACTGTGCTAGGAATACTCCTAGTCTTCACCTGCCTGTGCCAGGAATACTCCTGGTCTTCCTTAAATGTTTTAGGAATACTCCTAGTCTTCACTCAAACTGCTAGGAATAGCTCCTAGTCCTTTATATGCTGCTAGGAATAGCTCCTAGTCTTTTATATGTTGCTAGGAATAACTCCTAGTCTTTTATATATTGCTAGGAATAACTCCTAGTCTTTTACGATCCGCTAGGAATAGCTCCTAGTCTTGTGATCTGCTAGGATTTTGCGCCTAGTTTTCAATACCCTGCTAGTCTTCGTACTTGCCACCAAAAACTAATCTGCCTTTAAACCTTCACTTGTAGCCAGGATACAGATGGATATCATTTTATCGATCTGACTTGGCACGCCTTCACTTTCACTTCTTCATATACGTTTCACTTCGTTGGCCTCGCTTCTTTTCCTTCACTTGTTGAACCTTCACTTGTTGATATTTCACTTGCACCATGCTGGTCCAAGTGACACTTCGCTTGTTTCCTTCACTTTCTAACTGAATGCCTTCTGTGTCTCAGCCGTGTCTATTTATAGGCATCTTGACCCAGGGATGACGCGTGGTGGGATTATGTACCGTTGCCAGTACTTTTCCGCGCGCTAGCCGTAGTTGCTAGCGTCAGTTTGTAATACAAACATTTTCGCAAAATCTGGACATGTCAATACTGGATCTGCTACTAATTTTTGCTTGACCATGTCAAAAGCATCCTGATGTTTTTCTTCCCACACCCATTTTGCTTTTTTCTTTAACAGAGAAATTAATGGTTGCACAAGCGTTGCAAAACTTGGCACGAACCGTCTGTAACAAGATGCTACTCCTAAATATTGTCGTAACTCTTTTGTGTTCTTTGGCGGTTTTAACTCAGCTATTGCTGCCACTTTATCTGGATCTGTGCCAATGCCTTGCTCTGTTACTCGATGGCCCAGGAATCTTAGCTCTTTTCTGAAGAATTGGCATTTTTCTGCATTTATCCTTAAATTTGCTGCCTTTAGTCTGCGGAAAACTTCCTTTAAATGAGTTTTGTGTTCTTCTACTGTTCGGCTGACCACTACGATATCATCCTGATACGCGAACGCGTGTGGCATCATTTCTGGTCCTATGACCATATCTAAAGCTCGCTGGAATGTTGCAGATGCTGAGTGCAAACCGAATGGCATCACTTTCCATTGAAAGCTGTCATCTTTCTGCTGTTCATTCTAAGCGGAATCTGCCAATATCCATCTTTTAAATCTAAACTGCTTATGAATCTTGCTTCGCGCAGTTGTACTAAAATATAGTCAATTCTCGGCATTGGATAAGCATCTTTTATAGATTTTGCATTTATCTGCCTAAAATCAACACATAGCCTCCATTTTCCCGTTTCTTTCTTTTTCACCATTACTATTGGTGAACTGTAAGGACTATTTGATCGTTCTATATATCCCATTGCCATCAATTCTTCAACTTTTTCATTTATTATACCTTGCATCTTTGGATTCTTTGGATAATACCTTTGTTTTATTGGCTTATCGTCACACATAGTGATTGTGTGCATGCCAACTTTAGACGTTCCATTTATTTTGGCCAATTCGGCCAGTTCTTAGCGCATAAAGTCACTGACTTCTATCTCTGGTGCATTTGTCACTATTGCTGTCGAAATTCTTTCCGTCAGCCTCCCTTTTATTTTGCACATTGGCGGAATTTCAATTTGGTGCCCTGCGCATTGTATAATGGCTCCCATTTCCTTTATAAAATTCCACTCTAACACCACCGCATCAATTCCGCCAGGCAATACTAAAAATGGCATTTTTATTATTTTGTCGCCAAATTGCACTTCAGCGATCCATTGCCAGTCTATTTCTTTGACTGCTCCGTCTTTTTTTCACTTGCTTTTTCGCTTTTGTTAGCTGATCTTTTCTAGCTAATTTTTCAATTATCTTTTGGCTAACAAAGCTGCTTGTGGGCCCTGAGTCTATCGTGGCCAGCATTCTAATGCCCCCTATCCTAATTTCTGCTGATAGTTGGCTTTCTTCTTCCATTAGCTTTCCGATAGCGGAGCTGTTGTTGCCGGTTCCTGCTCGCTCCTTGCAGGCAGGAACCGATTTGCGTTTCCCGCTGGCATGCAACAATTCATCGAACGCTTTCCGATTTTGCCACAATTCCAACAGAACTCTAATCTTCTGTTGCTGCATTCTTTAGCCCAATGACCTCCGCATCTTCTGCATGCTTGAGATGGATTCTGTACCCATCCTGTTGGGATTTTCATAAAATTTCGCCTTTGAGCTGGAATTGGAGGCTCATCATCTAAGCAGCGTCTGCAGACGGTGTTATGCCTATTGTCTTGCACAACTGGTCGTCTTTCCATGCCCATTGGTATGTGTGATCGTTCTCTTTGAGCCTCTCGTTGGAATTGTTTTCTTTCCAGTTCCAATGTTTCGAACTCATCTGCCAGTTGCAATACTTCTTCCAGCGTTTGTATGTTGTGTGGGCGAATGAACATTTTCAAATCTGGTGTGCAGTTTTCCAATATGATTTCTAGCTGCTCAAAATCTGGGCATTTTAATGGCCGCATCATGGTTTGCATCTCTATCATGAAAATAAATGACTCACTCCACTGTTGTTTTCTGGCTTTTACTTGGTCTGCCAGTTTGCTAAAATATCCCCTCGGCAAGAAATATTTTTTGAATGCCTCAGTAAAATCTTTTCATGATGCCCAATGCTTATTGTTGGCCACGTAACATTTTAATGCTTTGTCTTTTAGGAGTTCTGGCATTGCCCTTGGGCTCATGTTGATATCTAGGCCATACATGTCTGCTGACCATTCAACTTGTTCGATGAATTCTAGCGGCGTTGAATTGCCATCGAAACGAAATGTCCCTAACTTGTTTTGCCACTTTCGGATATTCATTATTCGAATTTATTAGCCCGACTCTGCTACTTTCTGTAACTTTTTTACTTGTTCTTGGCTCTTCATATAATGTGTGTTGTTTTTTTTGTGGGCCATCTAGGGAACCCACGCTGCCCCATCTTGGCGGTGTTAATATGGGAATTGCCAATTTTGCAATTTCCCCCACCGGCATCGCTTTTGCAGCCTTTGTATATTTTGCTGCCAGCGAGCTGATCCATGCCTGCCATTCTAAGTCGTCCTCATGATTGTTGACCCATTCTCCAAACTGTTTCCTCATTTCTTCTACAGATCCTGTTAGCGTGATTCCGCACTTTTCGCCGGCTTTTATCAACTCCTCCTTTTTCATGTAATAAACCCATGATTTTGTCATTTTGCCGGCCTTTGATCAATTTATTTCCTTTTAATAAAAATTAACGTTGTTTTCGTTTTGTTTTCCTATACAGAAAACAATAAATCTTGTAAATCTCTTTCACCAGTTAAGCACGTTGGGCGCCAGTTTTAACGATCCTTTTTGGTCCTTACTTGCGGCAGAGCCGGATTTCAGGTGTAGGGGTACGACACAACGAATTTATATTGTGCGCTGGTGAAATGAGAAGATACAGTTGTTTTTCTTTTAATAAAAACGTTATAATTTTATTGTCGATTTGATTGGTGGATGTTAGTATGGCCAGAGAGCTTCTGCACGGGCTGTTAGCTTTGTGTTTGTGGCAATTGCGAAATCCACTCTGCACCGCTGGCACTCATGAAAACCTATCGACAAGATTGTGTTTGGCTGTGGCAAGTATTCCTACTGCCAGGACGACTCCTGGTCTTGTCCATCTACACTGTCGTTTGCTACGCTCCTATTATTCTGCCAGGAATACTCCTAGTCTTTTCCCACTATGCCAGGAATACTCCTGGTCTTCCTCAACTGTGATAGGAATACTCCTAGTCTTCACCTGCCTGTGCCAGGAATACTCCTGGTCTTCCTTAACTGTTTTAGGAATACTCCTAGTCTTTTCTCAAACTGCTAGGAATAGCTCCTAATACTTTATATGCTGCTAGGAATAGCTCCTAGTCTTTTATATGTTGCTAGGAATAACTCCTAGTCTTTTATATATTGCTAGGAATAACTCCTAGTCTTTTACGATCCGCTAGGAATAGCTCCTAGTCTTGTGATCTGCTAGGATTTTGCGCCTAGTTTTCCATACCCTGCTAGGAATAGCTCCTAGTCTTCGTACTTGCCACCAAAAACTAATCTGCCTTTAAACCTTCACTTGTAGCCAGGATACAGATGGATATCATTTTATCGATCTGACTTGGCACGCCTTCACTTTCACTTCTTCATATACATTTCACTTCGTTGGCCTCGCTTCTTTTCCTTCACTTGTTGAACCTTCACTTGTTGATATTTCACTTGCACCTTGCTGGTCCAAGTGACACTTCGCTTGTTTCCTTCACTTTCTAACTGAATGCCTTCTGTGTCTCAGCCGTGTCTATTTATAGGCATCTTGACCCAGGGATGACGCGTGGTGGGATTATGTACCGTTGCCAGTACTTTTCCGCGCGCCAATATTTGACGCCCAAAACTTTCCATCGCTTTCTTTTGCCTTCGGCCTTCTCGGCCGATCCCGCAACGGAACTCTCCTGTTGCTATGCATGGTGAAATCACCCATACGCCTCTCAGCTACAATCTTTGCTCTCTAACTTTGCCAACATCCACCCTTATATACTATTTAACAATGTTTGACTTATTCCTAGTTTCCCGCCCTTTTGATATATGCTTAAATATACTGAATTTATAATTAAATCAACTTAATAACTATATAACTATATCCCTCCCTTTATCTTTTGTTGTATCTATATATACATAATTAATGCTCTGCATTACTGTATCGCATTAACTTTTCCACATAACAAATATTAATGTTATGTTTATCCCATTCCATGAATTATACAACGTTATATAGCATTATATCGTATATTCTGTATATCTCGAACTCGAGGAAGTCGCATGATTGACCTTATCACCGGGCGGTCGGGTGCTTCAGTCAAACGGAAACATCTTTCCACGTTTGATTCTTCCCTGTCGATCAATTGTCCAGGTACAGGCTCGGATTGAGGAGTAGGCGGAATTCGTTGGTCGTCAACTGACTGGGAGTCGGGATAGAGTATGCCGTGCAGCGACTTCAGGAAGGCTGCTTGGTTGCGAGGATCTCGCCAGGATCAGCTACGTTCCCCGTCCGTATTGTCGATCTCAAAAATTATATTCATTCGACGTTGGGTTTCTGGACGTAGGCTTCAGATCGCTGACACTCGATGTGCGGCAGGATCTTCCGTGTGCATCTTGGAGTCGGACGATGTTCCTGGAAATAAAGAATTTTACCTTGAAGGGACCTTCAAACTTCGGTGCCAACTTGGCAGCAAACCCTTAGGCGGCTTTGGATAGATGATGTCTTCGTAATAGGACGAGTGACCCAATGGTGGGTCGCCAAGCTCTGTGTCTAAGTTTGTAGTAGCGGCTCTGATCCTGAGATGCTTTCTGAATGTTTTCCTTGTGCTAGTTTATGAACGTCGGTCATTCGTTTGATTCTGCTTTCTGGTGACCAAGGTGTAGATCCTGTCCCAGGATTTACGGCGTCGTATAACGATCCAGGGAGGCGTGGTTCTTTGCCAAGTACTAGAAAAGGCGGGCTGTATCCTGTAGTGTCTGATATACTCGAATTTATGGCTAAAGTGATTTCCGGCAGTAGCTGGTCCCACGTAGACTGACCTGATTCGAGATATTGTGCTATGATAGTCTTGACTGTGCGGTTTGCGAGTTCCGTTGGATTCCAGCGTGGGGTGTAGGGCGCAGTATATTGTAGTTCTATTCTTTGCTGGTAAACTGAGTTTCGTTGTCACACACTAATAAGTGTGGGGCTCCAAATCGTCCGATAATTCTTTCCCGAAATGCTTTCTGTAACGTGGCTGCTGTCTCTTTCCGAAGTGGTACTAGCTCGTTCCATCTGCTTTAGTTATCCAAGAAGACTAGTAACATCGTGTGACCTTGCTTCGATCGTGGGAGTGGACCTACAAAGTCCGCTGAGACGGGGTTAAAAAGTTCCTTTACTTGTCGCGTAAGTATCTCTCCGGCCGGCTTATTTTGCTCCACCTTGTACTTCTGGCATGGGAGGCAATTCCTCACATGATGATTGACATCTCGAAAATAACCAGGCCAATAGTAGCGTTGAGCTACTCGTAGAGTAGTCTTCCTTATTCCTAGATGACCTGCTGTAGGGTCGTCATGGCACTCGCGAAGAACTCGTTTCCTATAGTCTTTAGCCACGCAAAGTTTCCAGGGTATTCCACGGCAACAACGTTTAGTTTTCCTCGGCGATATAAGAAACTCGAACTGCTGTAACTCCAGGGCCCAACGGGCAATTCTTCCAGTAGGATTGTCGATGGAGTTCAACCATTTCAATGCTAGATGGTCTGTTATCACATCGAAGCGATATCCTTCTAAGTATCCGAGCATTTTCCTGATTGCCCAAACTATGGCAAGACATTCCTTTTCCATGGCAGAGTAATTTTCTTCGGCTGGTAACAATCTTCTGCTGGCATAAGCGATGACTCGTTCTGCTCCATCCAATCGTTGAGCGAGGTCCGCTCCTAGTCCATAGGAGCTGGCGTCTATTTGTAAAGAGAATTTTTCCCGAAAATTGGGACAAGCCAAGACAGGTGCTGGTTTTTAGTTCTTCGAATGCTTGTTGCTGTTTTGTATCCCAGTACCACTTGGTGTTTTTCTTGAGTAGCGAAGTCATCGGTTGGACTACATTGACAAATGTCCGAGACAAATCTGCGGTACCATGAAGCGATGCCTAGACATCGGCGGAGTTGACGCACATTGGTGGGCGGTGATAATTCCTAATTCTTAGACGTCGAAAGACTTCTTGAAGGTGGGCCATATGTTCTTCCAAAGTTCGCCCGATGACGATTATATCGTCGAGGTAGACAAAGGCGTGGGGCTCCATCTTAGGTCTGATTACGCTGTCGAGAGCTCGCTGAGTGCTGGCATGACCTTCCAGTGAAATATGCCTCGTCATGGAACAGTAAATGCGGTACACTCACGGCTATTCTCGGCCAGAGGGATTTGCTAATAACGACTTTTGAGATCCAAGGTTGAAATATACTTGGCATCTCTAAGTCTCTCCAGGATTGGATTTATCTTTGGCAGCGGGTATGCCGTATAGAGTGAGCATTGAGCTGTCTAAATTCGATGCACATGCGAGTATTCCCTGTCTTCTTTCCAACGAGGACAATAGGCGCACTGTGTGGGCTTTTGGAGGGCTCGATCTGATCTTCTTTGAGTAGTTGATCCACTGTTGCTGGGCCGGGTTTCTTGGGTAATAACGTTGCTTGATTGGTCGATTGTCTTTCATCGTGATGACGTGTCTTACATTGTGAGATATTCCTTGTAGCGTGTCAAACTTTGGTAACTCTGTTGCTAGGAAACTGGATATAACTTCGTCTTCTGCGTTCTCGTCTTCATTGGGTATACGTGGGCATGAAGGCTGTGGCTGTTTTCGGGTAACTTCGGTGAGGATGCTTGACGGTTGTTTTTCTGTGTCTGAGTGGGATGTCCGGCTATGAGTTTTGGATAACTTTCCCCTGGAGTGTTGACGATGATCGAATGAGAGATAGGCTCCTTCCAATGCACTGTAGGTGACTTAAGTTGTATATAATTTTCTCCACAGCGAATGGTAGCTCCAATCCTTTTTAGAAAATCTGTTCCTAAGTTGAGTTGATCCATGATATTTGGTAAGACAAGTAGAGTTAGGGGTACACGCTTGACTCCTAAAGACACTTTAATGCGTAAGGCTCGTGTAACTTCATTCTGTGAACTGTCGGCCAGGTGAATCACGGTTCGTACGTCTCTCCAATCATCTTCTGACCCCAGTTGCTGAGCCAAGTGTTCACTGATGAAGCTTCTAGTATCGATTGACGCATCCACTAGGGTGTGATTAACGGATATCCGCGCTATGATGCGACCCTTTTCGAATCTGAGAATATCTAGAGTTGGGGTTGGTTGAGCGCAGCTTTCGTCAGATCCCCGTTCAAACGAAGGCGCCCGTCGTTTCCCGATTGTCGACAGCATTCGATTGTACGCCGACGTCGTTGACCACACTCCCAGCAGAAGATTACACGGGGTTTGGTTCAATTCCTGGCGAAGTGGCCAGTCTCACTGCATCGGCGGCAAGCTCGACGTAGGTCAATGGGGACGTCAGATAACTGGTAGACCTTTGGAATCATGTTATCATTCTCCAACGTGTTTTTCTTGTAGTTTGCAACATCTCAGGATTGTGAAATCCGTTTCCTCCGGCGTATGAACTAGTGGACGTTGGGAAAACAGCGTTTGACGGACGTCTAAATCCAGTCTCGGGATAAGAATAGTTGTTCTCAGTTTGAATAATTTCAAAGTTCACCGACAGCTTAATCAGCTCAGCTAGATCCTTGAAATCGATGCGTCTTGTATATAGCTGATACTCCGGGTGCAGGTTGTCGTTTATTCTATCTAGTTCTTGGTCGGAAGAGTAGTTAGCCCTTTTCATCATTAGGCGTAGCTCGACTAAGTATTGCTTGAATGGTTCTCCAGCCATTTGGCGTCGGGTACGGATGGCATCCTCAAGTCGTTAAAAATATCTTGGCGGTAGGAAGTCTAAGAATCCATGTTTAAATGTTATCCAGTTGGTCTTTATTACAATAGATCGCAGGTCTGCCACCATCCTTCCGCTTTGCCTGAGAGTAAAAGTGACATCATACGTGGCAGTGATTCCAGGTTAATCCTGTAAGTGGCAGCTCGAGTTTCTATTTTCTCCAAGAAGTACAGTGGATCTGTAGAACCATCGAAGGACACGCCCCACTTGGACACCTTTTCGGCGATGGCGGCATATCCAGCATTGTCTGTGATTCCTGATATTGCTCGTCTTGGGATTTCTAGAGAAAATTGGGCGTTTGCAGTGGAAGGGGTATTGGACACCAGTGGCAGTGTCGGAATTAGATGATTGCGGGTTGCATCTACCTCTGTATCCTTTGGGTGTTCGTCGATCAGCCGGGCAGGGGAGGTAGATCGTGAGCGTGGCTTCACATCTAGTGTGCGGTCGTTGGTGGCTGCTTGTCCATATTGAGTTTCCAGTTCGGTTAAGCGGGCGAGTACTTCTGGTAGATGATCCTCCCGAGATGCGAAGTTAGCAAACCGACTGGGCATTTCCTCTACAGTTCCACCTAAAGGTAGATCGAATTCGGTGAAGAAACTTTCCAATTGGTTTTGCGTCTGTAGCTGATCCATTTGACTCCCATATTTGCACTGATGACTTCTGTTTAAATTGACCGTTGCTATTTGGTTTTGTATCCTTTGTGGTTTGTATCCTGCGGTGAACTAGTTTGTATTTCGTCCTTGTGAACTCGGTTTTGACTTGGCGGTATATTATAATTATTACCAATTGAAATTTATTTATTTTGTTTTATTTATTTTAATTATTTTTTTTCCATGCTGGGTTAATTATAATTTTTTTTTTATAATTTTTTTTTTTTGTTCACTAGTTTGTTTATTTTTTTTTTGTCCTTGCTGGGTTAAATAAAATTTTTTTTTTTCACTGTGGTTGATGTTGTTTCTTTGGTTGTGGGTGTTTGTTTCTTCGTTGTATTCTTGGTTTCTTAGTGTAGACTCCGCTTATATCCTTGTAACTTAGGCTGTTGCTATCCTTTGAACAGGATGTTCACTTGATTCCTTTGTATGCTCGTGAATCTTGACTACTGTTGTCCTTGAAAAAGGATATTCACTGGCTGGGTCCTTGGTGTTCTGGTAACTTAGAGTCCTGTTATCCTTTGTTGTCCTTTGTTATCCTTGGAATTTTGACTGCTGTGGTCCTCGGCGGCTGGATGTGGACTCCTTGAAGGTTGGATGTTGACTCCTTGACGGTTCGATGTTGACTCCTCGAAGGTTGGATATTCACTCTCTTCTAGTATGCATTGGAACCATGATTTTATCTTCAAAGCCTCTGCTATGCTAGCGTCGCAGTCTCCGCTTCATAGGAGTGAGCATCCAAATGATCCCGTTGCGGCTAAGTCGACCAAAGATAACCAACGAAACACCCTCATACCCCCTTCTCATAGGAATAAAGTGTGATGGAAAACAAGCGGTAATATTTTTTTTTTTTTAAATCTCCTATACTTTATCTGTCCTGCCTTTGTTCTCTTGTACTTAGATTCTGTTGTACGTATGTAATTTTTTTTTCTATGGTGACTCTGCTGCTGTAGCTCTGTCGATTGTAAAAACAAAAAATTCCACGTGGTTTTGGTTCTACTGTATTCTGTCGTGACTCTGTCGCTGAGACTTTGTAAATGACTTTAAAATAGTTCTACCTTTACTTTGTGCAAATTTTTCAGCTTGCCTATGTTTCTTTTATTCTTATGAAAATTCCGTTACATATTTCTTTTTTATGGTGACTCTGCTGATACCCTGTTTAGCTCTGCCGATATAAAAAAAAAATATAACTCCACGAGGTTTTGATTCTACTGAAATCTGTCGAGACTAAAATAGTTCTACCGTTCGTTTGTGAAATTTTCTATGCATGCTTGTTTCTTTTGCTTGTATAGAAATTCCGTTGCATATATATTTTTTTTCTCTTGGTGATTCTGCTGATACCCTGTTTAGCTCTGTCGATATATAAAAAAAATATATATTTCTGCCGCGAGGTTTTGGTTTTACTGTATGCTGTCGTGACTCTGTCGCTGGGATTCTGTCGATGACATTTTAAAAGTTCTACCGTTTACCTGTTGAATTTTCTATACTCGCTTGTCTCTTTCGTTCTTATAAAAAATTCAAATATATACATATATAAATTTTTTTCTATGGTGACTCTGCTGATACCCTGTTTAGCTCTGTCGATTTAAAAAAAATATATATATATACATATGTATTTCTGCCACGTGGTTTTGGTTCCACTGAATTCTGTCGTGACTCTGTCGCTGCGACTCTGTCGATGACTCTAAGGTAGTCCTACCGTTACCCTTGGCAAAAATTAAATTATTTATAAATTTTTATTTTCATCATATATATATTGCACCAATAAAAAGAAAAATCCCCAATTAATATTTCGTATGTGAATATAATTAAATGATATAATATAATGCGATCATATCATAATATAATATAATTGGTTAATTTTTTTATTTTCTATAGTATAGGGTAGCAAAACAAATTTTTTTTTTCAAATAATATTTTGAATGTGTATGGGAGTTTGATGTTGGTGCCTAGTTAATTCAGGGAAATAGTTCCTACGTTGCTGGCAAATAAATATGGTGGGGCTTTAATCCACAAAATTAATCCCTACACTCAGCTTGCCTAACTAATTTAAAAATCTTTCTCGGGGTCCCTGCTCGGGCCTTTAATTACAGAAAATTTGTAAGAAAAACTTGAGACCTCTGGATTTTTAAACTAATATAGGCAAATGTAGAAAATAATCATAAAATTTGTACCTAGGAAAGATGACGAACTGCTTATACCCTATAGCGAACACTAACTAGCACGCGAAAGCTAAACAAATAAGAAACATCTTTTTATTTTACGATAGACACTGTACAATAGAAGGGGACCATACACAAAACGACATTAGAATTTATGACATTAAAATTTCGTGGGCACCTAATATTCCTTCGGTTAGAGTATTACCCGGACACCGAATAATATTAAGCGCTACTACGTAGTTAGATGTCCATTTGGTAAGATTTCAGTTAGGGTATTACCCGGGCACTGAAATCCCAACTAAATAGCATCTTGACCACTGTACCATTTACACATTGAACTACATTACCGTTCATACGCATTTAATATTACTTCGACTAGGGTATTAGCCGGACGTCGAATAAACATGTACGACCAACACCATTTCAGTTAGGGTATTACCCGGACATTGAAATGGTTGTTGGTTGCCATGATGCCAACTCTACCATGGAAACACGACACAACATTTATTACTACGACATGCCGTTTCAATATCATTTCAGTTAGAGTATTACCCGGACACCGAAATAAATATTAAATGATACTAAGTGATCACATGCGCATTTAGTAAGTTATTGTATCATCCGGACACTGAAATCCCAGCTAAATGGCATAATGACCACTGTGCAGAAAATATATCTACTCATATGGAAAACACTGAGAAACACAAAAGAAAAGGGAAAAACTAATCACTAAAAATTCGCTGTTCATTATGCAAATGGTTTTTTATTATCACTTAATTTTTAAGCAATTACTTCATGAATTTACTTATCGTAACAATGGCCTACCTACTATGACACACTCCTAAATTAAAAAGGGGACAATGAGTTAGTAACAAGGCCTCCAGGCCGACTCACCCGAATATGACTCTTACTTGCTTAACTTTTGTTTTCTTGCCACTGTCACTGAGTCTTTTTATTTTCCTTTTTCTGTGTATCTACTAGTTTTTTTTCATTGTCCGATTGACTTAACCTTTTATTTGTTACCGATTGATTTTCACTTTGTCTTTGCTTGGTTTTATACTTTTAAAAGTTTTTAGTTGAGAAATAGAAAGTTCAGAACCGATTACATTATAAAGGCGATTGTAATCGGAACAAAGAACTCGAAAGGGTTCATGTAAAGTATAGTTAGAAGTACAGCGAGTTAAAGTTAGAGGGATTTAATTTCTAGTTAGTCTACAAGGTACAGATAGATTAACCAGACTAAGTATTTTAGAGGAATCAATTTGTCCATTCACAAGCTTGTGTATAAACAAAGTACCCAGCATTACTCGACGGATAAGTAAGGACGAAAGATTAATAAGAAGAAGTCTATCAGAATACGAGGGTAGGTTAACATTTCTGTCCCAGTTTGAGCCACGTAGCGCAAAAATCAGAAATTGCTTCTGGACAGATTTAATTTTTATTCTTATTTGGTGTGATTCATATTGAGGAGACCAAAAGCATGATCCGTACTCCAGAATAGGACGGACCAGTGAAATAAAAAGGGTTGAATTCGGTATAGACGACATAAGTTTGTAGTGCATTCCTGAATCCTAAACAAGTAAATTCTAATAGGTTAGTGGTAGTAGATCTACGTTTCATGAACCCATGTTGGGTAGAAGAAAGAATAGAACTACAGAAATGTTGCAATTGGCAAGTTATAATTTTCTCAAAAGCCTTCGGAATAGCGGACAATTTGGAAATACCTCTATAGTTAGAGGCTTCTGATTTATTACCTTTTTTATGTAAGGGAATAATAAATGATTCCTTCCAAATAGTTGGGAAAGAGGAAGTTTCAACACACAATGCAAATAATTTAAAAATTTGAGTAATTAAATTCTCAGCGCAAAACCTGGGTACACAACCAGTTATCCCATCAGGTCCTGGTGAGTACACGGGCTTAAATGTAGTGAACATACTGAGAAGTGAGCTTTCATCGATCACAGGATTAAAGATGCAATTAGACCTATTCAACTGATAGTGATATGAAGAGTTGGCTCGATGCTCTATAGGGGAATAGGTTGTCTTAAAAAAATTGGCAAACATATCGGCAATGGCCTGATCATCGGTTGCTTTGTCTTCGAAACGTAAAAAAAACGGTTGCACTGCTACCTTGCGTTTGGTATTAACAAAGTTACAAAATCGCTTAGGATCACGGGAAAACTGTAGTTTACGGCGCAAAATGTAATCTTTATAACATTGTGCATTAAGCACAGAGAAATTTGATCGAGCAACTATCTGACGGCTGACCCGATTTTTTGTACTTCTTATAATATCTAGATTTTACATTTTTCAAGTTAGATAATTCCCGTGTAAACCATGCACCAGGCTTGTCAGACACTACATGGGCCACACATGGAACACAGGCATCGAAAAGTGAAAACATAGTATTATAGAAGAAACGAATGGCAGTATCCATATCTACACAGCAATACAGATAAGACCAGTCAGTAGCAAGAATTAGCTGATTGAGCTTGAAAAAATTATCTTTACGAAAACAACGGATACGAGGCGCCGACTTGGTACCTGCAATTAGTGACCGAACAGGAAGGTCAATAGTTATGTCGAAAGTCGGATGAAAATTATCTTCGGGGATGACTAGGGGGTTAATCGAAACAACGCAGTCGGAAGACTGTAAAACAAATATAAGATCTAATGACCTACCGTATAAGTTACGGACTGGATTTACTTGGGTTAAAGATAACTCGAGGAGACCATCGACAAAGCAATGTGACGGGGAGGGCACCAAGAAGGAAGACTCATCTAATTGAAACCATGAGATGTCGGGAAGATTAAAATCACCAAGAACAATTATTAAGTCTACATCGGAAAGTAGCGAGAAGACAAAGCGAATAGCTTCTACGTGGGTTGGGTAAACCACCGAGTCAGATTTTGGTGGAATATACGAACAAGTTATGAAGACGGAATACGTCTTAAAAGTAATTTTGACACTGACAAATTCGATGTCAAGAGTTGCAGGCGGCTGAACTAGTTCAGAGGAGAGGGCAGAGTTGACAGTAATTAAAACTCCGCCACCATTTTTGGATGTTCTATAGCATCTATAAGTTGAAAAAATTGTGGGAAAAACAGAAGCATCAGATATGTTTCTGTAAATACCAGAATATGAAAATCGAATGATAGACTGTCTACATAAAGTTTTGAAAGTTTAGATTTTAGTCCTCTAACATTCTGGTACGCCAGAATAAGGCACGAAATTAGTTTTTTGACCCGCCTGGTACTGACAAGCCAGAAGATAGTAAAAGATTGTGTGGTGCTATAGGAAGACGAATCGGAGACCGATTTTTCTTCTTCGTTGTATACTCCTTTGAAATGAAATGTTCAGGCCAAAAATCTTTACGACAAATTTGGTCAAAAAGATTAGGCGGAACACTGATTTTAAATGACGAAATAACACGAGATTATGAAAAAATGTTTGGCACTAAAATTTGATGCCCGGATATGGGCTAAGACATCATCTGATGTCGTATTGGGAGCTAATCTAGAAACAAATATTTGCCTTTTAGGTGGAATTGCAACTAGCCAACTCGCTGAGCCACTCGCACCCACGCCCGCAGTTATTTGCACTGGG
This sequence comes from Drosophila neocordata, assembly GCA_018903615.1. NCBI lineage: Eukaryota > Metazoa > Arthropoda > Insecta > Diptera > Drosophilidae > Drosophila > Drosophila neocordata. Next base: position 289,092 of record JAEIGI010000047.1, read on the forward strand.
ACCGAGGAGACGGACGACGCTTTACGTGCTCCTCTAGTTACAACTTTATTCGGAATATCCCTTGAAGAGGGTATTCGTTCGGACACATCGGAGACTACACTTGATATCGCATCAGTATGCGAGACACTATTAACAGGGGATATACAATACAATGTATCAATAGTTCCCGTAACTCTGGCCATCACTGGGCTCCTAAACGAAATCAGGCGCTGAGAGTTTGGTGTTGTAGAGTCGTTACTTATTGTCGTAACAGGTAGAAGTAGAGATGCAGGCGGATCAGGGGACAAATCCCGAAAGATAGTCTTCTTCCGCTTTGGTGATTCATTTAATAGTTTATAACTATTAAACTGAGTTTCTAGAGATAAAAACTCATCCCGAAGCTTCAGAAAACTAGCCGCCAGAATTTTGACTCCTTCCCTAGTCCGCCACAAAAATACACGCATGTCCATTTCCACGTCCCGACATGCTTCACAGCTCCATTTTAGGCCCCCACCGTTTCCAATGCTGTCTTTTACCCTGGCCGTGTAACCAGCACACTTAACGTGCATAATATTGTCTTTTGAGGGTGGGGACATTTTTTGGAAGAGCATTATTAAATATAAAAAATTATTTCAAGGCAAAATAAATAAAAATTTAAAAGAGTATTTTAAATTCTATAAGCAAAGGTGTATACTAACCAAAGTGCAACACAAGGGTTAATGTGTAACTATGCACCGCAAAAGAAGAGACAGAAACACAACAAGAAAGACGGTGTGCAAGCGCGAGAGTAAACGGTCGCGATCGCGAGTAATAAAAACACAAGACAACAAGCACAAAACGAAACAACAACATAACTGTGATCAAAGAGCGCGAGTGCAAGCGAGAGAATTACCGCAAAACAGAAAATCAAAAAATGTATATGCAGAACACAAAAACAAAACTGTAAGTTTTGTTATTGAGTAAAGCACAAATTAAAATATAACTTTGATTAAATGTTTTAGCACAAATTTAAACGATCGCGAGATAGTTTGATTTTAAACAAAAATTTTTTTTTTTTAACTTTAAGAAGAAATTACAGCAAGAAAATTAAATTAAAACGAGAGCGCAAAAAAAAAACACGTCCGACTTCGTTGAAGTGAAGAAAAAATTTTTTTCAGCTGCAAAAGTACGTGGCGCGTTTTGATTGGCTGTTGACAAATAACCGTTATCCTATGAGCTTTTGGCGTACGTGACAAAACGTCTTGACTTAGTTATGTTGGCGGCGACTGTACCGACAGCGCGGCGGTTGGTACGACGGTGTCGCTAACTATAGAAATGCAAAAGAGAGAGAAAAAGGAAAAAGAAAACAATTGCTCTCTGGTTAGATATTTCAATGCTCTTGTTAAACTGTAACCTAAGTATTGATAAACTAATCCCCTTCAATAAATGGGGTATATTAATTCTGAGGGTTGGCTTAATGCTATTTATATTAATATAAGTAAATAACAAAATTTGTGATTCGTCACAAGAGATAAAAAAAATTTAACTTAGTGCAATGATCGACAATGATTAAATTTCCTGTTTCCTTTTTTGACCTCAGATAAGCGGCCCATTGGCGGTCTTAAAACAGTATTAGGGCTTTCTGTTGATTTACATGGCGAACATTTAGATACAAAATTTCGAATTTGAGTGTCCATACCTGGCCAAAAGAAATATTGTTTTTTACATATTTTATCCATAGGGTAAAAGGGTATATTAAAGTCGGTAAAATGTATGTTACAGCTTATATATTCTTGATCAGCATTAATAGCCGAATCGATTGAGACATGTCCGTCTGTCCGTCCGTTCGTATGAACACGTGATCTCAGAGACTACAAGAGCTAGAACAACCAAATTCAGTGTCAGCATTTGTGTAAAGTCTATGCAGATCAAGTTTGTTTGAAATTTTTGCCACGCCCACCTCCGCCCCCGTAATTTAGGAAAAAGAATAAATAAAGTTATATATAAGGCACACCCAATAATATGGGCAAAAGATATCAGCTGAAGAAATATCGGAGATATATCTATGTACAATTTGTGCTGAAATGCCCATTGCGACTTTGCGTAGTAAGTGTGATCGAAATCGTATGCGTTCGTTGTTGCCGCTTGTGAGAAGAATTTTAGTTTGAATTATTGGTGAATTCGAAGGAGTTTGATTTTATAAAGTTCCTCTATTTGGTACAGGGTATACACAAAGTCGGCAGGGACGACTTGCTTGCTTCTTTTTGTATATAGTCTTGCTAATGCCTCCGTGTGCTAAATCTGGAGCATTATGTGCGCGATTCACCAATTCAAAGGTTAGAGATCTCGGAACCCAAAGTTTCCAGTTTTCTGATTCTTAAACTGATTTACCAATTGAAAACTCGGTACTTTTGTAAAGAACACCATCGATTACGCGCAAGTCTGGTAGTCTAGCTTGTTTTTGCTCGATGTTCCGAATTAAATCTGTATATTCTTGCGACTTAAATTCTTTAGACTTCATGTCAATTAGGGGTCCATAGGCAAATATTTCATTTACCGTTCGTTCCGTTATTCTAGAAAGTGTATCAGCTACTACATTTTGCGAACCTCTACGATGGATTATAGTAAAGGAAAACCCTCGCAGCTTAATAGCCCACCGAGCTGATCTACCGAAAAGGTCTATTTTTCTCATCAACGTGCGGCATGATCTGTCACAACTGTAAATTCTTGTCCTTCAATATATGGTCTAAACTTTTTAACTCCTTTAATTACTGCTAAGCATTCTAATTCTGTAATTCTAATAGTTACGCTGAGTCGCTATTATTTTTGCCGGATCACTACTCACGGTACCATCTGCTAGAATAAAACCTAAATATTTTGGACTTAGCTACATTTATGGTTAGATTTGCTTTGCGCAAATATAATGCTACTTCTTCCAACAAAGATAAAAGAGATTCAGTTGGCTATCGTGAACGCTGTGTATTCCCTAGATTTTTTCATGATAGTGTGTTTGATGTGAGTGAGTGAGTGAGTGTTTGATATACCAACCGGTGATAAAATGAGCTGGAGGTAATCTGCTTAAAATGCCGTCCATATTTGGTAAAAGGATATGTGTCTTTTCTAGTGGAACTATTGACGCTTCGGAAATTAGGACAAAATCATCATTAAACTGATCTTCGGGTAAAATCTCTGCAACTTGCGAGCGATTCGGAAACTTTTTTTTATTAGTTTGCACTTTAACTTGTTTATAAAACTGTTCATTACGGCGAACTTCTAGTCGTAATCAAGCTATTAAAAGTATGTTTAAATGCATTATATAAAAACGCAAAGATGTCTTAGAACTACAAATTAATAATCGAACTAGCGTTTCCTCATTAATAGGATTGTGTAGGCGTCCTGAAAAATTTTCAAAATTTTTCAAATTTCTTAAGAAATTGCTCACAAAATAATTTCCATGTAACCCGAGGATTTTAAATACCATTCAATTGCTGTAAATGATCGCCTAAAATTTGAACGCGATATAGAAAGGATTCTGCTTATATACAATTTCGAAAACCATCGACTTTAAGACGCCGTTGAATTGACCTAGTCAAAACTCCTGACATAGGCACTTTTGCCTTTCCTCGATAAGCTTTCTTAGCTGGCTGAGCAGCTGATGACCTAGCTGAACACTGTGAATTAAAGCTTGCTTCTTGCAATTCTACCTCTAGATTCGTATTTTTTAATTGAAGTTGATCGGTTCTTAAGACACTGTTGCATGTTGGACATTCGGCCAATGTTTTTAAATATCCTCTAATACAATGTCTCTAATTGGGAGTTGCTCCAATTGAGTCGTTTACATTTAAAATCTCATTACAGATATTACAAAATTCATCTGCGGTTCTTATTATAGAGTCACTAAGACTTTCGTTGCTGAGTCTTACAGTCATGATTAAAATTAAATTAGTTGTTTTACGTTTCTTTACTTTTAAATAGTTTAATTTTTGTCACCATAGATTACATCCATACCAAATACTGCAGTGTGTGGAACTATTGCTGACCTCCTCAAACGATCTGCTATCGGAATCTCCAAAATACAAAGTCCACAATTCGGTATTAACAAATATAAGACTAAAATAATTTTTATAAAGAAAAATAGTGAATTTAAACGATAGATGTTTAAAGGAGCAATATTTCTGGGAGCTGATTACCGAGAGCTTGTGTGTTAAGATTACTACCTCAAAATATATTTCTGAGTAATTTATTTTGGGTTGTTTAACTAAATCAGTCGAACTCTACTTGTTGTTGGTATTGTAAGGAAATTAGTACGCAGGGTTCTTTGGTGTTTTATTATTATCTTTATTTAATTGTTGAAAGATGCTTTATGTATATTTCTTGTTGAGCTCTGTCTTATGAATATTTCTTGTTGAGCTCCGTCTTGTGAATGATTCTTAATTCTGATACAAAGGTTGCTTAAAGCTAAGACCGCGTAGCTGCGCTGCTAGCAATGCAGGCAGAGGCGCGGTATGCTTATGTATACATATTCTTATGTATAAATGTTTACATAAGAATATGTGTGGGAATATGTGTATATAGAATACCGCCGCAGCGGAAGAGTGGGGATGTATCATATTGCATCTTGGGCCAGAAGGGCCGCGCGTGTTATATTTGCCGATACAGCAATTGTCCAGCACCATGCTCTCATGGGTGGTCATGTTACTGAAGAGGCAAATACACTGGCATGTTTTGTATATAGATATTGCAACTAAGTGATACAATATATTTGTCATATTATTAATATGTTATTATTACATGAACATGCTACAGTATATTCTCTACATTGTTGTCGCTAATTAGTCAGCCTCATGTTGGTTGGGCATTCTTCTTATTATATTATGTGCTCTCTACCAACTGAGATGGCCGGGCGGAACCTTAGAATACCTTCCTGACAAGCTACTCTGTAAGTAATCTGCCCCACGTTGGTTAGGCGCCATTTTTCTTTACTTATTATTATATTATGTTGTGTGCACGTAGTAAGGTACTTTCTACTTGCGGATGTTACACGGTAATAGAGACTAAAGGTGGGCGTGCACTTATGATCCGGCTCCTGAAGGAGATAGCTCGATGAAGGTGGGGCTCTTGCCTAGTCTTCTAATATACATTTTGAAAGAAAACAAAAGAAGTGCACTATCGGATATGGGGGTTTATATGAGGGTTTATAAAAGTTTTTCCCCGGTAAAAATTAAGACTGTGACTCGGACCATTGATATTTGTAGGGGTTGCTGAACTGTCATTCGCATTCCCGGTCTTTACCCTCCCTTGGCAACTGCCCCAAAACAAAAGTCTACGAGAAAACTAAAACAGATACGGTATGAACATTATGTAGGTGACAATTTTTCTAAATTTATTCACAATTCATTATTAAATCAATCATTTAAAATTAAATTTCATTTCCGCAAGATTTCAACAACCCAAAAATATAATTTTACCTCCAACATGAAAAAAAACGCTCAATTGGTTTATATGGAAATTTTCAACGGAGATTTAATAATTGTTACCCAAATTTATGGGATTTAGGGGAAGCCTGATTCGGGAACATTTTTACTTAGGTGGAATTGTTGGTATTTGGTGTGCTCAAAAAAAAAAATCCTGCCAGAAAATTTAACTTAGCTTCTTATCCTCAATATTTGAAGTCTTTTCCGAACACTACTCTTGAAGTATTTAGAAATTCTTTCTCCTTTTAAAATTTGGTGCACAGTCCTGTCTTAGCTGATTATATACATTTTGGACAACTGCCCCAAAACAAAAGTCTACGATAAAACTAAAAAATTTCTCTAAATTTATTCACAATTCATTATTAAATCAATCATTTAAGATTAAATTTCATTTCCGCAAGATTTCAACAACCCAAAAATATAGTTTAACCTCCAACATGAGGAATTAAGAAAATTTATAAACCAAAATTGATTTCACAATGCTACTCTACTTGTTATCATATTCTTACTCAGATAGATTCTTTGCGCTATCAGGTTAACATTAGCCTAGATAAAGAAAGAATGATTAGAAAATGGGCGCAAGTTGTAACGATCCTTTTTGGTCCTTACTTGTAACAGAGTCGGACTTTAGGTGAAGTGGGGTACGACACAACTAATTTATATTCTCCGCTGGTGAAATGAGACAATACAGTTTTCTTCCCTTTAAACGTTATAATTTATTGGCAACTGGTTTGGCGGATGTTGCCCTGGTTTGCCTGAACCGTTACTCTGTCAAACGTGGATCCTGGCAATCTTGGCTCTCTTTTCCATGTTATTAATGACGCCGTATATTCTAATGCATCGGACACGCTGGAGTTTACTGTCAACATTATTTCTGGCCATTGCCCATCCCATCGTCGTTGATCTTCACACATGAATTGTGCGGTCATTGCCTTAGATTCTGTAGTGGCGTATATGGTGATATTAGTTGCTGCCTGGCAACTGTTATTAAATTGTTAGAGCATTTTCTTAAATATTTTGCTAACAAATTGAACTCCGTTACCCGTTATTCACCATCGGGACACCATTCTCTGAATGCTTTTACTAGATTTTCTGCCGACACCTTTCTCAATGGTACGAGCTCTGTATCTCTTTGCATGCCTGGCCAGAAATATTTAGCCGCCATACAGGCAATTGCTCTTCTACTACCTGTTATTCCCGCAGTTGGAGAGTCGTGTTTTCAGATATTATTTGTTGCCTTAATGGCTTCGGCATACATTATTTCCACGATACCACGTCTTTATGCCCTACCCTATGCTGTATATTTCTATATAATTTCCTATTTCCTATCATATCCGTATATTTCTGTGGATTTCCCTTCAGTCTTTTGGCAATTTCTTCAATCCACCCACAGTTTTGAGGTGGTTGTTGCTGCAATTATCCTGCATCCTTCTGCATGACTCCAAAACTGGCTTGACAAAGCATCTGCATCAATTGCACCAGCTTTTCGAACCTCATTGGGAATCTGATAGAAGAAAAAAGCCAACTATCAGCAGAAATTAGGACAGAGGGCGTTAGATGCTGGCCACGGTAGACTTGGGGCCCAAAAGACTTTGTTAGCCAAAAGCTAGTAGAACTAAAAAGATGGGCTAAATTCGGCCATGTCGAAGTTTGAATATTTTTGCAAACTTTTTAATACAAAAATTTTAATTGGTGCGATTGTTCCTATAGGAGCTATAGCATATAGTCAACGGATTTTGACAAAACTTGGTGAAAATATTAAGAAGTACATAAAACCTACAAGAACCAGCTTTCGTGATATTTCATTGGAAACCAACAACAAAGTTATGTAGCTTAAAGCTTATTTACGACCGATTCGTTTCTTTATGATATAGTCATCCGATCGGGATGATTCCGAGATATACAATGCCTGCAGCAAAAAGAAGCCCAAGTGCAAAAATTTCTGCTCTGTTGCTTTAAGGGTCTCGCAGGAGATTGTGTTGACCCAGACAGACGAACAGACAGACAGATAGACATACGGACAGAAAGACAGGGCAAAATGAGCTCAGCTCATCGTCCTGATTAAGAATTTATATACTTTATATAGTCGGAGATGCTTCCTTCTATGCCTAGCAATCTTCTGACCAAAATAAAAATATCTTCTTTGCAAAGGTATAAGAAGTGTTTTTTTTTAAATTTGTGATAACCAGTTGCTGGTCGTTACTTTCTACTCTGGAGGGTCCAGGGGGACCTTTTGTGAGGTAGCGTACTGCAAACCGAACTAATTCGTATTTTTACTTAATTATTTTTATTTTCCTTAATTTTAATTTTATTTATTAATTTTTTTTTTTCGTCTTGGTTTCTTTTTTGATTTCTTTGTTTATCATTTCTTTTTTATTTTTCCTGTTTTATAGTACTTTTTCTTATTTATTTTATTTAATTCACTGTCTTACTTGGCTACAGTGGCCTCCTTCCCCGATGTTCCAGATATCATACTTCAGAAAGTGTCCTGCGAACGGGTACGAGAAGACCAGAGATCCACCGATTTGCCGATTTCGGATTTTTCTCTTACCGATCTACAATCGGGAGTCTTTGGGGATGTGTTAATTTGTAGAACGCAATAGTAAAACGTTTTGGTCTCTCGTTTGTTACTTTCGGTTCCTGGTCTTGCAATTCCGAGTTTTTCTTACCGATCTGCAATAGGGTGTCTTTGAGCACGCGGGAATCCATGGAGCGCGATAGTACAACTTAGAAGCGTTTTGTTGTCTCGTTTACTACTATCGGTCCCTGCTCGGGGCCAGTTAAAAAATTATATTCTTCGGTTAATAGATTTGAACACAAGGTCACACTTGATTGTATTTGAACGCAAGATTAAGACTAATTTTACAGTTTTAATTATTAAACTATGACCGATTCTGATAAAACTCGCCAGATATGTTAGAAAGTATATAAAACTCATAAATACCAAATTTAGTAATAATCACTATAAAAATAACCAAGTTAATCTCGAAATCCATATTCGTGACCGATCGATTCTATGGGAGCTTATTTGATATAGTCAACCGATTTTGATGAAACTTGGTAGATGTATTAAGAAGTATATAAAACCCACAAGAACCAGCTTTCGTGATATTTCATTAGTTATTACCCTGTATTATGCGAGTCATTTGGTTCTTTGAGGTACTTAGATCCCTTTTATCCGCGAAAAGTAATGTCAGACAACTCGAAATGGATTCCCAGTTGAGTAGTACGTTATAGGATTCTAAAGCCGTGTTGGCGTTGTCGGTAATCTTGGAACGGATTGTATGTAAAATACCGTACAAAGGTGTCCAAGGCTTTGACAGTTAAGTGGTTCGTTGTAGGATTCTACTGCCGTGTTGGCATTGCCAGTAATCTTGGAACGGATTCTATGTAAAATAATAAAGTATTTAAGACTACCTACAAGATTTCCGTAATTATCCATAATCCTTTTCCATGAACTAAACTCTACCGGATCTCCTGACAATTCTCTAACTCCTTTTACGATGTCCGGTATTTTGTCCAAGTCCGTTAGATTGTCTTTTCTGTTGTGAGGATTCACAAATTCTTGTTTTTATTTTTCTTTATCTATCAATATATATATAACCATAAGTCAACCCTCTAAACTAATACGCTCTACTTATTGAAGGGGATTAGTTCAACATTAGGTTACTGTTTCTAGCTAGAGAGAGCAATTGTTTTCTATTTCATCTTTAGGCTACAGTTTCTAGCAAGAGAGAGCAATTGTTTTCTATTCCATCAGTAGGTTACAGTTTCTAACAAGAGAGCAATTATTTTTATCTCTTTTGTTTCCCTCTCCTTCGCATTGCAATAGCCAGCGACGCCGACGCACCGGCGGTACAGTCAGTGTCAGCATAGCTAAGCTAAGACATTTCGTCACGTACACCAAAAGCTCGTAGGATAACGGTGAATCATCAGTAGCCAATCAAAATGCGCCACGCATTTCCGCAGCTGCGTCGAAAGCTTAGAATATTAAAAACTAGGGCAAAGGCAAGAATTAAAAATGAGAGCAAGATCATTCAGTTGGTGACCATCGGCAAGTCAAGTTTGCAAAAGAAATAACAAGTAGTGAAAATCCAGAAAATTAAAGGAAAAATAAAAGTGACAGTGAGACGAAATACAGTGAAACCAAGTGAATACAAAACAAAATTCTAACAAGGAATAAAAGGAAAAGAACAACACACAGAGAAAAAAACATAGACAACACCAGATTAAAAACTAATAAAAGGAAATTATATTTGCGAAGTCACTAGTATGTCCCGAAACGGGTAAGTCGGCCTAAAGGCCACGATATCACCATTTTATGCTCTTCTTCTAGGGTAGTGTGATCGTAGGCAGCCATATATTTTTTTTTTACAATAGACATATATGTGAACTAGAAATAATAAAGTTATGAATGAACATTGACCCTTGCCTTTTCTATTTTTCTTCTTGCCCCTGTTCTTTCTCCTTGTCTTTATTTGCATGTAATGTTCTAGTAATGTGTTAAGTGTTGTGGTCCCATGGTACAGTTGGCAGTATGTCGTTCAGCAGTCATTTCAGTGTCCGGGTAACACCCTAACTGAAATGTTGCTGGTCGTACATACGCCGACTTAGTGCCATTTAATATTATTCGACATCCGGGTAATACCCTAGTCGAAGCAATATTAAATGCGCATGAACATGGAACCACTGTAGTGTAGTTCAGTGTGTAGCGAATACAGTGGTTGTGATGTCATTTGGCTAGTATTTCAGTGTCCGGGTAATACCCTAACTGAAATATTACCAAATGTACATCCAATCATTTAGTGTCATTTAATATTGATTTCGGTATCCGGGTAATACCCTAACCGAAATCGTATTAAATGTACATGCCGTTGTATATATGTTGTATTGTCAAAGTGTGTTCCATGGTACAGTTGGCAGCATGTCTACCAGCAACCATTTCAGTGTCCGGGTAATACCCTAACTGAAATGGTGTTGGTTGTACATGTGCCGACTTAGTGCCATTTAATATTATTCGACGTCCGGGTAATACCCTAGTCGAAGCAATATTAAATGCGCATGAACATGGAACCACTGTAATGTAGTTTTTATGTAGCACAGTGGTCATGATGCCATTTGTTTAGCATTTCAGTGTCCGGGTAATACCCTAACTGAAATGTTAACAACTGTGCATCTGACTACTTAGTGTCATTTAATATTTATTTCGGTGTCCGGGTAATACCCTAACCGAAATAATATTAAATGTACATGCCATAGTATGTGTGTATCTTCCCCTTCGTGCAGTGTCCACCCAAATGAGTGTCTTTAACAATAATTGTTTAACTTTGTGTCTTTTGTTATGTCAAATAAATAATTATTCCCCACATTTGTCTGTATTAGTTTAGAATTTAGAGGTCTCGAGTTTTTCTTACAAATTTTTCTGTAATTAAAAAGCCCTGGATAGACTGAGATGTGTACCCAGGCTGAGAAACTTCCTTACAGATGGCGCCCGAGCAGGGACCTCGAGAAAGATTTTAAATTAATTAGGCAAGCTTAGTGTAGGGATTAATTTTGTGGATTAAAGCCCCACCATATTTATTTGGCCTTCTCATATTGTTCATATCATTTGAAAAAATTTTATTGCTACCCTATAATATCGAAAAAAAATTAACCAATTATATTATATTATAATATGATCGCATTATATTATATCATTTAATTATATACACATGTAAAATATATTTTTGGGGATTTTCTTTATTGGTGCAATATATATATGATGAAAAAAAAAATTTTTATAAATAATTCAATTTTTGCCAAGGGTAACGGTAGGACTACCTTAGAGTCATCGACAGAGTCGCAGCGACAGAGTCACGACAGAATTCAGTGGAACCAAAACCACGTGGCAGAAATACATATGTATATATTTTTTTTTTTTTTTTATAATCGACAGAGCTAAACAGGGTATCAGCAGAGTCACCATAGAAAAAAAAAAAAAAAAATTATATATGTATATATTTGAATTTTTTTATAAGAACGAAAGAGAGAAGCGAGTATAGAAAATCCAACAGGCAACGGTAAAACTTTTAAAAAAGTCATCGACAGAGTCCCAGCGACAGAGTCACGACGGAATACAGTAGAACCAAAACCTCGAGGCAGAAATATATTTTTTTTTTATATCGACAGAGCTAAACAGGGTATCAGCAGAGTCATCATGAGAAAAAAAATATATATGCAACGGAATTTCTATACAAGCAAAAGAGACAAGCAAGCATAGAAAATTTCACAAATGAACGGTAGAACTATTTTAAAGTCATCGACAGAGTCCATGCGACAGAGTCCCGACAGTATTCAGTAGAACCAAAACCACGTGGAATTTTTTTTTTTTTTTATATATCGACAGAGCTAAACAGGGTATCAGCAGAGTCACCAAAAAAAAAAAAAATATAGGCAACGGAATTTTTATAAGAATATTAGAAACATAAGCAAGCTGGAAAAAATTTGCACAAAGTAACGGTAGAACTATTTTACAGTCATCGACAGAGTCTCAGCGACAGAGTCACGACAGAATACAGTAGAACCAAAACCACGTGGAATTATTTTTTTTTTACAATCGACAGAGCTACAGCAGCAGAGTCACCATAGAGAAAAAAAAAAAATATATAATATACATACAACAGAGTCTAAGTACAAGAGAAGAAAGGCAGGAGAGATAAAGTATAGGAGATGAAAAAAAATAAAATATTACCGCTTGTTTTCTATCACACTTTATTCCTATGAGAAGGGGGTATGAGGGTGTTTCGTTGGTTCTCTTTGGTCGACGTAGCCACAACGGGATCTTTTGGATGCTCACTCCTATGAAGCGGAGACTGCGACGCTAGCAGAGCAGAGCAGAGGGTCCGACGATAAAATTATGTTACCCACGCATCCTAAGGGCAGTCAACATCGAACCGTCAGAGAGTCAATATTCAACCATCAAGGAGTCAACATCGAACCATCAAGGAGTCTACATCCAGCCGCCAAGGACTACAGTAGCATATGCCTCAAGGATAACAAAGGATAACAGGACTCTAAGCTACCAGCATCCCAAGGACCCAGCCAGTGAATATCCTTTTCAAAGGATAGCAACAGCCTGAGTTACCAGGAATATAAGCGCAGCATACACTAAGCAATCAAGAATACAACGAAGAAACCAAGACTCACAACCAGAGAAACAACGTCAACCACAAGGATATTATATTAAACAGGATATCAAAAAAAAATATTTGTGACCAGTGAAAAAAAAAAAAAAAAAAATATTTATTTAACCCAGCAAGGATAAAAAAAAAAAAAAAATAAAATAAACTAGTGGAAAAAAAAAAAAATAATTAACCCAGCAAAGGAAAAGAAATCTAAATTAAAATAAATAAAACAAAATAAATAAATTTCCATTGGTAATAATTATAATCTAAAGTTACAGCCCAGTCAAAGCAGAGTTCACAAGGACGAAATCCAAACTAGTTCAACGCAGGATACCAACCACAAAGGATACAAGAGCAAATAGCAACAGTCAATCTAAACAGAAGTCATCAGTGCAAACATGGGAGTAAAATGGATCAGCTACAGACGCAAAAACGAATTGGAAAGTTTCTTCACCGAGTTCGGTCTACCTTCAGGTGGAACGGTAGAGGAGATGCGCAGTCGGTTTGCTAACTTCGCATCTCGGGAGGATCATCTACCAGAAGTACTCGCCCGCTTAACAGAACTGGAAACTCAATATGGACAAGCAGCCACCAACGACCGCACACTAGATGTGAAGCCACGCTCACGATCTACCTCCCCTGCCCGGCTGGTCGACGAACACCCAAAGGATACAGAGGTAGATGCAGCCCGCAATCATCTAATTCCGACACTGCCACTGGTGTCCAATACCCATTCGACTGGAAATGCCCAATTTTCGCTGGAAATCCCAAGACGAGCAACATCAGGAAACACAGACAATGCAGGATATGCCGCCATCGCCGAAAAGGTGTCCAAGTGGGGCGTGTCCTTCGATGGTTCTACCGATCCACTGTACTTCTTGGAGAAAATAGAAACTCGAGCGGCCACGTACAGGATTAACCTAGAAACACTACCACGTATGATGTCCCTTTTACTCTCAGGCAAAGCGGAAGGATGGTGGCAGACTTGCGATCTGCTGGAGGCCAACTGGACAACATTTAAGCATGGATTCCTAGACTTTTTCCTACCGCCAAGATATTTTGAACGGCTTGAAGATGCCATCCGTACCCGACGCCAAAGGGCTGGAGAACCATTCAAGCAATACTTAGTCGAGCTGCGCCTAATGATGAAAAGGGCCAACTACTCTTCGACTCAAGAACTAGAGAGAATATACGACAACCTGCACCCGGAGTATCAGCTATACACAAGACGCATCGATTTCAAGGATCTAGCAGAGCTGACTAAGCTGGTTGTGAACTTTGAAATTATTCAAAGTGAGAACAACTATTCTCATCCCGAGACTGGATTTAGACGCCCACCAAACGCCGTTTTCCCAATGTCAACTAGTTCATACACCGGAGGAAACAGATTTCACAATCCTGAGATGTTGCAAACTACAAGGAAAACTAATACGTTGGAGAATGACAACATGATTCCAAAGGTCTACCAATTATCTGACGTCCCCATTGATCTACGTCGAGCCTGCCGCCGATGCAGTGAGACTGGCCACTTCGCCAGGAATTGTACCAAACCCCGTGTAATCTTCTGCTGGGAGTGTGGTCAACGAGGTCGGCGTACGATCGAATGCTGTCGACAATCGGGAAACGACGGGCGCCTTCGTTTGAACGGGGATCAGACGAAAGCCGCGCTCAACCAACCCCAACTCTAGATATCCTCAGATTCGAAAAGGGTCGCATCATAGCGCGTATAAGCGTTAACCATACCCTAGTGGATGCGACAATCGATACAGGCGCCACCAGAAGCTTCATCAGTGAACACTTAGCTCAGCAACTGGGATCCGCCGATGACTGGAGAGATGTACGAACCGTGATTCACCTGGCCGATAGTTCACAGAAGGAAGTTACACGAGCCCTACGCCTAGAAGTGGCTTTAGGAGTCAAGCCTGTACCCCTAACTCTACTTGTATTACCAAATATCATGGATCAACTCATCTTAGGAACCGATTTCCTAAAAGGGATTGGAGCTACCATTCACTGTGGAGAAAATTATATACAACTCAAGTCACCAACAGTGCATTGGAAGGAGCCTATCTCTCATTCGATCATCGTCAACACTCCTGAGGAAAATTCTACGAAGCTCACAGCCGGACATCCCACTCAGACACAGAAGAACAACCCTCAAGCATCCTCACCGAAGTTACCCAAGCACAGCCACAGCCCTTACGTCCAAGTCTTACCCTCACCACAGGAAGATGCAATCAGGAAAAACCCTTTCAGAAGCCCCACCGAGAAACCAATGCAACGAGAACCAGTCCCAGCCTCGCCAGTTTTAGGCCAACTAGAAGTACCACAGGATCGCAACGAAGTTTCAACGCTTATACCCAACGAAGACAAGAACACAGAAGACCAAGTTATCTCCAGTTTCCTAGCGACAGAGTTACCAAAGTTCGAAACGCTACAAGGAATATCTCACATTGCAGAACACGTCATCACGATGAAAGACGATCGACCAATCAAGCAACGTTATTACCCAAGAAACCCAGCTCAGCAACAAATAATCAACGACACAGTGGATCAACTACTCAAAGAAGATCAGATCGAGCCCTCCAAAAGCCCACACAGCGCGCCTATTGTCCTCGTTGGAAAGAAGACAGGGGATACTCGCATGTGCATCGACTTTAGACAGCTCAACGCTCAGTCTATACGGGATGCATACCCGCTGCCAAGAATCAATCATATCCTGGAGAGACTTAGAGATGCCAAGTATATTTCAACCTTGGATCTCAAAAGTGGTTATTGGCAGATCCCTCTGGCCAAGAATAGCCGTGAATGCACCGCATTCACTGTTCCAGGACGAGGCTTATTTCACTGGAAGGTCATGCCTTTCGGCCTACACTCCGCTTCGGCTACTTTTCAGCGAGCACTCGACAGCGTAATCGGACCCGAGATGGAACCTCACGCCTTCGCCTATCTCGACGATATAATCGTCATAGGGCGAACTCTAGAAGAACATATGGCCCACCTTCAAGAAGTCTTTCGACGTCTAAGAGCAGCCAACTTAAGAATCAACCAAGCGAAGTGCAAGTTCTTTAGACGACGTCTTCAGTTCCTTGGACATGTCATCAGCGAGCATGGTATACATACGGATCCCGAGAAGATAGCAGCAGTAAAAGAATTATCACCGCCCACCAATGTGCGTCAACTTCGCCGATGTCTAGGCATCGCTTCATGGTACCGCAGATTTGTCTCAGATTTCGCCAGTGTGGTCCAACCGATGACTTCACTACTCAAGAAGAACACCAAATGGCACTGGGATACAAAACAGCAACAAGCATTCGAAGAACTAAAAACCAGGTTAACCTCAGCACCCGTCTTGGCTTGTCCCGATTTTCGGGAAAAATTCTCGTTACAAACAGACGCCAGCGCCTATGGACTCGGAGCGGTCCTCACTCAACGATTGGAAGGAGCAGAACGAGTCATCGCTTACGCTAGTAGAAGACTACTACCAGCCGAAGAAAATTACTCTGCCACGGAAAAGGAATGCCTTGCCATAGTGTGGGCAATCAGGAAAATGCGCGGATACCTAGAAGGATATCGTTTCGATGTGGTAACAGACCATCTAGCATTCAAATGGTTGAACTCCATCGACAATCCTACTGGACGAATTGCCCGCTGGGCACTGGAATTACAGCAGTTCGAGTTTGACATTCACTATCGCCGAGGAAAATTAAACGTTGTTGCCGATGCCCTCTCCCGGCAGCCTCTAGCAGTACTACAAATAGCACAGGATACTACGCCTCAATGCAACTGGTGGACGACGCTGAAGAACCAATTGGAAAAACACCCCGAACAGATGCCAGACTATTTGTACGAAGGAAATCAAATTTATCGCAGGATGAATCATCACCCAGATGATGAAGACCCAATACCTTGGAAACTTTGCGTGGCCAAAGACTATAGGAAACGAGTTCTACGCGAGTGCCATGACGACCCTACAGCAGGCCATCTAGGAATACGGAAGACGACTCTACGGGTAGCTCAACGCTACTATTGGCCTGGTTATTTTCGAGATGTTAATCATCATGTGAGGAATTGCCTCCCATGCCAGAAGTACAAGGTGGAACAAAATAAGCCGGCCGGAAAAATGCTTACGAGGCAAGTAAAAGAACCTTTTAACCTCGTCTCAGCAGACTTTGTAGGTCCACTCCCACGATCTAAGCAAGGACACACGATGTTACTAGTCTTCTTGGATAACTATAGCAGATGGATCGAACTAGTGCCACTCCGCAAAGCCACAGCAGCGACGTTACAGAAAGCATTTCGGGAAAGAATCATCGGCCGATTTGGAGCCCCGCACTCATTAGTATGTGACAACGGAACTCAGTTTACCAGCAAGGACTTCAAAGCATTTTGCGAAAATTCCGGAATAGAACTTCAGTATACTGCGCCCTACACTCCACGCCAAAATCCAACGGAACGTGCAAACCGCACAGTCAAGACGATCATAGCCCAGTATCTCGAATCAGGTCAGTCTACGTGGGACCAACTACTACCGGAAATTACATTGGCCATCAACTCAAGCATATCAGACACGACAGGATACAGCCCAGCATTTCTCGTGCTTGGCAAAGAACCGCGCCTACCAGGTGCCCTATATGACGCCGTCACTCCTGGAACAGGATCTACACCTTGGTCCCCAGAAAGCAGAATCAAACGAATGGTCGACGTTCATAAACTAGCACAAGGAAACATTCAGAAGGCGTCTCAGGATCAGAGCCGCTACTACAATCTTAGACACAGAGCTTGGCGACCTACTATCGGGTCACTCGTCATGCTGCGAAGACATTACCTATCCAAAGCCTCCGAGGGATTTGCTGCCAAGTTGGCACCGAAGTTCGAAGGCCCTTTCAAGGTAAAATTCTTTATTTCTAGGAACATCGTCCGACTCCAGGATGCTCACGGGAGGTCCTGTCGCACAGCCAGTGTCAGCGATCTAAAGCCATATCAACAAGCGAATCCAAGCCAAGAAGAAATCCTAGAAGACACAGAAGACAACCACAGAGCCGAGCCTTGCGAAGAGATTTCACAGGGGCCACTTGTTGGAGATTTCGATCTCCCAACGTCCCTGCCCTCCTAAAGGGGGATCTCTGTTCGTAAGACCAAACAGCAGACCACTACGTATATCTTACCTTAGTTATCTTAGTTGTAATATTAGTTTTTAAGTTTATCACACGTTTGTAAATCACATTCAAAATCAGGCATATGAACTAATTCCCTTCCTTAGAATGTCGTCCCCCAGCACTTTCATGGCCGCGCTAGTACCGATGATTGCATCTATCACCGCGGACTTCGAGAAGATAGCTGCAACCCGATTTCTTCCCCGCACCCGAGACGCATCATCGCCAGAGGTAAATAAGCCGATTACCGAGGAAGCTATCGCAGCAACTACAGTAGCGGGTAAAACCTCAACCCATCAGCAAGCGAAGCCTGAAACCCCACGCATGGTGAATTTGATCCTCGAGATCGAAGATAACGAAGGAGAGCGTAGTCGATCTTTGCAATCCCCTCGCCAACAAGCAGCCTTTTTGAAGTCGCTGCACGACGTCTTATACCCCGACTCCCGGTCTGACAACGGTCAGCCAACCTCGCCTGCTCCACCGACTGAGCCTGCATCTAGGCCATCACTCGTCCCCGAAGAATCCACCGTGGGAAGATGCTTCCGGTTGTCCGAAGCACCGGACCGCCCGGTCATAAAGTCAGTGATGCGCCTGCCGCGAGTGCATGACTTGGCTAAATTCGTCGGCGATGCGGATGAACATATGGACCCTGACGACGACGAAGAAGTACCATGGGATGGTCGCTTCTACCGCTATCACGGGAACCCTACACCCCCTCGTCGTCCGAGTTTGAGTGACGACCAAGAGGTCGACTTATTCCCCGGTAGCCCCTACTCGACCCGAGGCACGCTTTATAGTCCACCATGCGAAAGTCCTCCCACCAACTTCCACGTAGACGAAGAGACCGGAGAGAGGATATATCTACCAAAGCCCAGTCCTTCATGGAGTACGGACACTCACAACCATCCCTACGACCCATGTGGGTCAGAAAGCTCGACGACACCCCCATACCCTGGATCATTCGAAGCAGTACAAAGCTACCCTTACTTTGAAGACATCTCTTTAGATGCCCCCACCGAGACCGAGGAGAACGCCGTCCCTAAACTCATCGAGACAACGCCTGCCCCCACCGAGACCGAGGAGAACGCCGTTGCTGAACTCTTCGAGACAACACCTGCCCCCACCGAGACCGAGGAGAACGCCGTTGCTGAACTCGTCAAGACAACGTCAGCCCCCACCGAGGCCGAGGAGAATGCTGTTGCTGAACCTATCGAGACCACCGCCATAGAGGCTCCCACCGAATGGCGCGTGCTGACACACGACAGACGAATACCCTGGACTTTGGCACAAAGAATACAGGACCGTCCAAATCGCAACAAACCATGGCGATTCCGGTACGAAGAAGCCGACCTGGCCTACCGCGTCCGCATCACGGCGGGAGGTAGCGTCACCATTTCTCTTGCCTCCGGAAAGTGAGGAGGGAGTGTGAGGATTCACAAATTCTTGTTTTTATTTTTCTTTATCTATCAATATATATATAACCATAAGTCAACCCTCTAAACTAATACGCTCTACTTATTGAAGGGGATTAGTTCAACATTAGGTTACTGTTTCTAGCTAGAGAGAGCAATTGTTTTCTATTTCATCTTTAGGCTACAGTTTCTAGCAAGAGAGAGCAATTGTTTTCTATTCCATCATTAGGTTACAGTTTCTAACAAGAGAGCAATTATTTTTATCTCTTTTGTTTCCCTCTCCTTCGCATTGCAATAGCCAGCGACGCCGACGCACCGGCGGTACAGTCAGTGTCAGCATAGCTAAGCTAAGACATTTTGTCACGTACACCAAAAGCTCGTAGGATAACGGTGAATCATCAGTAGCCAATCAAAATGCGCCACGCATTTCCGCAGCTGCGTCGAAAGCTTAGAATATTAAAAACTAGGGCAAAGGCAAGAATTAAAAATGAGAGCAAGATCATTCAGTTGGTGACCATCGACAAGTCAAGTTTGCAAAAGAAATAACAAGTAGTGAAAATCCAGAGAAATTAAAGGAAAAATAAAAGTGACAGTGAGACGAAATACAGTGAAACCAAGTGAATACAAAACAAAATTCTAACAAGGAATAAAAGGAAAAGAACAACACACAGAGAAAAAAACATAGACAACACCAGATTAAAAACTAATAAAAGGAAATTATATTTGCGAAGTCACTAGTATGTCCCGAAACGGGTAAGTCGGCCTAAAGGCCACGATATCACCATTTTATGCTCTTCTTCTAGGGTAGTGTGATCGTAGGCAGCCATATATTTTTTTTTTACAATAGACATATATGTGAGCTAGAAATAATAAAGTTATGAATGAACATTGACCCTTGCCTTTTCTATTTTTCTTCTTGCCCCTGTTCTTTCTCCTTGTCTTTATTTGCATGTAATGTTCTAGTAATGTGTTAAGTGTTGTGGTCCCATGGTACAGTTGGCAGTATGTCGACCAGCAGTCATTTCAGTGTCCGGGTAATACCCTAACTGAAATGTTGCTGGTCGTACATACGCCGACTTAGTGCCATTTAATATTATTCGACATCCGGGTAATACCCTAGTCGAAGCAATATTAAATGCGCATGAACATGGAACCACTGTAGTGTAGTTTAGTGTGTAGCGAATACAGTGGTCGTGATGTCATTTGGCTAGTATTTCAGTGTCCGGGTAATACCCTAACTGAAATATTACCAAATGTACATCCGATCATTTAGTGTCATTTAATATTGATTTCGGTGTCCGGGTAATACCCTAACCGAAATCGTATTAAATGTACATGCCGTTGTATGTATGTTGTATTGTCAAAGTGTGTTCCATGGTACAGTTGGCAGCATGTCTACCAGCAACCATTTCAGTGTCCGGGTAATACCCTAACTGAAATGGTGTTGGTTGTACATGTGCCGACTTAGTGCCATTTAATATTATTCGACGTCCGGGTAATACCCTAGTCGAAGCAATATTAAATGCGCATGAACATGGAACCACTGTAATGTAGTTTTTATGTAGCACAGTGGTCATGATGCCATTTGTTTAGCATTTCAGTGTCCGGGTAATACCCTAACTGAAATGTTAACAACTGTGCATCTGACTGCTTAGTGTCATTTAATATTTATTTCGGTGTCCGGGTAATACCCTAACCGAAATAATATTAAAGGTACATGCCATAGTATGTGTGTATCTTCCCCTTCGTGCAGTGTCCACCCCAAATGAGTGTCTTTAACAATAATTGTTTAACTTTGTGTCTTTCGTTATGTCAAATAAATAATTATTCCCCACATTTGTCTGTATTAGTTTAGAATTTAGAGGTCTCGAGTTTTTCTTACAAATTTTTCTGTAATTAAAAAGCCCTGGATAGACTGAGATGTGTACCCAGGCTGAGAAACTTCCTTACACTGTCAAGGTTTATGGTATGATTGATTGCGTTTGCAAAGACTGTTGTCTTGGTAGTCAACTTCTGTAGTAGTATAGGGAGCTGTTCGCGTGGAGCCTCCCCTTTGCACATAGGTGGGCTATTTGCTTATTAATCTGTTGATTTATGTTTTCTTGTTCTATTTCAATATTATCTTGAACCAAATTTAATATGGGGTGTTTTATTAGACTGTAAGATAAAAATCTTTGTAACTGTGTTTGTAAATGGAATGAAATCTGCCAATATCCATGTTTTAAATCCAGACTGCTTATGAATTTCGCTTCGCGCAATTGATCTAAATTATAGTCGATTCCTCGGCTTTGGCTATGTGTCTTTTATTGATTTTGCATTTATTTGCCTGAAATCAACGCACAGCCTACATTTTCCAGTTTGTTTCTTTTTCACTATTACCATTGGTGAACTATAAGAACTATTCGACTATTTGATTTAAGAGTGTTCATTCGTCCACGCAATGTACCAACTCTAGAAGAACTGATGCAACTAGCAGATAAGTTTGAAACATTGCAATAGGAGAAGAAACAGTTTCAACGAGAGGACCAAAGGCGGCCAAAAACGGCCAATTGAGCAAAAAAATAGGCATAACACCGATTGCAGTTGCTGCCTCGATGAAGAACTCCCAATTCCGGAATTTTATTAAGGACTCAACAGAATGGATCCAGAATCCGTCTTAGGCATGCGGAGGCGCCGGACACTGGGCTAAATAGTGCAGTAATACAAAACTAGTTCTGATGGATTTGCGGAAAGATCGGAATACGATTCTGCCTGCAATAAGCGAGCAGGAGCCGGGAACACCAGCTTTTCGAACCTCATTCGGAAACTGAAAGAAGGAGAAAGCCAACTATCAGCCGAAATTAGAACAGGGGGCATTAGAATACTGGCCATGGTAGACTGGGACAAGCAGTTATGTTAGCTAAAAGCTAGTAGACAAATTAGCTAGAGAAGAACATCTTTAATGAGCAAGAAATCAAGTAAGATTGGCATACGGATCAGTCAAAGAAAAAGACTGGCAATGGATCGATCCTAACGATACTTCTTGGTCCTTACTTGCGGCAGAGCCGGATTTCAGGTGATGGGGTACGACACAACGAATTTATATTATGAGCTGGTCGATTTAATTCTTTTAAACCTTAAAATTTATTGGCAACTGTTTTGGCGGCTGGTGCTATTGCCTACTTCTCAAATCTTGATCCTGTACAGCTTTCTGTAGATTTCTTCACACTTTAGTTAATTCCGAATTTACTTCTGGCAGTTGCCCTGGTTTGCCTGAACCGTTACTCTTTCAAACATGGATCCTGGCATTCTTGGCTCTCTTTTCCATGTTATTAATGACGCCGTATATTCTAATGCATCGGACACGCTGGAGTTTACTGTCAACATTATTTCTGGCCATTGCCCATCCCATCGTCGTTGATCTTCACACATGAATTGTGCCGTCATTGCCTTAGATTCTGTAGTGGCGTATATGGTGATATTAGTTGCTGCCTGGCAACTGTTATTAAATTGTTAGAGCATTTTTATAAATATTTTGCTAACAAATTGAACTCCGTTACCCGTTATTTACCATCGGGACACCATTCTCTGAATGGTTTTACTAGATTTTCTGCCGACACCTTTCTCAATGGTACGAGCTCTGTATCTCTTTGCATGCCTGGCCAGAAATATTTAGCCGCCATACAGGCAATTGCTCTTCTACTACCTGTTATTCCCGCAGTTGGAGAGTCGTGTTTTCAGATATTATTTGTTGCCCTAATGGCTTCGGCATACATAATTTCCACGATACCATTTCCCTTCAGTCTTTTGGCAATTTCTTCAATCCACCCACAGTTTTGAGGTGGTTGTTGCTGCAATTATCCTGCATCCTTCTGCATGACTCCAAAACTGGCTTGACAAAGCATCTGCATCAATTGCACCAGCTTTTCGAACCTCATTGGGAATCTGATAGAAGAAAAAAGCCAACTATCAGCAGAAATTAGGACAGAGGGCGTTAGATGCTGGCCACGGTAGACTTGGGGCCCAAAAGACTTTGTTAGCCAAAAGCTAGTAGAACTAAAAAGATGGGCTAAATTCGGCCATGTCGAAGTTTGAATATTTTTGCAAACTTTTTAATACAAAAATTTTAATTGGTGCGATTGTTCCTATAGGAGCTATAGCATATAGTCAACGGATTTTGACAAAACTTGGTGAATATATTAACCGATCGTTCCTTTATGATATAGTCATCCGATCGGGATGATTCCGAGATATACAATGCCTGCAGCAAAAAGAAGCCTAAGTGCAAAAATTTCTGCTCTGTTGCTTTAAGGGTCTCGCAGGAGATTGTGTTGACCCAGACAGACGAACAGACAGACAGATAGACATACGGACAGAAAGACAGGGCAAAATGAGCTCAGCTCATCGTCCTGATTAAGAAGATATATACTTTATATAGTCGGAGATGCTTCCTTCTATGCCTAGCAATCTTCCGACCAAAATAAAAATATCTTTTTTGCAAAGGTATAAGAAGTGTTTTTTTTTTAATTTGTGATAACCAGTTGCTGGTCGTTACTTTCTACTCTGGAGGGTCCAGGGGGACTTTTGTGAGGTAGCGTACTGCAAACCGAACTAATTCGTATTTATTTTACTTAATTTTAATTTTATTTATTAATTTTTTTTTTTCGTCTTGGTTTCTTTTTTGTTTTTTATTGTTTATCATTTCTTTTTTATTTTATTTTATTTAATTCACTGTCTTACTTGGCTACAGTGGCCTCCTTCCCCGATGTTCCAGATATCATACTTCAGAAAGTGTCCTGCGAATGGGTACGAGAAGACTAGAGATCCACCGATTTGCCGATTTCGGATTTTTCTCTTACCGATCTACAATCGGGAGTCTTTGGGGATGTGTTAATTTGTAGAACGCAATAGTAAAACGTTTTGGTCTCTCGTTTGTTGCTATCGGTTCCTGGTCTTGCAATTCCGGGTGTCTTTGAGCACGCGGGAATCCATGGAGCGCGATAGTGCAACTTAGAAGCGTTTTGTTGTCTCGTTTACTACTATAGGTCCCTGCTCGGGGCCAGTTAAAAAATTATATTCTTCGGTTAATAGATTTGAACACAGGATCACACTTGATTGTATTTGAACGCAAGATTAAGACTAATTTTACAGTTTTACTTATTAAACTAAATTTTTCCTATGGGAGCTATGACCGATTCTGATAAAACTTGCCAGATATGTTAGAAAGTATATAAAACTCATAAATACCAAATTTAGTAATAATCACTATAAAAATAACCAAGTTATTCTCGAAATCCATATTCGTGACCGATCGATTCTATGGGAGCTTATTTGATATAGTCAACCGATTTTGATGAAACTTGGTAGATGTATTAAGAAGTATATAAAACCCACAAGAACCAGCTTTCGTGATATTTCATTAGTTATTACCCTGTATTATGCGAGTCCCTTTTATCCGCGAAAAGTAATGTCAGACAACTCGAAATAGATTCCCAGTTGAGTAGTACGTTATAGGATTCTAAAGCCGTGTTGGCGTTGTCGGTAATCTTGGAACGGATTGTATGTAAAATACCGTACAAAGGTGTCCAAGGCTTTGACAGTTAAGTGGTTCGTTGTAGGATTCTACTGCCGTGTTGGCATTGCCAGTAATCTTGGAACGGATTCTATACAAAATAATAAAGTATTTAAGACTACCTACAAGATTTCCGTAATTATCCATAATCCTTTTCCATGAACTAAACTCTACCGGATCACCTGAGAATTCTCTAACTCCTTTTACGATGTCCGGTATTTTGTCCAAGTCCGTTAGATTGTCTTTTCTGTCAAGGTTTATGGTATGATTGATTGCGTTTGCAAAGTCTGTTGTCTTGGTAGTCAACTTCTGTAGTAGTATAGGGAGCTGTTCGCGTGGAGCCTCCCCTTTGCACATAGGTGGGCTATTTGCTTATTAATCTGTTGATTTATGTTTTCTTGTTCTATTTCAATATTATCTTGAACCAAATTTAATAAGGGGGGTTTTATTAGACTGAAAGATAAAAATCTTTGTAACTATGTTTGTAAATGGAATGGAATCTGCCAATATCCATGTTTTAAATCCAGACTGCTTATGAATTTCGCTTCGCGCAATTGATCTAAATAATAGTCGATTCCTCGGCTTTGGCTATGTGTCTTTTATTGATTTTGCATTTATTTGCCTGAAATCAACGCACAGCCTCCATTTTCCCGTTTGTTTCTTTTTCACTATTACCATTGGTGAACTGTAAGAACTATTTGACTATTTGATTTAAGAGTGTTCATTCGTCCACGCAATGTACCAACTCTAGAAGAACTGACGCAACTAGCAGATAAGTTTGAAACATTGCAATAGGAGAAGAAACAGTTTCAACGAGAGGACCAAAGGCGGCCAAAAACGGCCAATTGAGCAAAAAAATAGGCATAACACCGATTGCAGTTGCTGCCTCGATGAAGAACTCCCAATTCCGGAATTTTATTAAGGACTCAACAGAATGGATCCAGAATCCGTCTTAGGCATGCGGAGGCGCCGGACACTGGGCTAGATAGTGCAGTAATACAAAACTAGTTCTGATGGATTTGCGGAAAGATCGGAATACGATTCTGCCTGCAATAAGCGAGCAGGAGCCGGGAACACCAGCTTTTCGAACCTCATTCGGAAACTGAAAGAAGGAGAAAGCCAACTATCAGCCGAAATTAGAACAGGGGGCATTAGAATACTGGCCATGGTAGACTGGGACAAGCAGTTATGTTAGCTAAAAGCTAGTAGACAAATTAGCTAGAGAAGAACATCTTTAATGAGCAAGAAATCAAGTAAGATTGGCATACGGATCAGTCAAAGAAAAAGACTGGCAATGGATCGATCCTAACGATACTTCTTGGTCCTTACTTGCGGCAGAGCCGGATTTCAGGTGATGGGGTACGACACAACGAATTTATATTATGAGCTGGTCGATTTAATTCTTTTAAACCTTAAAATTTATTGGCAACTGTTTTGGCGGCTGGTGCTATTGCCTACTTCTCAAATCTTGATCCTGTACAGCTTTCTGTAGATTTCTTCACACTTTAGTTAATTCCGAATTTACTTCTGGCAGTTGCCCTGGTTTGCCTGAACCGTTACTCTTTCAAACATGGATCCTGGCATTCTTGGCTCTCTTTTCCATGTTATTAATGACGCCGTATATTCTAATGCATCGGACACGCTGGAGTTTACTGTCAACATTATTTCTGGCCATTGCCCATCCCATCGTCGTTGATCTTCACACATGAATTGTGCCGTCATTGCCTTAGATTCTGTAGTGGCGTATATGGTGATATTAGTTGCTGCCTGGCAACTGTTATTAAATTGTTAGAGCATTTTTATAAATATTTTGCTAACAAATTGAACTCCGTTACCCGTTATTTACCATCGGGACACCATTCTCTGAATGGTTTTACTAGATTTTCTGCCGACACCTTTCTCAATGGTACGAGCTCTGTATCTCTTTGCATGCCTGGCCAGAAATATTTAGCCGCCATACAGGCAATTGCTCTTCTACTACCTGTTATTCCCGCAGTTGGAGAGTCGTGTTTTCAGATATTATTTGTTGCCCTAATGGCTTCGGCATACATAATTTCCACGATACCATTTCCCTTCAGTCTTTTGGCAATTTCTTCAATCCACCCACAGTTTTGAGGTGGTTGTTGCTGCAATTATCCTGCATCCTTCTGCATGACTCCAAAACTGGCTTGACAAAGCATCTGCATCAATTGCACCAGCTTTTCGAACCTCATTGGGAATCTGATAGAAGAAAAAAGCCAACTATCAGCAGAAATTAGGACAGAGGGCGTTAGATGCTGGCCACGGTAGACTTGGGGCCCAAAAGACTTTGTTAGCCAAAAGCTAGTAGAACTAAAAAGATGGGCTAAATTCGGCCATGTCGAAGTTTGAATATTTTTGCAAACTTTTTAATACAAAAATTTTAATTGGTGCGATTGTTCCTATAGGAGCTATAGCATATAGTCAACGGATTTTGACAAAACTTGGTGAATATATTAACCGATCGTTCCTTTATGATATAGTCATCCGATCGGGATGATTCCGAGATATACAATGCTTGCAGCAAAAAAAAGCCTAAGTGCAAAAATTTCTGCTCTGTTGCTCTAAGGGTCTCGCAGGAGATTGCGTTGACCCAGACAGACGAACAGACAGACAGATAGACATACGGACAGAAAGACAGGGCAAAATGAGCTCAGCTCATCGTCCTGATTAAGAATATATATACTTTATATAGTCGGAGATGCTTCCTTCTATGCCTAGCAATCTTCTGACCAAAATAAAAATATCTTTTTTGCAAAGGTATAAGAAGTGTTTTTTTTTTTTTAATTTGTGATAACCAGTTGCTGGTCGTTACTTTCTACTCTGGAGGGTCCAGGGGGGACTTTTGTGAGGTAGCGTACTGCAAACCGAACTAATTCGTATTTATTTTACTTAATTTTAATTTTATTTATTAATTTTTTTTTTTCGTCTTGGTTTCTTTTTTGTTTTTTATTGTTTATCATTTCTTTTTTATTTTGTTTTATTTAATTCACTGTCTTACTTGGCTACAGTGGCCTCCTTCCCCGATGTTCCAGATATCATACTTCAGAAAGTGTCCTGCGAACGGGTACGAGAAGACTAGAGATCCACCGATTTGCCGATTTCGGATTTTTCTCTTACCGATCTACAATCGGGAGTCTTTGGGGATGTGTTAATTTGTAGAACGCAATAGTAAAACGTTTTGGTCTCTCGTTTGTTGCTATCGGTTCCTGGTCTTGCAATTCCGGGTGTCTTTGAGCACGCGGGAATCCATGGAGCGCGATAGTGCAACTTAGAAGCGTTTTGTTGTCTCGTTTACTACTATAGGTCCCTGCTCGGGGCCAGTTAAAAAATTATATTCTTCGGTTAATAGATTTGAACACAGGATCACACTTGATTGTATTTGAACGCAAGATTAAGACTAATTTTACAGTTTTACTTATTAAACTTAATTTTTCCTATGGGAGCTATGACCGATTCTGATAAAACTTGCCAGATATGTTAGAAAGTATATAAAACTCATAAATACCAAATTTAGTAATAATCACTATAAAAATAACCAAGTTATTCTCGAAATCCATATTCGTGACCGATCGATTCTATGGGAGCTTATTTGATATAGTCAACCGATTTTGATGAAACTTGGTAGATGTATTAAGAAGTATATAAAACCCACAAGAACCAGCTTTCGTGATATTTCATTAGTTATTACCCTGTATTATGCGAGTCCCTTTTATCCGCGAAAAGTAATGTCAGACAACTCGAAATAGATTCCCAGTTGAGTAGTACGTTATAGGATTCTAAAGCCGTGTTGGCGTTGTCGGTAATCTTGGAACGGATTGTATGTAAAATACCGTACAAAGGTGTCCAAGGCTTTGACAGTTAAGTGGTTCGTTGTAGGATTCTACTGCCGTGTTGGCATTGCCAGTAATCTTGGAACGGATTCTATACAAAATAATAAAGTATTTAAGACTACCTACAAGATTTCCGTAATTATCCATAATCCTTTTCCATGAACTAAACTCTACCGGATCACCTGAGAATTCTCTAACTCCTTTTACGATGTCCGGTATTTTGTCCAAGTCCGTTAGATTGTCTTTTCTGTCAAGGTTTATGGTATGATTGATTGCGTTTGCAAAGTCTGTTGTCTTGGTAGTCAACTTCTGTAGTAGTATAGGGAGCTGTTCGCGTGGAGCCTCCCCTTTGCACATAGGTGGGCTATTTGCTTATTAATCTGTTGATTTATGTTTTCTTGTTCTATTTCAATATTATCTTGAACCAAATTTAATAAGGGGGGTTTTATTAGACTGAAAGATAAAAATCTTTGTAACTATGTTTGTAAATGGAATGGAATCTGCCAATATCCATGTTTTAAATCCAGACTGCTTATGAATTTCGCTTCGCGCAATTGATCTAAATTATAGTCGATTCCTCGGCTTTGGCTATGTGTCTTTTATTGATTTTGCATTTATTTGCCTGAAATCAACGCACAGCCTCCATTTTCCCGTTTGTTTCTTTTTCACTATTACCATTGGTGAACTGTAAGAACTATTTGACTATTTGATTTAAGAGTGTTCATTCGTCCACGCAATGTACCAACTCTAGAAGAACTGACGCAACTAGCAGATAAGTTTGAAACATTGCAATAGGAGAAGAAACAGTTTCAACGAGAGGACCAAAGGCGGCCAAAAACGGCCAATTGAGCAAAAAAATAGGCATAACACCGATTGCAGTTGCTGCCTCGATGAAGAACTCCCAATTCCGGAATTTTATTAAGGACTCAACAGAATGGATCCAGAATCCGTCTTAGGCATGCGGAGGCGCCGGACACTGGGCTAGATAGTGCAGTAATACAAAACTAGTTCTGATGGATTTGCGGAAAGATCGGAATACGATTCTGCCTGCAATAAGCGAGCAGGAGCCGGGAACACCAGCTTTTCGAACCTCATTCGGAAACTGAAAGAAGGAGAAAGCCAACTATCAGCCGAAATTAGAACAGGGGGGCATTAGAATACTGGCCATGGTAGACTGGGACAAGCAGTTATGTTAGCTAAAAGCTAGTAGACAAATTAGCTAGAGAAGAACATCTTTAATGAGCAAGAAATCAAGTAAGATTGGCATACGGATCAGTCAAAGAAAAAGACTGGCAATGGATCGATCCTAACGATACTTCTTGGTCCTTACTTGCGGCAGAGCCGGATTTCAGGTGATGGGGTACGACACAACGAATTTATATTATGAGCTGGTCGATTTAATTCTTTTAAACCTTAAAATTTATTGGCAACTGGTTTGGCGGCTGGTGCTATTGCCTACTTCTCAAATCTTGATCCTGTACAGCTTTCTGTAGATTTCTTCACACTTTAGTTAATTCCGAATTTACTTCTGGCAGTTGCCCTGGTTTGCCTGAACCGTTACTCTTTCAAACATGGATCCTGGCATTCTTGGCTCTCTTTTCCATGTTATTAATCCGTATATTATAATGCATTGGACACGCTGGAGTTTACTGTCAACATTATTTCTGGCCATTGCCCATCCCATCGTCGTTGATCTTCACACATGAATCATTGCCTTAGATTCTGTAGTGGCGTATATGGTGATATTAGTTGCTGCCTGGCAACTGTTATTAAATTGTTAGAGCATTTTTATAAATATTTTGCTAACAAATTGAACTCCGTTACCCGTTATTTACCATCGGGACACCATTCTCTGAATGGTTTTACTAGATTTTCTGCATACACCTTTCTCAATGGTACGAGCTCTGTATCTCTTTGCATGCCTGGCCAGTAATATTTAGCCGCCATACAGGCAATTGATCTTCTACTACCTGTTATTCCCGCAGTTGGAGAGTCGTGTTTTCAGATATTATTTGTTGCCTTAATGGCTTCGGCATACATAATTTCCACGATACCATTTCCCTTCAGTCTTTTGGCAATTTCTTCAATCCACCCACAGTTTTGAGGTGGTTGTTGCTGCAATTATCCTGCATCCTTCTGCATGACTCCAAAACTGGCTTGACAAAGCATCTGCATCAATTGCACCAGCTTTTCGAACCTCATTGGGAATCTGATAGAAGAAAAAAGCCAACTATCAGCAGAAATTAGGACAGAGGGCGTTAGATGCTGGCCACGGTAGACTTGGGGCCCAAAAGACTTTGTTAGCCAAAAGCTAGTAGAACTAAAAAGATGGGCTAAATTCGGCCATGTCGAAGTTTGAATATTTTTACAAACTTTTTAATACAAAAATTTTAATTGGTGCGATTGTTCCTATAGGAGCTAAAGCATATAGTCAACGGATTTTGACAAAACTTGGTGAATATATTAACCGATCGTTCCTTTATGATATAGTCATCCGATCGGGATGATTCCGAGATATACAATGCCTGCAGCAAAAAAAAGCCTAAGTGCAAAAATTTCTGCTCTGTTGCTCTAAGGGTCTCGCAGGAGATTGCGTTGACCCAGACAGACGAACAGACAGACAGATAGACATACGGACAGAAAGACAGGGCAAAATGAGCTCAGCTCATCGTCCTGATTAAGAATATATATACTTTATATAGTCGGAGAGGCTTCCTTCTATGCCTAGCAATCTTCTGACCAAAATAAAAATATCTTTTTTGCAAAGGTATAAGAAGTGTTTTTTTTTTAATTTGTGATAACCAGTTGCTGGTCGTTACTTTCTACTCTGGAGGGTCCAGGGGGACCTTTTGTGAGGTAGCGTACTGCAAACCGAACTAATTCGTATTTATTTTACTTAATTTTAATTTTATTTATTAATTTTTTTTTTCGTCTTGGTTTCTTTTTTGTTTTTTATTGTTTATCATTTCTTTTTTATTTTATTTTATTTAATTGGCTACAGTGGCCTCCTTCCCCGATGTTCCAGATATCATACTTCAGAAAGTGTCCTGCGACGGGTACGAGAAGACCAGAGATCCACCGATTTGCCGATTTCGGATTTTTCTCTTACCGATCTACAATCGGGAGTCTTTGGGGATGTGTTAATTTGTAGAACGCAATAGTAAAACGTTTTGGTCTCTCGTTTGTTGCTATCGGTTACTGGTCTTGCAATTCCGGGTGTCTTTGAGCACGCGGGAATCCATGGAGCGCGATAGTGCAACTTAGAAGCGTTTTGTTGTCTCGTTTACTACTATAGGTCCCTGCTCGGGGCCAGTTAAAAAATTATATTCTTCGGTTAATAGATTTGAACACAGGATCACACTTGATTGTATTTAAACGCAAGATTAAGACTAATTTTACAGTTTTACTTATTAAACTAAATTTTTCCTATGGGAGCTATGACCGATTCTGATAAAACTTGCCAGATATGTTAGAAAGTATATAAAACTCATAAATACCAAATTTAGTAATAATCACTATAAAAATAACCAAGTTATTCTCGAAATCCATATTCGTGACCGATCGATTCTATGGGAGCTTATTTGATATAGTCAACCGATTTTGATGAAACTTGGTAGATGTATTAAGAAGTATATAAAACCCACAAGAACCAGCTTTCGTGATATTTCATTAGTTATTTCCCTGTATTATGCGAGTCCCTTTTATCCGCGAAAAGTAATGTCAGACAACTCGAAATAGATTCCCAGTTGAGTAGTACGTTATAGGATTCTAAAGCCGTGTTGGCGTTGTCGGTAATCTTGGAACGGATTGTATGTAAAATACCGTACAAAGGTGTCCAAGGCTTTGACAGTTAAGTGGTTCGTTGTAGGATTCTACTGCCGTGTTGGCATTGCCAGTAATCTTGGAACGGATTCTATGTAAAATAATAAAGTATTTAAGACTACCTACAAGATTTCCGTAATTATCCATAATCCTTTTCCATGAACTAAACTCTACCGGATCTCCTGAGAATTCTCTAACTCCGGTATTTTGTCCAAGTCCGTTAGATTGTCTTTTCTGTCAAGGTTTATGGTATGATTGATTGCGTTTGCAAAGTCTGTTGTCTTGGTAGTCAACTTCTGTAGTAGTATAGGGAGCTGTTCGCGTGGAGCCTCCCCTTTGCACATAGGTGGGCTATTTGCTTATTAATCTGTTGATTTATGTTTTCTTGTTCTATTTCAATATTATCTTGAACCAAATTTAATAAGGGGGGTTTTATTAGACTGTAAGATAAAAATCTTTGTAACTATGTTTGTAAATGGAATGGAATCTGCCAATATCCATGTTTTAAATCCAGACTGCTTATGAATTTCGCTTCGCGCAATTGATCTAAATTATAGTCGATTCCTCGGCTTTGGCTATGTGTCTTTTATTGATTTTGCATTTATTTGCCTGAAATCAACGCACAGCCTCCATTTTCCCGTTTGTTTCTTTTTCACTATTACCATTGGTGAACTGTAAGAACTATTTGACTATTTGATTTAAGAGTGTTCATTCGTCCACGCAATGTACCAACTCTAGAAGAACTGACGCAACTAGCAGATAAGTTTGAAACATTGCAATAGGAGAAGAAACAGTTTCAACGAGAGGACCAAAGGCGGCCAAAAACGGCCAATTGAGCAAAAAAATAGGCATAACACCGATTGCAGTTGCTGCCTCGATGAAGAACTCCCAATTCCGGAATTTTATTAAGGACTCAACAGAATGGATCCAGAATCCGTCTTAGGCATGCGGAGGCGCCGGACACTGGGCTAGATAGTGCAGTAATACAAAACTAGTTCTGATGGATTTGCGGAAAGATCGGAATACGATTCTGCCTGCAATAAGCGAGCAGGAGCCGGGAACACCAGCTTTTCGAACCTCATTCGGAAACTGAAAGAAGGAGAAAGCCAACTATCAGCCGAAATTAGAACAGGGGGCATTAGAATACTGGCCATGGTAGACTGGGACAAGCAGTTATGTTAGCTAAAAGCTAGTAGACAAATTAGCTAGAGAAGAACATCTTTAATGAGCAAGAAATCAAGTAAGATTGGCATACGGATCAGTCAAAGAAAAAGACTGGCAATGGATCGATCCTAACGATACTTCTTGGTCCTTACTTGCGGCAGAGCCGGATTTCAGGTGATGGGGTACGACACAACGAATTTATATTATGAGCTGGTCGATTTAATTCTTTTAAACCTTAAAATTAATTGGCAACTGGTTTGGCGGCTGGTGCTATTGCCTACTTCTCAAATCTTGATCCTGTACAGCTTTCTGTAGATTTCTTCACACTTTAGTTAATTCCAAATTTACTTCTGGCAGTTGCCCTGGTTTGCCTGAACCGTTACTCTTTCAAACATGGATCCTGGCATTCTTGGCTCTCTTTTCCATGTTATTAATGACGCCGTATATTCTAATGCATCGGACACGCTGGAGTTTACTGTCAACATTATTTCTGGCCATTGCCCATCCCATCGTCGTTGATCTTCACACATGAATTGTGCCGTCATTGCCTTAGATTCTGTAGTGGCGTATATGGTGATATTAGTTGCTGCCTGGCAACTGTTATTAAATTGTTAGAGCATTTTTATAAATATTTTGCTAACAAATTGAACTCCGTTACCCGTTATTTACCATCGGGACACCATTCTCTGAATGGTTTTACTAGATTTTCTGCATACACCTTTCTCAATGGTACGAGCTCTGTATCTCTTTGCATGCCTGGCCAGAAATATTTAGCCGCCATACAGGCAATTGCTCTTCTACTACCTGTTATTCCCGCAGTTGGAGAGTCGTGTTTTCAGATATTATTTGTTGCCTTAATGGCTTCGGCATACATAATTTCCACGATACCATTTCCCTTCAGTCTTTTGGCAATTTCTTCAATCCACCCACAGTTTTGAGGTGGTTGTTGCTGCAATTATCCTGCATCCTTCTGCATGACTCCAAAACTGGCTTGACAAAGCATCTGCATCACTTGCACCAGCTTTTCGAACCTCATTGGGAATCTGATAGAAGAAAAAAGCCAACTATCAGCAGAAATTAGGACAGAGGGCGTTAGATGCTAGCCACGGTAGACTTGGGGCCCAAAAGACTTTGTTAGCCAAAAGCTAGTAGAACTAAAAAGATGGGCTAAATTCGGCCATGTCGAAGTTTGAATATTTTTACAAACTTTTTAATACAAAAATTTTAATTGGTGCGATTGTTCCTATAGGAGCTATAGCATATAGTCAACGGATTTTGACAAAACTTGGTGAATATATTAACCGATCGTTCCTTTATGATATAGTCATCCGATCGGGATGATTCCGAGATATACAATGCCTGCAGCAAAAAAAAGCCTAAGTGCAAAAATTTCTGCTCTGTTGCTCTAAGGGTCTCGCAGGAGATTGCGTTGACCCAGACAGACGAACAGACAGACAGATAGACATACGGACAGAAAGACAGGGCAAAATGAGCTCAGCTCATCGTCCTGATTAAGAATATATATACTTTATATAGTCGGAGATGCTTCCTTCTATGCCTAGCAATCTTCTGACCAAAATAAAAATATCTTTTTTGCAAAGGTATAAGAAGTGTTTTTTTTTAATTTGTGATAACCAGTTGCTGGTCGTTACTTTCTACTCTGGAGGGTCCAGGGGGACCTTTTGTGAGGTAGCGTACTGCAAACCGAACTAATTCGTATTTATTTTACTTAATTTTAATTTTATTTATTATTTTTTTTTTCGTCTTGGTTTCTTTTTTGTTTTTTATTGTTTATCATTTCTTTTTTATTTTGTTTTATTTAATTCACTGTCTTACTTGGCTACAGTGGCCTCCTTCCCCGATGTTCCAGATATCATACTTCAGAAAGTGTCCTGCGACGGGTACGAGAAGACCAGAGATCCACCGATTTGCCGATTTCGGATTTTTCTCTTACCGATCTACAATCGGGAGTCTTTGGGGATGTGTTAATTTGTAGAACGCAATAGTAAAACGTTTTGGTCTCTCGTTTGTTGCTATCGGTTCCTGGTCTTGCAATTCCGGGTGTCTTTGAGCACGCGGGAATCCATGGAGCGCGATAGTGCAACTTAGAAGCGTTTTGTTGTCTCGTTTACTACTATAGGTCCCTGCTCGGGGCCAGTTAAAAAATTATATTCTTCGGTTAATAGATTTGAACACAGGATCACACTTGATTGTATTTGAACGCAAGATTAAGACTAATTTTACAGTTTTACTTATTAAACTAAATTTTTCCTATGGGAGCTATGACCGATTCTGATAAAACTTGCCAGATATGTTAGAAAGTATATAAAACTCATAAATACCAAATTTAGTAATAATCACTATAAAAATAACCAAGTTATTCTCGAAATCCATATTCGTGACCGATCGATTCTATGGGAGCTTATTTGATATAGTCAACCGATTTTAATGAAACTTGGTAGATGTATTAAGAAGTATATAAAACCCACAAGAACCAGCTTTCGTGATATTTCATTAGTTATTACCCTGTATTATGCGAGTCCCTTTTATCCGCGAAAAGTAATGTCAGACAACTCGAAATAGATTCCCAGTTGAGTAGTACGTTATAGGATTCTAAAGCCGTGTTGGCGTTGTCGGTAATCTTGGAACGGATTGTATGTAAAATACCGTACAAAGGTGTCCAAGGCTTTGACAGTTAAGTGGTTCGTTGTAGGATTCTACTGCCGTGTTGGCATTGCCAGTAATCTTGGAACGGATTCTATGTAAAATAATAAAGTATTTAAGACTACCTACAAGATTTCCGTAATTATCCATAATCCTTTTCCATGAACTAAACTCTACCGGATCTCCTGAGAATTCTCTAACTCCTTTTACGATGTCCGGTATTTTGTCCAAGTCCGTTAGATTGTCTTTTCTGTCAAGGTTTATGGTATGATTGATTGCGTTTGCAAAGTCTGTTGTCTTGGTAGTCAACTTCTGTAGTAGTATAGGGAGCTGTTCGCGTGGAGCCTCCCCTTTGCACATAGGTGGGCTATTTGCTTATTAATCTGTTGATTTATGTTTTCTTGTTCTATTTCAATATTATCTTGAACCAAATTTAATAAGGGGGGTTTTATTAGACTGTAAGATAAAAATCTTTGTAACTATGTTTGTAAATGGAATGGAATCTGCCAATATCCATGTTTTAAATCCAGACTGCTTATGAATTTCGCTTCGCGCAATTGATCTAAATTATAGTCGACTCCTCGGCTTTGGCTATGTGTCTTTTATTGATTTTGCATTTATTTGCCTGAAATCAACGCACAGCCTCCATTTTCCCGTTTGTTTCTTTTTCACTATTACCATTGGTGAACTGTAAGAACTATTTGACTATTTGATTTAAGAGTGTTCATTCGTCCACGCAATGTACCAACTCTAGAAGAACTGACGCAACTAGCAGATAAGTTTGAAACATTGCAATAGGAGAAGAAACAGTTTCAACGAGAGGACCAAAGGAAACGCTCACACATACCAATTGGCGGCCAAAAACGGTTAATTGAGCAAAAAAATAGGCATAACACCGATTGCAGTTGCTGCCTCGATGAAGAACTCCCAATTTCGGAATTTTATTAAGGACTCAACAGAATGGATCCAAAATCCGTCTTAGGCATGCGGAGGCGCCGGACACTGGGCTAGATAGTGCAGTAATACAAAACTAGTTCTGATGGATTTGCGGAAAGATCGGAATACGATTCTGCCTGCAATAAGCGAGCAGGAGCCGGGAACACCAGCTTTTCGAACCTCATTCGGAAACTGAAAGAAGGAGAAAGCCAACTATCAGCCGAAATTAGAACAGGGTGCATTAGAATACTGGCCATGGTAGACTGGGACAAGCAGTTATGTTAGCTAAAAGCTAGTAGACAAATTAGCTAGAGAAGAACATCTTTAATGAGCAAGAAATCAAGTAAGATTGGCATACGGATCAGTCAAAGAAAAAGACTGGCAATGGATCGATCCTAACGATACTTCTTGGTCCTTACTTGCGGCAGAGCCGGATTTCAGGTGATGGGGTACGACACAACGAATTTATATTATGAGCTGGTCGATTTAATTCTTTTAAACCTTAAAATTTATTGGCAACTGGTTTGGCGGCTGGTGCTATTGCCTACTTCTCAAGTCTTGATCCTGTACAGTTTTCTGTAGATTTCTTCACACATTAGTTAATTCCGAATTTACTTCTGGCAGTTGCCCTGGTTTGCCTGAACCGTTACTCTTTCAAACATGGATCCTGGCATTCTTGGCTCTCTTTTCCATATTATTAATGACGCCGTATATTCTAATGCATCGGACACGCTGGAGTTTACTGTCAACATTATTTCTGGCCATTGCCCATCCCATCGTCGTTGATCTTCACACATGAATTGTGCCGTCATTGCCTTAGATTCTGTAGTGGCGTATATGGTGATATTAGTTGCTGCCTGGCAACTGTTATTAAATTGTTAGAGCATTTTTATAAATATTTTGCTAACAAATTGAACTCCGTTACCCGTTATTTACCATCGGGACACCATTCTCTGAATGGTTTTACTAGATTTTCTGCCGACACCTTTCTCAATGGTACGAGCTCTGTATCTCTTTGCATGCCTGGCCAGAAATATTTAGCCGCCATACAGGCAATTGCTCTTCTACTACCTGTTATTCCCGCAGTTGGAGAGTCGTGTTTTCAGATATTATTTTTTGCCTTAATGGCTTCGGCATACATAATTTCCACGATACCACGTCTTTATGCCCTACCCTATGCTGTATATTTCTATATAATTTCCTATTTCCTATCATATCCGTATATTTCTGTGGATTTCCCTTCAGTCTTTTGGCAATTTCTTCAATCCACCCACAGTTTTGAGGTGGTTGTTGCTGCAATTATCCTGCATCCTTCTGCATGACTCCAAAACTGGCTTGACAAAGCATCTGCATCAATTGCACCAGCTTTTCGAACCTCATTGGGAATCTGATAGAAGAAAAAAAGCCAACTATCAGCAGAAATTAGGACAGAGGGCGTTAGATGCTGGCCACGGTAGACTTGGGGCCCAAAAGACTTTGTTAGCCAAAAGCTAGTAGAACTAAAAAGATGGGCTAAATTCGGCCATGTCGAAGTTTGAATATTTTTGCAAACTTTTTAATACAAAAATTTTAATTGGTGCGATTGTTCCTATAGGAGCTATAGCATATAGTCAACGGATTTTGACAAAACTTGGTGAATATATTAACCGATCGTTCCTTTATGATATAGTCATCCGATCGGGATGATTCCGAGATATACAATGCCTGCAGCAAAAAAAAGCCTAAGTGCAAAAATTTCTGCTCTGTTGCTCTAAGGGTCTCGCAGGAGATTGCGTTGACCCAGACAGACGAACAGACAGACAGATAGACATACGGACAGAAAGACAGGGCAAAATGAGCTCAGCTCATCGTCCTGATTAAGAATATATATACTTTATATAGTCGGAGATGCTTCCTTCTATGCCTAGCAATCTTCTGACCAAAATAAAAATATCTTTTTTGCAAAGGTATAAGAAGTGTTTTTTTTTTTTAATTTGTGATAACCAGTTGCTGGTCGTTACTTTCTACTCTGGAGGGTCCAGGGGGACCTTTTGTGAGGTAGCGTACTGCAAACCGAACTAATTCGTATTTATTTTACTTAATTTTAATTTTATTTATTAATTTTTTTTTTTCGTCTTGGTTTCTTTTTTGTTTTTTATTGTTTATCATTTCTTTTGTTTTTATTTAATTCACTGTCTTACTTGGCTACAGTGGCCTCCTTCCCCGATGTTCCAGATATCATACTTCAAAAAGTGTCCTGCGACGGGTACGAGAAGACCAGAGATCCACCGATTTGCCGATTTCGGATTTTTCTCTTACCGATCTACAATCGGGAGTCTTTGGGGATGTGTTAATTTGTAGAACGCAATAGTAAAACGTTTTGGTCTCTCGTTTGTTGCTATCGGTTCCCGGTCTTGCAATTCCGGGTGTCTTTGAGCACGCGGGAATCCATGGAGCGCGATAGTGCAACTTAGAAGCGTTTTGTTGTCTCGTTTACTACTATAGGTCCCTGCTCGGGGCCAGTTAAAAAATTATATTCTTCGGTTAATAGATTTGAACACAGGATCACACTTGATTGTATTTGAACGCAAGATTAAGACTAATTTTACAGTTTTACTTATTAAACTAAATTTTTCCTATGGGAGCTATGACCGATTCTGATAAAACTTGCCAGATATGTTAGAAAGTATATAAAACTCATAAATACCAAATTTAGTAATAATCACTATAAAAATAACCAAGTTATTCTCGAAATCCATATTCGTGACCGATCGATTCTATGGGAGCTTATTTGATATAGTCAACCGATTTTGATGAAACTTGGTAGATGTATTAAGAAGTATATAAAACCCACAAGAACCAGCTTTCGTGATATTTCATTAGTTATTACCCTGTATTATGCGAGTCCCTTTTATCCGCGAAAAGTAATGTCAGACAACTCGAAATAGATTCCCAGTTGAGTAGTACGTTATAGGATTCTAAAGCCGTGTTGGCGTTGTCGGTAATCTTGGAACGGATTGTATGTAAAATACCGTACAAAGGTGTCCAAGGCTTTGACAGTTAAGTGGTTCGTTGTAGGATTCTACTGCCGTGTTGGCATTGCCAGTAATCTTGGAACGGATTCTATGTAAAATAATAAAGTATTTAAGACTACCTACAAGATTTCCGTAATTATCCATAATCCTTTTCCATGAACTAAACTCTACCGGATCTCCTGAGAATTCTCTAACTCCTTTTACGATGTCCGGTATTTTGTCCAAGTCCGTTAGATTGTCTTTTCTGTCAAGGTTTATGGTATGATTGATTGCGTTTGCAAAGTCTGTTGTCTTGGTAGTCAACTTCTGTAGTAGTATAGGGAGCTGTTCGCGTGGAGCCTCCCCTTTGCACATAGGTGGGCTTTTTGCTTATTAATCTGTTGATTTATGTTTTCTTGTTCTATTTCAATATTATCTTGAACCAAATTTAATAAGGGGGGTTTTATTAGACTGTAAGATAAAAATCTTTGTAACTATGTTTGTAAATGGAATGGAATCTGCCAATATCCATGTTTTAAATCCAGACTGCTTATGAATTTCGCTTCGCGCAATTGATCTAAATTATAGTCGATTCCTCGGCTTTGGCTATGTGTCTTTTATTGAATTTGCATTTATTTGCCTGAAATCAACGCACAGCCTCCATTTTCCAGTTTGTTTCTTTTTCACTATTACCATTGGTGAACTGTAAGAACTATTTGACTATTTGATTTAAGAGTGTTCATTCGTCCACGCAATGTACCAACTCTAGAAGAACTGATGCAACTAGCAGATAAGTTTGAAACATTGCAATAGGAGAAGAAACAGTTTCAACGAGAGGACCAAAGGCGGCCAAAAACGGCCAATTGAGCAAAAAAATA
This sequence comes from Drosophila neocordata, assembly GCA_018903615.1. NCBI lineage: Eukaryota > Metazoa > Arthropoda > Insecta > Diptera > Drosophilidae > Drosophila > Drosophila neocordata. The sequence continues at coordinate 330,114 of JAEIGI010000047.1, forward strand.
GGCATAACACCGATTGCAGTTGCTGCCTCGATGAAGAACTCCCAATTCCGGAATTTTATTAAGGACTCAACAGAATGGATCCAGAATCCGTCTTAGGCATGCGGAGGCGCCGGACACTGGGCTAGATAGTGCAGTAATACAAAACTAGTTCTGATGGATTTGCGGAAAGATCGGAATACGATTCTGCCTGCAATAAGCGAGCAGGAGCCGGGAACACCAGCTTTTCGAACCTCATTCGGAAACTGAAAGAAGGAGAAAGCCAACTATCAGCCGAAATTAGAACAGGGGGCATTAGAATACTGGCCATGGTAGACTGGGACAAGCAGTTATGTTAGCTAAAAGCTAGTAGACAAATTAGCTAGAGAAGAACATCTTTAATGAGCAAGAAATCAAGTAAGATTGGCATACGGATCAGTCAAAGAAAAAGACTGGCAATGGATCGATCCTAACGATACTTCTTGGTCCTTACTTGCGGCAGAGCCGGATTTCAGGTGATGGGGTACGACACAACGAATTTATATTATGAGCTGGTCGATTTAATTCTTTTAAACCTTAAAATTTATTGGCAACTGGTTTGGCGGCTGGTGCTATTGCCTACTTCTCAAATCTTGATCCTGTACAGCTTTCTGTAGATTTCTTCACACTTTAGTTAATTCCGAATTTACTTCTGGCAGTTGCCCTGGTTTGCCTGAACCGTTACTCTTTCAAACATGGATCCTGGCATTCTTGGCTCTCTTTTCCATATTATTAATGACGCCGTATATTCTAATGCATCGGACACGCTGGAGTTTACTGTCAACATTATTTCTGGCCATTGCCCATCCCATCGTCGTTGATCTTCATACATGAATTGTGCCGTCATTGCCTTAGATTCTGTAGTGGCGTATATGGTGATATTAGTTGCTGCCTGGCAACTGTTATTAAATTGTTAGAGCATTTTTATAAATATTTTGCTAACAAATTGAACTCCGTTACCCGTTATTTACCATCGGGACACCATTCTCTGAATGGTTTTACTAGATTTTCTGCCGACACCTTTCTCAATGGTACGAGCTCTGTATCTCTTTGCATGCCTGGCCAGAAATATTTAGCCGCCATACAGGCAATTGCTCTTCTACTACCTGTTATTCCCGCAGTTGGAGAGTCGTGTTTTCAGATATTATTTGTTGCCTTAATGGCTTCGGCATACATAATTTCCACGATACCACGTCTTTATGCCCTACCCTATGCTGTATATTTCTATATAATTTCCTATTTCCTATCATATCCGTATATTTCTGTGGATTTCCCTTCAGTCTTTTGGCAATTTCTTCAATCCACCCACAGTTTTGAGGTGGTTGTTGCTGCAATTATCCTGCATCCTTCTGCATGACTCCAAAACTGGCTTGACAAAGCATCTGCATCAATTGCACCAGCTTTTCGAACCTCATTGGGAATCTGATAGAAGAAAAAAAGCCAACTATCAGCAGAAATTAGGACAGAGGGCGTTAGATGCTGGCCACGGTAGACTTGGGGCCCAAAAGACTTTGTTAGCCAAAAGCTAGTAGAACTAAAAAGATGGGCTAAATTCGGCCATGTCGAAGTTTGAATATTTTTGCAAACTTTTTAATACAAAAATTTTAATTGGTGCGATTGTTCCTATAGGAGCTATAGCATATAGTCAACGGATTTTGACAAAACTTGGTGAATATATTAACCGATCGTTCCTTTATGATATAGTCATCCGATCGGGATGATTCCGAGATATACAATGCCTGCAGCAAAAAAAAGCCTAAGTGCAAAAATTTCTGCTCTGTTGCTCTAAGGGTCTCGCAGGAGATTGCGTTGACCCAGACAGACGAACAGACAGACAGATAGACATACGGACAGAAAGACAGGGCAAAATGAGCTCAGCTCATCGTCCTGATTAAGAATATATATACTTTATATAGTCGGAGATACTTCCTTCTATGCCTAGCAATCTTCTGACCAAAATAAAAATATCTTTTTTGCAAAGGTATAAGAAGTGTTTTTTTTTTTTTAATTTGTGATAACCAGTTGCTGGTCGTTACTTTCTACTCTGGAGGGTCCAGGGGGACCTTTTGTGAGGTAGCGTACTGCAAACCGAACTAATTCGTATTTATTTTACTTAATTTTAATTTTATTTATTAATTTTTTTTTTTCGTCTTGGTTTCTTTTTTGTTTTTTATTGTTTATCATTTCTTTTTTATTTTATTTTATTTAATTCACTGTCTTACTTGGCTACAGTGGCCTCCTTCCCCGATGTTCCAGATATCATACTTCAGAAAGTGTCCTGCGACGGGTACGAGAAGACCAGAGATCCACCAATTTGCCGATTTCGGATTTTTCTCTTACCGATCTACAATCTGGAGTCTTTGGGGATGTGTTAATTTGTAGAACGCAATAGTAAAACGTTTTGGTCTCTCGTTTGTTGCTATCGGTTCCTGGTCTTGCAATTCCGGGTGTCTTTGAGCACGCGGGAATCCATGGAGCGCGATAGTGCAACTTAGAAGCGTTTTGTTGTCTCGTTTACTACTATAGGTCCCTGCTCGGGGCCAGTTAAAAAATTATATTCTTCGGTTAATAGATTTGAACACAGGATCACACTTGATTGTATTTGAACGCAAGATTAAGACTAATTTTACAGTTTTACTTATTAAACTAAATTTTTCCTATGGGAGCTATGACCGATTCTGATAAAACTTGCCAGATATGTTAGAAAGTATATAAAACTCATAAATACCAAATTTAGTAATAATCACTATAAAAATAACCAAGTTATTCTCGAAATCCATATTCGTGACCGATCGATTCTATGGGAGCTTATTTGATATAGTCAACCGATTTTGATGAAACTTGGTAGATGTATTAAGAAGTATATAAAACCCACAAGAACCAGCTTTCGTGATATTTCATTAGTTATTACCCTGTATTATGCGAGTCCCTTTTATCCGCGAAAAGTAATGTCAGACAACTCGAAATAGATTCCCAGTTGAGTAGTACGTTATAGGATTCTAAAGCCGTGTTGGCGTTGTCGGTAATCTTGGAACGGATTGTATGTAAAATACCGTACAAAGGTGTCCAAGGCTTTGACAGTTAAGTGGTTCGTTGTAGGATTCTACTGCCGTGTTGGCATTGCCAGTAATCTTGGAACGGATTCTATGTAAAATAATAAAGTATTTAAGACTACCTACAAGATTTCCGTAATTATCCATAATCCTTTTCCATGAACTAAACTCTACCGGATCTCCTAAGAATTCTCTAACTCCTTTTACGATGTCCGGTATTTTGTCCAAGTCCGTTAGATTGTCTTTTCTGTCAAGGTTTATGGTATGATTGATTGCGTTTGCAAAGTCTGTTGTCTTGGTAGTCAACTTCTGTAGTAGTATAGGGAGCTGTTCGCGTGGAGCCTCCCCTTTGCACATAGGTGGGCTATTTGCTTATTAATCTGTTGATTTATGTTTTCTTGTTCTATTTCAATATTATCTTGAACCAAATTTAATAAGGGGGGTTTTATTAGACTGTAAGATAAAAATCTTTGTAACTATGTTTGTAAATGGAATGGAATCTGCCAATATCCATGTTTTAAATCCAGACTGCTTATGAATTTCGCTTCGCGCAATTGATCTAAATTATAGTCGATTCCTCGGCTTTGGCTATGTGTCTTTTATTGATTTTGCATTTATTTGCCTGAAATCAACGCACAGCCTCCATTTTCCAGTTTGTTTCTTTTTCACTATTACCATTGGTGAACTGTAAGAACTATTTGACTATTTGATTTAAGAGTGTTCATTCGTCCACGCAATGTACCAACTCTATAAGAACTGATGCAACTAGCAGATAAGTTTGAAACATTGCAATAGGAGAAGAAACAGTTTCAACGAGAGGACCAAAGGAAACGCTCACACATACCAATTGGCGGCCAAAAACGGTTAATTGAGCAAAAAAATAGGCATAACACCGATTGCAGTTGCTGCCTCGATGAAGAACTCCCAATTCCGGAATTTTATTAAGGACTCAACAGAATGGATCCAGAATCCGTCTTAGGCATGCGGAGGCGCCGGACACTGGGCTAGATAGTGCAGTAATACAAAACTAGTTCTGATGGATTTGCGGAAAGATCGGAATACGATTCTGCCTGCAAAAAGCGAGCAGGAGCCGGGAACACCAGCTTTTCGAACCTCATTCGGAAACTGAAAGAAGGAGAAAGCCAACTATCAGCCGAAATTAGAACAGGGGGGCATTAGAATACTGGCCATGGTAGACTGGGACAAGCAGTTATGTTAGCTAAAAGCTAGTAGACAAATTAGCTAGAGAAGAACATCTTTAATGAGCAAGAAATCAAGTAAGATTGGCATACGGATCAGTAAAAGAAAAAGACTGGCAATGGATCGATCCTAACGATACTTCTTGGTCCTTACTTGCGGCAGAGCCGGATTTCAGGTGATGGGGTACGACACAACGAATTTATATTATGAGCTGGTCGATTTAATTCTTTTAAACCTTAAAATTTATTGGCAACTGGTTTGGCGGCTGGTGCTATTGCCTACTTCTCAAATCTTGATCCTGTACAGCTTTCTGTAGATTTCTTCACACTTTAGTTAATTCCGAATTTACTTCTGGCAGTTGCCCTGGTTTGCCTGAACCGTTACTCTTTCAAACATGGATCCTGGCATTCTTGGCTCTCTTTTCCATGTTATTAATGACGCCGTATATTCTAATGCATCGGACACGCTGGAGTTTACTGTCAACATTATTTCTGGCCATTGCCCATCCCATCGTCGTTGATCTTCACACATGAATTGTGCCGTCATTGCCTTAGATTCTGTAGTGGCGTATATGGTGATATTAGTTGCTGCCTGGCAACTGTTATTAAATTGTTAGAGCATTTTTATAAATATTTTGCTAACAAATTGAACTCCGTTACCCGTTATTTACCATCGGGACACCATTCTCTGAATGGTTTTACTAGATTTTCTGCCGACACCTTTCTCAATGGTACGAGCTCTGTATCTCTTTGCATGCCTGGCCAGAAATATTTAGCCGCCATACAGGCAATTGCTCTTCTACTACCTGTTATTCCCGCAGTTGGAGAGTCGTGTTTTCAGATATTATTTGTTGCCTTAATGGCTTCGGCATACATAATTTCCACGATACCACGTCTTTATGCCCTACCCTATGCTGTATATTTCTATATAATTTCCTATTTCCTATCATATCCGTATATTTCTGTGGATTTCTGTGGATTTCCTTCAGTCTTTTGGCAATTTCTTCAATCCACCCACAGTTTTGAGGTGGTTGTTGCTGCAATTATCCTGCATCCTTCTGCATGACTCCAAAACTGGCTTGACAAAGCATCTGCATCAATTGCACCAGCTTTTCGAACCTCATTGGGAATCTGATAGAAGAAAAAAGCCAACTATCAGCAGAAATTAGGACAGAGGGCGTTAGATGCTGGCCACGGTAGACTTGGGGCCCAAAAGACTTTGTTAGCCAAAAGCTAGTAGAACTAAAAAGATGGGCTAAATTCGGCCATGTCGAAGTTTGAATATTTTTGCAAACTTTTTAATACAAAAATTTTAATTGGTGCGATTGTTCCTATAGGAGCTATAGCATATAGTCAACGGATTTTGACAAAACTTGGTGAATATATTAACCGATCGTTCCTTTATGATATAGTCATCCGATCGGGATGATTCCGAGATATACAATGCCTGCAGCAAAAAAAAGCCTAAGTGCAAAAATTTCTGCTCTGTTGCTCTAAGGGTCTCGCAGGAGATTGCGTTGACCCAGACAGACGAACAGACAGACAGATAGACATACGGACAGAAAGACAGGGCAAAATGAGCTCAGCTCATCGTCCTGATTAAGAATATATATACTTTATATAGTCGGAGATGCTTCCTTCTATGCCTAGCAATCTTCTGACCAAAATAAAAATATCTTTTTTGCAAAGGTATAAGAAGTTTTTTTTTTTTAATTTGTGATAACCAGTTGCTGGTCGTTACTTTCTACTCTGGAGGGTCCAGGGGGACCTTTTGTGAGGTAGCGTACTGCAAACCGAACTAATTCGTATTTATTTTACTTAATTTTAATTTTATTTATTAATTTTTTTTTTCGTCTTATTTTCTTTTTTGTTTTTTATTGTTTATCATTTCTTTTTTATTTTATTTTATTTAATTCACTGTCTTACTTGGCTACAGTGGCCTCCTTCCCCGATGTTCCAGATATCATACTTCAGAAAGTGTCCTGCGACGGGTACGAGAAGACCAGAGATCCACCAATTTGCCGATTTCGGATTTTTCTCTTACCGATCTACAATCGGGAGTCTTTGGGGATGTGTTAATTTGTAGAACGCAATAGTAAAACGTTTTGGTCTCTCGTTTGTTGCTATCGGTTCCTGGTCTTGCAATTCCGGGTGTCTTTGAGCACGCGGGAATCCATGGAGCGCGATAGTGCAACTTAGAAGCGTTTTGTTGTCTCGTTTACTACTATAGGTCCCTGCTCGGGGCCAGTTAAAAAATTATATTCTTCGGTTAATAGATTTGAACACAGGATCACACTTGATTGTATTTGAACGCAAGATTAAGACTAATTTTACAGTTTTACTTATTAAACTAAATTTTTCCTATGGGAGCTATGACCGATTCTGATAAAACTTGCCAGATATGTTAGAAAGTATATAAAACTCATAAATACCAAATTTAGTAATAATCACTATAAAAATAACCAAGTTATTCTCGAAATCCATATTCGTGACCGATCGATTCTATGGGAGCTTATTTGATATAGTCAACCGATTTTGATGAAACTTGGTAGATGTATTAAGAAGTATATAAAACCCACAAGAACCAGCTTTCGTGATATTTCATTAGTTATTACCCTGTATTATGCGAGTCCCTTTTATCCGCGAAAAGTAATGTCAGACAACTCGAAATAGATTCCCAGTTGAGTAGTACGTTATAGGATTCTAAAGCCGTGTTGGCGTTGTCGGTAATCTTGGAACGGATTGTATGTAAAATACCGTACAAAGGTGTCCAAGGCTTTGACAGTTAAGTGGTTCGTTGTAGGATTCTACTGCCGTGTTGGCATTGCCAGTAATCTTGGAACGGATTCTATGTAAAATAATAAAGTATTTAAGACTACCTACAAGATTTCCGTAATTATCCATAATCCTTTTCCATGAACTAAACTCTACCGGATCTCCTAAGAATTCTCTAACTCCTTTTACGATGTCCGGTATTTTGTCCAAGTCCGTTAGATTGTCTTTTCTGTCAAGGTTTATGGTATGATTGATTGCGTTTGCAAAGTCTGTTGTCTTGGTAGTCAACTTCTGTAGTAGTATAGGGAGCTGTTCGCGTGGAGCCTCCCCTTTGCACATAGGTGGGCTATTTGCTTATTAATCTGTTGATTTATGTTTTCTTGTTCTATTTCAATATTATCTTGAACCAAATTTAATAAGGGGGGTTTTATTAGACTGTAAGATAAAAATCTTTGTAACTATGTTTGTAAATGGAATGGAATCTGCCAATATCCATGTTTTAAATCCAGACTGCTTATGAATTTCGCTTCGCGCAATTGATCTAAATTATAGTCGATTCCTCGGCTTTGGCTATGTGTCTTTTATTGATTTTGCATTTATTTGCCTGAAATCAACGCACAGCCTCCATTTTCCAGTTTGTTTCTTTTTCACTATTACCATTGGTGAACTGTAAGAACTATTTGACTATTTGATTTAAGAGTGTTCATTCGTCCACGCAATGTACCAACTCTATAAGAACTGATGCAACTAGCAGATAAGTTTGAAACATTGCAATAGGAGAAGAAACAGTTTCAACGAGAGGACCAAAGGAAACGCTCACACATACCAATTGGCGGCCAAAAACGGTTAATTGAGCAAAAAAATAGGCATAACACCGATTGCAGTTGCTGCCTCGATGAAGAACTCCCAATTCCGGAATTTTATTAAGGACTCAACAGAATGGATCCAGAATCCGTCTTAGGCATGCGGAGGCGCCGGACACTGGGCTAGATAGTGCAGTAATACAAAACTAGTTCTGATGGATTTGCGGAAAGATCGGAATACGATTCTGCCTGCAAAAAGCGAGCAGGAGCCGGGAACACCAGCTTTTCGAACCTCATTCGGAAACTGAAAGAAGGAGAAAGCCAACTATCAGCCGAAATTAGAACAGGGGGCATTAGAATACTGGCCATGGTAGACTGGGACAAGCAGTTATGTTAGCTAAAAGCTAGTAGACAAATTAGCTAGAGAAGAACATCTTTAATGAGCAAGAAATCAAGTAAGATTGGCATACGGATCAGTAAAAGAAAAAGACTGGCAATGGATCGATCCTAACGATACTTCTTGGTCCTTACTTGCGGCAGAGCCGGATTTCAGGTGATGGGGTACGACACAACGAATTTATATTATGAGCTGGTCGATTTAATTCTTTTAAACCTTAAAATTTATTGGCAACTGGTTTGGCGGCTGGTGCTATTGCCTACTTCTCAAATCTTGATCCTGTACAGCTTTCTGTAGATTTCTTCACACTTTAGTTAATTCCGAATTTACTTCTGGCAGTTGCCCTGGTTTGCCTGAACCGTTACTCTTTCAAACATGGATCCTGGCATTCTTGGCTCTCTTTTCCATGTTATTAATGACGCCGTATATTCTAATGCATCGGACACGCTGGAGTTTACTGTCAACATTATTTCTGGCCATTGCCCATCCCATCGTCGTTGATCTTCACACATGAATTGTGCCGTCATTGCCTTAGATTCTGTAGTGGCGTATATGGTGATATTAGTTGCTGCCTGGCAACTGTTATTAAATTGTTAGAGCATTTTTATAAATATTTTGCTAACAAATTGAACTCCGTTACCCGTTATTTACCATCGGGACACCATTCTCTGAATGGTTTTACTAGATTTTCTGCCGACACCTTTCTCAATGGTACGAGCTCTGTATCTCTTTGCATGCCTGGCCAGAAATATTTAGCCGCCATACAGGCAATTGCTCTTCTACTACCTGTTATTCCCGCAGTTGGAGAGTCGTGTTTTCAGATATTATTTGTTGCCTTAATGGCTTCGGCATACATAATTTCCACGATACCACGTCTTTATGCCCTACCCTATGCTGTATATTTCTATATAATTTCCTATTTCCTATCATATCCGTATATTTCTGTGGATTTCCCTTCAGTCTTTTGGCAATTTCTTCAATCCACCCACAGTTTTGAGGTGGTTGTTGCTTCAATTATCCTGCATGACTCCAAAACTGGCTTGACAAAGCATCTGCATCAATTGCACCAGCTTTTCAAACCTCATTGGGAATCTGATAGAAGAAAAAAGCCAACTATCAGCAGAAATTAGGACAGAGGGCGTTAGATGCTGGCCACGGTAGACTTGGGGCCCAAAAGACTCTGTTAGCCAAAAGCTAGTAGAACTAAAAAGATGGGCTAAATTCGGCCATGTCGAAGTTTGAATATTTTTGCAAACTTTTTAATACAAAAATTTTAATTGGTGCGATTGTTCCTATAGGAGCTATAGCATATAGTCAACGGATTTTGACAAAACTTGGTGAATATATTAACCGATCGTTCCTTTATGATATAGTCATCCGATCGGGATGATTCCGAGATATACAATGCCTGCAGCAAAAAAAAGCCTAAGTGCAAAAATTACTGCTCTGTTGCTCTAAGGGTCTCGCAGGAGATTGCGTTGACCCAGACAGACGAACAGACAGACAGATAGACATACGGACAGAAAGACAGGGCAAAATGAGCTCAGCTCATCGTCCTGATTAAGAATATATATACTTTATATAGTCGGAGATGCTTCCTTCTATGCCTAGCTATCTTCTGACCAAAATAAAAATATCTTTTTTGCAAAGGTATAAGAAGTGTTTTTTTTTTTAATTTGTGATAACCAGTTGCTGGTCGTTACTTTCTACTCTGGAGGGTCCAGGGGGACTTTTGTGAGGTAGCGTACTGCAAACCGAACTAATTCGTATTTATTTTACTTAATTTTAATTTTATTTATTAATTTTTTTTTTTTCGTCTTGGTTTCTTTTTTGTTTTTTATTGTTTATCATTTCTTTTTTATTTTATTTTATTTAATTCACTGTCTTACTTGGCTACAGTGGCCTCCTTCCCCGATGTTCCAGATATCATACTTCAGAAAGTGTCCTGCGACGGGTACGAGAAGACCAGAGATCCACCGATTTGCCGATTTCGGATTTTTCTCTTACCGATCTACAATCGGGAGTCTTTGGGGATGTGTTAATTTGTAGAACGCAATAGTAAAACGTTTTGGTCTCTCGTTTGTTGCTATCGGTTCCTGATCTTGCAATTCCGGGTGTCTTTGAGCACGCGGGAATCCATGGAGCGCGACAGTGCAACTTAGAAGCGTTTTGTTGTCTCGTTTACTACTATAGGTCCCTGCTCGGGGCCAGTTAAAAAATTATATTCTTCGGTTAATAGATTTGAACACAGGATCACACTTGATTGTATTTGAACGCAAGATTAAGACTAATTTTACAGTTTTACTTATTAAACTAAATTTTTCCTATGGGAGCTATGACCGATTCTGATAAAACTTGCCAGATATGTTAGAAAGTATATAAAACTCATAAATACCAAATTTAGTAATAATCACTATAAAAATAACCAAGTTATTCTCGAAATCCATATTCGTGACCGATCGATTCTATGGGAGCTTATTTGATATAGTCAACCGATTTTGATGAAACTTGGTAGATGTATTAAGAAGTATATAAAACCCACAAGAACCAGCTTTCGTGATATTTCATTAGTTATTACCCTGTATTATGCGAGTCCCTTTTATCCGCGAAAAGTAATGTCAGACAACTCGAAATAGATTCCCAGTTGAGTAGTACGTTATAGGATTCTAAAGCCGTGTTGGCGTTGTCGGTAATCTTGGAACGGATTGTATGTAAAATACCGTACAAAGGTGTCCAAGGCTTTGACAGTTAAGTGGTTCGTTGTAGGATTCTACTGCCGTGTTGGCATTGCCAGTAATCTTGGAACGGATTCTATGTAAAATAATAAAGTATTTAAGACTACCTACAAGATTTCCGTAATTATCCATAATCCTTTTCCATGAACTAAACTCTACCGGATCTCCTGAGAATTCTCTAACTCCTTTTACGATGTCCGGTATTTTGTCCAAGTCCGTTAGATTGTCTTTTCTGTCAAGGTTTATGGTATGATTGATTGCGTTTGCAAAGTCTGTTGTCTTGGTAGTCAACTTCTGTAGTAGTATAGGGAGCTGTTCGCGTGGAGCCTCCCCTTTGCACATAGGTGGGCTATTTGCTTATTAATCTGTTGATTTATGTTTTCTTGTTCTATTTCAATATTATCTTGAACCAAATTTAATAAGGGGGGTTTTATTAGACTGTAAGATAAAAATCTTTGTAACTATGTTTGTAAATGGAATGGAATCTGCCAATATCCATGTTTTAAATCCAGACTGCTTATGAATTTCGCTTCGCGCAATTGATCTAAATTATAGTCGATTCCTCGGCTTTGGCTATGTGTCTTTTATTGAATTTGCATTTATTTGCCTGAAATCAACGCACAGCCTCCATTTTCCAGTTTGTTTCTTTTTCACTATTACCATTGGTGAACTGTAAGAACTATTTGACTATTTGATTTAAGAGTGTTCATTCGTCCACGCAATGTACCAACTCTAGAAGAACTGATGCAACTAGCAGATAAGTTTGAAACATTGCAATAGGAGAAGAAACAGTTTCAACGAGAGGACCAAAGGAAACGCTTACACATACCAATTGGCGGCCAAAAACGGCCAATTGAGCAAAAAAATAGGCATAACACCGATTGCAGTTGCTGCCTCGATGAAGAACTCCCAATTCCGGAATTTTATTAAGGACTCAACAGAATGGATCCAGAATCCGTCTTAGGCATGCGGAGGCGCCGGACACTGGGCTAGATAGTGCAGTAATACAAAACTAGTTCTGATGGATTTGCGGAAAGATCGGAATACGATTCTGCCTGCAATAAGCGAGCAGGAGCCGGGAACACCAGCTTTTCGAACCTCATTCGGAAACTGAAAGAAGGAGAAAGCCAACTATCAGCCGAAATTAGAACAGGGGGCATTAGAATACTGGCCATGGTAGACTGGGACAAGCAGTTATGTTAGCTAAAAGCTAGTAGACAAATTAGCTAGAGAAGAACATCTTTAATGAGCAAGAAATCAAGTAAGATTGGCATACGGATCAGTCAAAGAAAAAGACTGGCAATGGATCGATCCTAACGATACTTCTTGGTCCTTACTTGCGGCAGAGCCGGATTTCAGGTGATGGGGTACGACACAACGAATTTATATTATGAGCTGGTCGATTTAATTCTTTTAAACCTTAAAATTAATTGGCAACTGGTTTGGCGGCTGGTGCTATTGCCTACTTCTCAAATCTTGATCCTGTACAGCTTTCTGTAGATTTCTTCACACTTTAGTTAATTCCGAATTTACTTCTGGCAGTTGCCCTGGTTTGCCTGAACCGTTACTCTTTCAAACATGGATCCTGGCATTCTTGGCTCTCTTTTCCATGTTATTAATGACGCCGTATATTCTAATGCGTGTCCGATACACGCTGGAGTTTACTGTCAACATTATTTCTGGCCATTGCCCATCCCATCGTCGTTGATCTTCACACATGAATTGTGCCGTCATTGCCTTAGATTCTGTAGTGGCGTATATGGTGATATTAGTTGCTGCCTGGCAACTGTTATTAAATTGTTAGAGCATTTTTATAAATATTTTGCTAACAAATTGAACTCCTTTACCCGTTATTTACCATCGGGACACCATTCTCTGAATGGTTTTACTAGATTTTCTGCCGACACCTTTCTCAATGGTACGAGCTCTGTATCTCTTTGCATGCCTGGCCAGAAATATTTAGCCGCCATACAGGCAATTGCTCTTCTACTACCTGTTATTCCCGCAGTTGGAGAGTCGTGTTTTCAGATATTATTTGTTGCCTTAATGGATTCGGCATACATAATTTCCACGATACCATTTCCCTTCAGTCTTTTGGCAATTTCTTCAATCCACCCACAGTTTTGAGGTGGTTGTTGCTGCAATTATCCTGCATCCTTCTGCATGACTCCAAAACTGGCTTGACAAAGCATCTGCATCAATTGCACCAGCTTTTCGAACCTCATTGGGAATCTGATAGAAGAAAAAAGCCAACTATCAGCAGAAATTAGGACAGAGGGCGTTAGATGCTGGCCACGGTAGACTTGGGGCCCAAAAGACTTTGTTAGTCAAAAGCCAGTAGAACTAAAAAGATGGGCTAAATTCGGCCATGTCGAAGTTTGAATATTTTTGCAAACTTTTTAATACAAAAATTTTTATTGGAGCGATTGTTCCTATAGGAGCTATAGCATATAGTCAACGGATTTTGACAAAACTTGGTGAATATATTAACCGATCGTTCCTTTATGATATAGTCATCCGATCGGCATGATTCCGAGATATACAATGCCTGCAGCAAAAAAAAGCCTAAGTGCAAAAATTTCTGCTCTGTTGCTTTAAGGGTCTCGCAGGAGATTGCGTTGACCCAGACAGACGAACAGACAGACAGATAGACATACGGACAGAAAGACAGGGCAAAATGAGCTCAGCTCATCGTCCTGATTAAGAATATATATACTTTATATAGTCGGAGATGCTTCCTTCTATGCCTAGCTATCTTCTGACCAAAATAAAAATATCTTTTTTGCAAAGGTATAAGAAGTGTTTTTTTTTTTAATTTGTGATAACCAGTTGCTGGTCGTTACTTTCTACTCTGGAGGGTCCAGGGGGACCTTTTGTGAGGTAGCGTACTGCAAACCGAACTAATTCGTATTTATTTTACTTAATTTTAATTTTATTTATTAATTTTTTTTTTTCGTCTTGGTTTCTTTTTTGTTTTTTATTGTTTATCATTTCTTTTTTTGTTTTATTTTATTTAATTCACTGTCTTACTTGGCTACAGTGGCCTCCTTCCCCGATGTTCCAGATATCATACTTCAGAAAGTGTCCTGCGACGGGTACGAGAAGACCAGAGATCCACTGATTTGCCGATTTCGGATTTTTCTCTTACCGATCTACAATCGGGAGTCTTTGGGGATGTGTTAATTTGTAGAACGCGATAGTAAAACGTTTTGGTCTCTCGTTTGTTGCTATCGGTTCCTGGTCTTGCAATTCCGGGTGTCTTTGAGCACGCGGGAATCCATGGAGCGCGATAGTGCAACTTAGAAGCGTTTTGTTGTCTCGTTTACTACTATAGGTCCCTGCTCGGGGCCAGTTAAAAAATTATATTCTTCGGTTAATAGATTTGAACACAGGATCACACTTGATTGTATTTGAACGCAAGATTAAGACTAATTTTACAGTTTTACTTATTAAACTAAATTTTTCCTATGGGAGCTATGACCGATTCTGATAAAACTTGCCAGATATGTTAGAAAGTATATAAAACTCATAAATACCAAATTTAGTAATAATCACTATAAAAATAACCAAGTTATTCTCGAAATCCATATTCGTGACCGATCGATTCTATGGGAGCTTATTTGATATAGTCAACCGATTTTGATGAAACTTGGTAGATGTATTAAGAAGTATATAAAACCCACAAGAACCAGCTTTCGTGATATTTCATTAGTTATTACCCTGTATTATGCGAGTCCCTTTTATCCGCGAAAAGTAATGTCAGACAACTCGAAATAGATTCCCAGTTGAGTAGTACGTTATAGGATTCTAAAGCCGTGTTGGCGTTGTCGGTAATCTTGGAACGGATTGTATGTAAAATACCGTACAAAGGTGTCCAAGGCTTTGACAGTTAAGTGGTTCGTTGTAGGATTCTACTGCCGTGTTGGCATTGCCAGTAATCTTGGAACGGATTCTATACAAAATAATAAAGTATTTAAGACTACCTACAAGATTTCCGTAATTATCCATAATCCTTTTCCATGAACTAAACTCTACCGGATCTCCTGAGAATTCTCTAACTCCTTTTACGATGTCCGGTATTTTGTCCAAGTCCGTTAGATTGTCTTTTCTGTCAAGGTTTATGGTATGATTGATTGCGTTTGCAAAGTCTGTTGTCTTGGTAGTCAAATTCTCCCCTTTGCACATAGGTGGGCTATTTGCTTATTAATCTGTTGATTCATGTTTTATTAGTTGATGCCTGATCCCCGATTGTTGCAGCATTTTCTTAAATATTTTGCGAACAAATTGAACTCCGCAATCCGTTATTACCACCTTCGGGACCCCAAATCTACATAGCCCTCTTTCTCTGAATGCTTTTATTAGATTTTCTGCCGACTCCCTTCTCATTGGTACGAGCTCTGTCCACTTCGAAAATCTATACACTCTTACCAATAACACTGAATTTCCATGCTCTGATCTTGGCAATGGCCCGACAAAATCAGCGCATAGTGTTGTCCAGGGCTCCTCTGGCAGTTGCTTCAGCATTTTTTCTGCTGCCCGCTATTGACTTGGCTTATACCGCATACACTTTTGCAGCGTCTCACATATGCACGTGTATCTCTTTGCATGCCTGACCAGAAATATTTAGTCACTATTCTGGCAATTGTTCTCCTACTACCTGTATATCCCGCAGTTGCAGAGTCAGATATTTTTTGTTGCCTTAATGGCTTCGGCACACATTATTTCCACGATACCACGTCTCTATTTTCTATGCTGTATATTTCTATATAATTGCCCGTTTTCTATCTTATAATTGGTATATTTTGTGGATTTTTTTGAGTTTTGAGAGGCTGTTCATTTTTTTTTGCAATTTGTAGGATGCAGTTCGAATTTATAGCAGACCTATTTTTTGGTTCTGAACTGGACTAGAAACATTTAAGAAGAGATTAGCGCAAAAAGCTGAAGACATTCCCGTATCAGGCTTCCCCTATTGTCCATATAATAGGTTGACAATTATTTAATATCCGCTGGAAATTTCCATATAACCCAATTGTTAATAATAGCGTTAATTTGGTTTGTAGCGGCTTTCGTCGCAAGACAAAGATACAGTAGCATAGTATTTAGTTATTTAATTAGTTAATAAGTGAAAAAAAAGAAATGTAGCATAAGATCATGAATTTGAATTTAATTTAGGTATAGGTTTTTTTTTTCTCATTATGACGAATGGCAAGCAGAGTTATACCACAAACAGAGTTATACTAGAAGCAGAAGTATACCACAAGCAGAGTTATACCACAAGCAGAGCTACACTACACGGAGAGTTATACTACGAACAGAGTTATACAACCCGAAGAGCTATACTAATCCACAGAGCGTTTCATATTTATAACGCCACCAATATATTTTCAATATTGGTGTAACGGTACACATTTCGTTGGTACAATGTTCTATCGAAATACTTGTTGGGACACAACAATGTATACGAACTTTG
Organism: Drosophila neocordata; assembly: GCA_018903615.1. Classification (NCBI taxonomy): domain Eukaryota; kingdom Metazoa; phylum Arthropoda; class Insecta; order Diptera; family Drosophilidae; genus Drosophila; species Drosophila neocordata. The sequence goes on from JAEIGI010000047.1 coordinate 346,561, forward strand.
GGATTAGTAGAGTTAACGGTACTTTTTTATTTCCGAGAATTCCGTTTCGAACATGTTTCATAAGTATAACGCCACTTTCAAATAATGAGTTTTTTACAAGAAATGTTAAGAGTTTGGCAAATATTTTTTGGTCAACATATTAAATTTGATTTCCATTTTTGGAAATAACTTTGAAAATTCTGTTTGGCATACTTAATAATAAATTAGTAATAATTTCTGGCTCAATTTCCATCCAAGCCCCCTTTATCGCATTTTTGAGCTCTTGGACTGAATTAAATTGCCGATTTTCTTTGTACACTTTTCGAACTAAGATGCCCCAGAGTTTTTCAATAGGATTGAGGTCTGCTGATCTAGCTGGCCAGTCCATAACACAGATTTCTTTCGACGAAAACCAGGATTTCGTTTCTTTGCTGACGTGGATTGCGGCATTATCTTGTTGGAATATCCAGTGTCCGCCCTCATTTTCATTCAAAAATGGAATGAGACTATTTTCCAACACTCGGATATAATCTGCACTTTTCATTCGTGAGGATACAATTTGTAGCTTCAAACATCCGGCTGCAGAAAAAGCTCCCCAAATCACATTTCCTCCTCCGAAATTTCGCTTGGAAAAAAATTGTGGCTCTTTTCTGAGATCATGCCAATAATGCCGGAATCCATCAGGACCATCTAAATTTCATTTTTTTTCGTCCGAAAAAATTACCTACAATTTTTGTTTTTACCATAAAGCCAAATTGAGTTATCATTTTGAGTGACTTACGGATGACCACAGTGTCTCCATATTATTACGTCCGAAATTCATTCGAGCCAGTTTGTGTTCAGCTTTTAAAGCTGGAACGCAACTCATTTGTTTATTTTTAATGAAATTGGATCGTTTTAGTGTCCTCCAAACGGTAGTGCGACTGACATTCTTGTCCACAACAGCTTGCAAGTCGCGCAAACTTCTCGATGTATTGCTGGCTCTATTTATAATACGGCGCTCATCGCGGTTAGAAAGTATTTTTTTTCTTCCTGACCGTTTTTTAGATCTGTAGGCGTCAGGATCTCTTAAAAAATTTTGGATGAGTCTATGGCTCCTGTCCAGTTTGCGTGCAATTTCTCTTCCACTGCATCCTTCATCCTTGTAGGCTATTATTTGACCCATTTCCAGGTCTGTCAAACTTTTTCCACGCGGCATTGTTTTTTTTAGATTGAATTTGATCACTTTTTCGCAAAAATTATAATGATTTTATCACTTCCACTTCAGTAAACTCATTAATTGAAAGTGGCGTTATACTTATGAAACATGCTTGAAACGGAATTCTTGGAAATAAAAAAGTACCGTTAACTCTACTAATCCCAAAGTTCGTATACATTGTTGTTGTGTCCCAACAAGTATTTCGATAGAAATAAATATATATGAAAATATATTGGTGGCGTTATAAATATGAAACGCACCTTATACATATAATAAGTCCTATGAATTAATTATAAGTTTATACTCTGACTTGTTGTTAGTATTTTTATTTGTTGAACTAGTTCCCTAGTAGAGCATCTCTAAATCAGACCACCGCCAATACACACACACACACACACATACACATACATTGGGCCACCAAAGACATAAAGTAAGCAATGCAACGGGACTTGCCCAAAAGTCGCCAGTTGCTACTGCGCAGTTTCTATTGCCTTTTATATACATATATACGCATGTCACGCCATATATATATGTACGTTTCTATGCATACATATATACGCATGTCACGCCATATATATATGTATGTACCAATAGGAATTGCAACGGGACTTACATATGTTGTTCGTAGGAAAAGCAAGTGAATGGTATTGGGAATTTCACCGTGCTAATCCTCGGGTTACATGAAAATTATTTTGTGAGGAATTTCTTAAGTAATTTGAAGATACATATTCCGATCCGGATATTTGGGAATTGATTAATACCCGAAGACAGAATGAAAATGAAGCGTTTGAAGAACTTCAATTTTCAGTTATTTAAAACCGATCAGCAGACCCTTAAATGGATCAACTCCATAGAAAATCCAACAGGACGCACCGCTCGGGCCCTCGAACTACAACAATACGAGTTCGACATCCAGTACCGCCGAGGAAAGCTAAACATAGTAGCAGACGCCCTCTCTCGACAGCCCTTAGATGTGTTAAACAGCGCATACAGGACACTTTGCCTAAGTGTACATGGTGGCATAAAATCAAACGCCAAATCGATAAACAACCTGACCAGTTTCCCGACTTTCGATACGAAGGCGATCAATTCTACCGTAGGAGAGATCACCACCCAGAAGAGGATGATCCCATTCCATGGAAGCTATATGTGTACCAAAGGAAAACCGAGAGCGATTACTACAGGAATGCCACAATGAACCCACAGCAGGGCATTTAGGAATCAGGAAAACGATAATTAGAATAGCCCAGAAATACTATTGCCCTGGATTCTTCCGTGCCGTCACACGTTGTTACAATGCCAACGATACAAAGTGGATCAAACAAAACCAGCAGGAAAGATGTTCACACGCCAAATCAAGGAACCATATTTAGCACAGTATGCACGGATTTTGTCGGCCTTCTACCCCGGTCGAAACAAGGTAACACAGTCTTGTTAGTCTTTCTAGATGCCTACAGTAGATGGGTGGAGCTCATGCCTTTGCGTAAAGCTACCACTACTGCATTGGAAAAGGCATTCCGAGAAAAAAATCATCGCACGATTCGGAACTCCCCGCACTCTCGTCTGCGACAATGGAACGCAGTTTACCAGTAAATCATTCATAGAACTTTGTCAACGAGCTGGAGTGGAACTTCAGTACACCGCACCGTATACACCACGTCAGAATCCCGAAAGAGCTAATCGAACTATCAAGACGATGATAGCTGAATACCTAGGAGAAGACTAGAGCAATTGGGATCAACTACTCCCCGAATTCACATTAGCTATCAACTCAAGCGTATGTGATTCTACCGGATTCACCCCAGCCTTCCTAGTGTTGGGCAGAGAACCATTCCCGGAACATTATACGATGTGGCTACCCCTGGACTAGGAACACCGCCATGGTCACCAGAATCCTGTGCACAACGCATGGCTGACGTGTTCGAAATAGACCAATCCAACATCCAGCAAGCATCCCTAGACCAAAGCCGAGATTATAATCTACGACGCCGAGAATGGAGACAAGCCCTTGGCGATCTGGTCTTACTAAAGCCAAAGAAAAAATGAAGCTGGCAAGTCGTCTCTGTCGACTTTGAGTACTAATTAAAATAACTGTATTAAATAAAACTCCTTAAAATATGCCATCAGTTCAAACTAAAATTCTCCTCACAAACGGCAGCAACGAACGCATTCTATCTCGCTCACAATTACTACGCATTGTCGCAGTGGGCATTTCAGCACAAAATGTATATAGAAATATCTCTGATATTTTTTGTCCGATTTTAACCAAATTTGGTCAGCTGACACCTTTTGACTATATTATTAGGTGTGCTAAATAAAAGTACGCTACCTTTAATACAACTCTACTTATTCGTTTTTCCTAATTTGCAGGGGTGGAAGTGGGCGTGGAAAAAATTTGAAACAAACTTGATCTACGTAGACACTACACGAATGTTGATACCAAATTTGGTTGCTCTAGCTCTTGTAGTCTCTAAGATCCACGTGTTAATACGGACGGACAGATGGACATGTCTCAATCGACTCGGCTATTGATGCTGATTAAGAATGTATATACTTTATGGGATCGGAAATGCTTCCTTCTGCCTGTTACATACATTTAGCGGCTTTAATATACCCTTTTACCCTGTGGGTACAGGGTATAAAAAGAAATGTAGCATAAGATCATAAATTTAAATTTAATTTAAGTATAAGTTTTTTTCTCATTTAAGCAAGATTTTTATAACCCGATTTTCTAATCATTCTTTGTTTATCTAGGCTAATGTTAACCTGATAATTTTACAGCACCTACGCTGTCGCCGGGCCCATCGATCCAGCGTAAGCAGTCTGTCTCAGTAAGAGTATGATAACAAGTAGCCTTGTGAAATCAATTTTGGTTTATAAATTTTATTAGTTCCTCATGTTGGCGGTTAAATTATATTTTTGACTTGTTGAAATCTTGCGGAAATGAGGCAGTTAATAATTGAATTTGTTTGTTCTTTTGAAGAATTGTTTTGGAGTTTAAATTACAAATGATTTATCTAATAATGTCACCTACAAACCGTATCTATTTTCGTTTTCTCATAGACTTTTGTTTTGGGGCAGTTGTCCAAAATGTATAAAAACTGCCAAGGTAGGGAGGGTAAAGACGGGGAATGCGAATGACATCTCAGCATCCCCATATATAAATGATTCGAGTCAAAGTCTTAATTTTTACCGGGGAAAAACTTTTATAAACCCTCATATAAACCCCCATATCCGATAGTGCACTTCTTTTGTTTTCTTTCAAAATGTATATTAGAAGACTAGGCAAGAGCCCCACCTTCATCGAGCTATCTCCTTCAGGAGCCGGATCATAAGTGCACGCCCACCTTTAGTCTCTATTACCGTGTAACATCCGCAAGTAGAAAGTACCTTACTACGTGCACACAACATAATATAATAATAAGTAAAGAAAAATGGCGCCTAACCAACGTGGGGCAGATTGCTTACAGAGTAGCTCGTCAGGAAGGTATTCTAAGGTTCCGCCCGGCCAGCTCAGTTGGTAGAGAGCACATAATATAATAAGAAGAATGCCCAACCAACATGAGGCTGACTAATTAGCGACAACAATGTAGAGAATATACCAACAACAAGTGGAGTTCGACTGATTTAGTTAAACAAACCAAAAGAAATTACTCAGAAATATATTTTGAGGTAGTAATCTTAAGGGTAGTGGGTCGATTGGCACCATATAAAATAGATCAGTGATTTCCACACAAGTTCTCGGTTATCAGCTCCCGGAAATATTGCTCCTTTAAACATCTATCATTTAATTTCACTATTTTTTTTCATAAAAATTATTTTAGTCTTATATTTGTTAATACCTATCTGTGGACTTTGTATTTTGGAGATTGCGATAGCAGATCGTTTGAGGAGGTCTGGTCGACCAGAACACAACTCAATTTGATTGTAATGGCATTTAGAGGAATAAAATCCCTAGTCTTACATTTGTAAGGGGGCAAAGAAATCCAAAAATAAAGAGCTTCCAAAAATTCCGAATAGAATTAATTAGACCGCACGAGTTACCAATCGGTATCCAAAGTGCAATTGTCCAACAAGGATCAAGGAAAAGAAAAACAGGAATTGGTTTACTTTGCTACTTTTATTTCTTTTTTATTAGCTTTGCACGTGTTTTGGAACTAGAACACAAAACTGAATTGAAGGCCACGATGTCCAATCATTGTCTGACCCTATTAGCATCATGACGCTCCTTTTATACTGTTTCTTATTGGAAGCATTGGAATGCACTCTGGATTTGAACAGTTATAATTTTCTAACCAAGGTCAGAGAGAAATTGGCTCTCTTCTTAATTGTTCAGCTATATGTATGCATGTGTGTAAATACATACATATGTATGCTTATATAACACTATTACTTATTGTTATATATCCACGTTCCCATCTCTCTTGTGTGTGTCTTTCTGTCTGGCAGTTTATGTTACAGTTGTTGTAGGGGCATCTCGAGAGGAGCTGAGATGGTAACTCCTCCCCCCCTGGAATGAAGTGAAGGCCAAAGCGAAGGTATGGTCGGAACGTTTGTAGATGGAGTTGTTGTTGTTACCAGAGTTATCCTTTTAGTTCTCAGGGCCCATAATATCGCTACTGTGATCATCATGATGGCAACGATTTAGCTTTAATGTAAATGGAGTCTTTGGAGGTTCAAGTCTGGAATGATGTTGTTAATCCTTAGATCCTCGAGTTTTGGTATAGATAATTATCTATACCAATTGGTCTATTATCGCAAATAAACAGTTTATGGATTCGTGGACATTCTTGCGTAAAGTATTGTATATTGCCAGCTAGGCTATGAGTTAAGTAGTTTGGTAAAACTAACATTTTTGTTATGTTAAATGATAATGGGATAACATGACTAAATTCGTAAACAGATGGGTCAAAAATGGGAACTTTTATCTTAAATATAACAATGTTTTCATTAATATAGGTTTCTAAATCTAATAACCTGTATAGGTGTTCGTCTGATTTTATTGTTACATTTTGGTCTGTAATTATTTTTCTTATTATTAACAATTCTATTTCGTCTAATATGAATTTATTTTTTGCCAGTAATATGCTTTCTGCAGTATTATTTATATTATTATTTACGTTAATTCTGGCGATATACTTCAATAAATGAATTTCATTATGTCTTGTGTTAAAGATTTAAAAATATTATTTTTATAGTTTTTGATGAATAAGTTTATGTTTTCTTGTTCATTATTAATGTGTTTTGTAATATTTTTAAACCTTAATGATATTTCTTTATTGATTGATTATTGTTGGTTGGCATTTTGTAACAGGTAATTTTCATTTTCTTGTATTTTATTAAATTCTTATTTTATTTGAAAAACTAACTTTTGTGGGTGTCTATCATATTTCAATGTTTGACAGACATCGCATTCGTTAATTATTGAGGACAATTTGGATTTCAAATGGGGTGTGTAAAACATTCTTTTTAGATGAGCTACTGTCTCGTCTATCCCTCTATGGTTACTATTTATGTGGTATTTCTTAATTTTTTGCTCAACATGATTTGCGTCTGTAATATCATCCAACATTACTGTACATCGGATGATTTTATAGAGTTTTGTGGGAAGAAAGTATTCTGTGAGGCTTTGATTTATTATGTCGAAAATATCGTTATTAGTATAAATTGCGTACGTTTTTCCTGGTTTCAGAATTTTCTGTAATAGTCGTGTAAGTGTCCTCTTTATCGAAATATGTTTTTGTAATTATTCTTCTAATTTTGTTTTTGAATGGGGTTGTTGTTATGAGCTTTGACTCATAACTCATTTTGAAATATTAACTGAAGATTGTAGTCATTTATTGGTTTGTTTACTGTTACTATTGTATTAACTGGAACTACTGCTTCGCTGTTGACATTTATATCTGCTGGAATTCTACTGAGGACATCAGCTACCACATTTTCAGAACCCTTTGTGTACGTTATTTCGTAATCATACTCCAGTAATTGAAGTTTCCAACGGACTAGTTTGGAATTGGGTTTTTTGGTGCATGATTATTATTTTTATAGCTTTGCAAAAAAGGTATATTAATTTTGGTCAGAAGTTTGCAACGCATAGAAGGAAGCATCTCCGACTATATAAAGTATATATATTCTTGATCAGCACGATGAGCTGAGTCCATTTAGCCCTGTCCGTCTGTCCGTATGTCCGTCTGTCCGCCTGTCCGTCTGTCCGAATGTCTGTCTGTCTGGATCAACGCAATCTCCTCCAAGACCCTTAAAGCTACAGAGCTGAAATTTTGCACCTAGGCTTCTTTTTGCTGCAGGCATTGTATATCTCGGAATCATCCCGATCGGATGACTATATCATATAGCTCCCATAGGAACGATCGGTCGTGAATAAGCTTTAACCTCAATAACTTTGTTGTTTTCTAACGAAATATCACGAAAGTTGGTATTTGTGAGTTTTATATACTTCTTAACATATCCACCAAGTTTTATGAAAATCGGTTGACTATATCATATAGCTCCCATAGGAACGATCGGTCTTGAAAATGGATTTCGTGCTATAACTTGGTTGTTTTAAAAGCGATTATCACCAAATTTGGTATTTATGGTATTTCTAACATATCTGGCAAGTTTTATCAGAATCGGGGCACTATATCATATCACCAAATTTGGTATTTATGGTATTTCTAACATATCTGGCAAGTTTTATCAGAATCGGGGCACTATATCATATAGCTCCCATAGGAACGATCGGCCAAAAAATTGGTTTTAGTTGAAAATCTTTGATATTTTAACAGCGATTCAGTCGAAATTTGGTATTTGTAAGTTTGGTATATATAAAAATGTGTCTGTTGAGTTTTAACAGAATCGGCCGACTATATGATATAGCTCCTATAGGAACAATCGGACCAAAAATAATTTTTTTTTACTTGTAAGTTTTTTCTTGGAGCCACGGGCATGAGTAGCTTTATATACTTTCTTATGATTCTGGTATTTATATGTAATTGAAAAAGACAGTTTGCAAAGGTATCCGAACTTCGGCGTGGCCGAAGTTAGCCCATCCTTCTAGTTATTGTATGAATTTGTAAATGATTTCGTTGAAAAGTTTTTTTTTTTTATTTAAAATATTACTTTTTAGCGATGAAATTTGGAAAGATTTTTATTTATCAATAAATGCATTCTTTTTTTTTTATTTAATTGTTGCGATTTGTTTTAATTATTTTACACTTATTCCACCACACACTAGACAGAACTACATTTTCTTTCTTCTCATTTTTTTTTTTGTTTTATTTTTATTTTACTTGTGCATATATTCATTTTGTTTCAAAAAAATTTTTTTTATTCTTACTATTAACATAGACTTACAAAATAATAAATATGATTATCCTCATATTTAGTAGGTGTTTCGTTAAAAGCCGACTGAGCCAGTTACCAAGTTGAAGGATGCCATATATTTAATGGTTTGGTTATAGGTGTATTTAAATATTTGGTTTAGGTAAATAACAAGACTTGTTTAATTCAACTTCAAAAGAAGACTGTTCATTATACCTTTGCAAAAAAGGTATATATTAATTTTGGTCAGAAGTTTGCAACGCATAGAAGGAAGCATCTCCGACTATATAAAGTATATATATTCTTGATCAGCACGATGAGCTGAGTTCATTTAGCCCTGTCCGTCCGTCCGTATGTCCGTCTGTCCGTCTGTCTGTCTGTCCGTCCGTCTGTGTGGATCAACGCAATCTCCTCCGAGACCCTTAAAGCTACAGAGCTGAAATTTTGCACCTAGGCTTTTTTTTGCTGCAGGCATTGTATATCTCGGAATCATTCCCATCGGATGACTATACCATATAACTCCCATAGGAACGATCAGTCATGAATATGCTTTAACCTCAATAACTTTGTTGTTTTCCAACGAAATATTAGGAAAGCCGGTATTTGTGAGTTTTATATACCTCCTAACATATCCACCAAGTTTTATCAAAATCGGTTGACTATATAATATAGCCCCCTTAGTCTTGGTTATTTGGTATATATAAAAATGTGTCTGTTGAGTTTTGAAAGAATCGGCCTACTATATGATATAGCTCCTATAGGAACAATCGGACCAAAAAAAAAATTTTTTTTTATTTTATTGGAGCCATGGGCATGATTAGTTATATATACTTTCTTATAATTCTGGTAATTTATATGTAATTGATAAGAACAGTTTGTAAAGGAATCCGAACTTCGGCGTAGCCGAAGTTAGCCCATCCTTCTAGTTTTATTTTCATATAAGTATTTCCCTACTTACACCCTAGCTGGCTGACCGTTTTAGACTTTTTTAGACTTATATTAATGTCTACATCCTGTTTGTTGCTGATGTTGCAACTTCTGGATGTTGCTCAAGATTCTTGCGCTGCAATTTATATTGGAGTTGTTTGTAGGGGCTTAATCTGGGGCATCTCGAGGGGAGTTGAGATGGTAACTCGCGCATTGATGAATTTGATTGCCTTTTTGGGCCAACGCTTTTTTGAATTATTAGTCTCTTTTACGACTTGAATTCATTTACATCTGTATCGGGCTTGATACTCTGGCGCATTTGTGAGGTATATATATATATTATTTATTCCTACTTTCCCCATTTCTTCGGGAGGCAAATCCTTCCCCTTTTTTTTGAATTTTTTTCCCTGTTTTTTTTTTTTGGCCTGGTTCGAATCTCTTTTTTTGCCTTTTATGGCATCTTTTCCTTTTTGGCGATTCATCTGGCATCTTTTCCAAATTTTTTGGCAGATCGTGAGCATCTTTTCCATTGCTTTATTTTGGCATGGGTGGCTCCGATTGCATCTTTTTCTTATTTTCTTTTACTATATTTATAATATTACTTACATATATCTACTTAACCTAAACTTCAGATTTTTTTCTCCTATTCTACCTAATCTAAATCCTAATAATATCTACTAACCTAAACTTTATATTTTTTTCTTATTCTAAACTTCATGGTTTTTCTTTTTCTACTTAACCCAAACTCCAAAATTTTCTCTTAACCTATACCCCCGACTCTTCGAACACCCGGCCCACCCACATCACCCGTGCCTGCCGCGGCCCCTCCCCCATCGCCTGTACAGCCACGGCTACAGCGATTGGCCACTCTTCGGGCTCCAACTCCCGCCATCTTTGATGTGCCTGTGGCACTGGCACCGACCGCTGCCGTTGCAGTTGCGGGCTTGGCCCTTGAGGCTGGCCAACCGGCCTCTGGCCTCATTGGGTCTCGCTGCTGCTGTTGCTGTTGTTGCTGGTGTTCTTGTGGCTGGGCCTGCGGCTGCCATTCCGCCACCATTTGTTCAATGCCGGGGACGAACTCTTCCAAAAACAAATCGTTTATTTGGCCGCTTGCCCTTCGCATTGGTGTCGGTGGGCTTATTTGGTCTGCTTGGCCTTCGTCCTCTTCCTCGGTGTCGATGAGGTCAATGAAAGCGACCGGTTCATTGATTGCCGCTTCCAATGCCCTCCAATTCCTCCTCCTGATGTTCTCCCACGTCCTCTTCCTCTCCCATACTCGCCTTGCATCTTTACAGCTCATTTGGATCATCTGTTGGCTTTTGTTCTGGTTGCACTTTTAATTCGCTGATGTGTGCCAACCTTGACTTTTTGTTTGCGATATGCTGCAGTTTGCATATCACTGGCGAAGTAAATCCTATGACTTTGTACGGCCCACCATACCGTGGTGCAAGTTTTGCAGCGAATCCCTCTGCTGCATTTGACAAATAGTGCTCCTTGGCCCACACTATTTCGCCTA
>JAEIGI010000047.1:362500-434618 GCA_018903615.1 Drosophila neocordata
TTTATATAGAATTAATTATATCATTTATTGGAAGTTTATTACTAATTATTTGTGTATTAGTAAGAGTTGCATTTTTAACATTATTAGAACGGAAAGTATTAGGTTATATTCAAATTCGTAAGGGTCCTAATAAAGTAGGTTTAATAGGAATTCCTCAACCTTTTTGTGATGCAATTAAATTATTTACAAAAGAACAAACTTATCCATTATTATCAAATTATTTAAGATATTATATTTCTCCAATTTTTTCTTTATTTTTGTCTTTATTAGTTTGGATATGTATACCTTTTTTTATTAAGTTATATTCTTTTAATTTAGGAGGTTTATTTTTTTTATGTTGTACAAGATTAGGTGTTTATACAGTTATAGTTGCTGGTTGATCTTCTAATTCAAATTATGCTTTATTAGGGGGTTTACGGGCTATTGCTCAAACTATTTCTTATGAAGTTAGTTTAGCTTTGATTTTATTGTCTTTTATTTTTTTAATTGGTAGATATAATATTTTATATTTTTATTATTATCAAATTTATATTTGATTTTTTGTAATTTTATTTCCTATAGCTTTAGTTTGGTTAATTATTTCTTTAGCAGAAACTAATCGAACTCCTTTTGATTTTGCAGAAGGAGAATCAGAATTAGTTTCTGGGTTTAATGTAGAATATAGAAGAGGTGGATTTGCTTTAATTTTTTTAGCTGAGTATTCAAGAATTTTATTTATAAGTATATTATATTGTGTAATTTTTTTAGGGTGTGATGTATTTAATTTATTATTTTATTTTAAGTTAATATTTATTTCTTTTGTATTTATTTGAGTTCGAGGAACTTTACCCCGATTTCGTTATGATAAATTAATATATTTGGCTTGAAAATGTTTTTTATCTTTTTCTTTAAACTATTTATTATTTTTTATTGGTTTTAAAATTTTTCTTTTTTCTTTATTATAATAATTAATTTTAGTAAAGTTAATAGAAAATATAATTTCTATCTTATGTTTTCAAAACATATGCTTATTCAAGCTCATTAACTAATTTAATAAATTATCTCATCATTTATTAATTAGAGGGTTAATAATATAGTATAAAAAATAAATTACTGTTAAAATTTGTCCAAGTAAAACATAAGGTTCTTCAACTGGTCGTGCTCCAATTCATGTTAATAAAATTACAGTTACTACTATGATTCAGAATAAAATTTGATTAATAGGATAAAATTGAATTCCTCGAAATTTTCTTAAATTATAAAAAGGTAAAATTATTAAAATTGCAATTGATAGAACAAGAGCAATAACTCCTCCTAATTTATTTGGAATTGATCGTAAAATAGCATATGCGAATAAAAAATATCATTCAGGTTGAATATGGACAGGGGTAACTAATGGGTTAGCTGGGATAAAATTATCTGGATCTCCTAATAAATACGGATTTATAAGAACTAAAATAATTAATAAAGCAATTATAATAATAAATCCTACAATATCTTTAAAAGTGAAATAAGGGTGAAATGGAATTTTATCAATATTAGAATTTAATCCTATTGGATTATTAGATCCTGTTTGGTGTAAAAATAGTAAATGAATTATAGTTATTGCTAAAACAATGAATGGTAAAATAAAATGAAATGTGAAAAATCGTGTTAATGTAGCGTTATCTACAGCAAACCCTCCTCATACTCATTGGACTAATTCAAGTCCTAAATAAGGAATAGCTGATAAAAGATTAGTAATTACTGTAGCTCCTCAGAAAGATATTTGACCTCAAGGCAACACATATCCTATAAAAGCTGTTCCTATTACTAAAAATAAAATAATTACTCCGATTAGTCATGTAGGGGTAAATAAATAAGATCCGTAATATATTCCTCGACCTACATGTAAATAAATACAAATAAAAAAAAAAGATGCACCGTTAGCATGTAATGTTCGTAATAATCAACCGTAGTTAACATCTCGACAAATGTGATTTACTCTATAAAAAGCTAAATTTACATCTGCAGTATAATGTATAGCTAAAAATAATCCTGTAATAATTTGAATAATTAAACATAATCCTAGTAGTGAACCGAAGTTTCATCAAGATGAAATATTAATAGGAGCTGGTAAATCAACAAGAGCATTATTTGCAATTTTAAAAAGGGGATGTGAAGATCGTAAAGGTTTATTCATTAATTTATTATTCGTAATGGTCCTTTAAATAATTTTGTAATTTTTACAATAACAATTAAAGTAATTAATAAATAATTTATTAATAAGATTGTAATAAAATTTGTAGGAAAATTATAAATTTTGTTTAAAGATAAAGAATTTTCTAAAAAATAAGAATTAAAATTGAAAATAGATTCTATTTCATTATTATTATTATTAAATGTTATTATTATATTATCTATAAAAAAAGAAATTGTTAATAAAATAATTATTAAAATTATAATATATGAGGTTAATTTTATTGATAGATTAAATATTTCATTTGAAGCTAAGGAAGTTACATAAATAAATAATACTAATATACCTCCTAAGAAAATTAAAAATAAAATATATGAGTATCAAAATCTTTTAGTTATTAATCCTGTAATTAAACAAATTAAAATTGTTTGAATTAATAGTGTTAATCCTATAGCTAAAGGATGAATTATATTAATAAAAATGATTGAAGTTCTAAAAATTAAAGAGTATAAAATTAATTGAATAATATCAAGAGGTAGTTTAATTTAAAATTTTAATTTTGGGGATTAATGATAAAGAAATTCTTTTCTCTTGAAGTTTTAAAAGAAATATTCTTATTTTTGATTTACAAGACCAATGTTTTTATTAAACTATTAAAACTAATGTTGATATTATTATATTGAAGTTTACCTATAATTTTATTAATTTTAGGGATATTTTGTTTTGTTTCTAATCGAAAGCATTTACTTTCTATATTATTAAGTTTAGAATTTATTGTTTTAATATTATTTTATTTATTATTTATTTATTTAAATTTTATAAATTATGAAAATTATTTTAGAATAATATTTTTAACTTTTAGAGTTTGTGAAGGAGCTTTAGGATTATCTATTTTAGTTTCAATAATTCGAACTCATGGTAATGATTATTTTCAGTCTTTTAGAATTATATAATGTTAAAATTAGTATTTTTTTTAATTTTTTTATGCCCATTATGTTTTATAAATAATATATATTGAATGGTACAAATTTTATTATTTTTTATTAGATTTGTATTTTTATTAATAAATAATTTTATAAATTATTGATCTGAAATTTCTTATTTTTTAGGTTTAGATATACTTTCTTATGGTCTAATTTTATTAAGTTTATGAATTTGTTCTTTAATATTATTAGCTAGAGAAAGTGTTAATAAATACAATAATTATAAAAATTTATTTTTATTAAATGTTATTTTATTATTATTATTATTAATTTTGACTTTTAGAAGAATAAATTTATTTATGTTTTATTTATTTTTTGAAAGAAGATTTTTTTTTTTTTTGGGGGGGGGTTTATTAATAAAAAAAAAAAAAAATTTTTGGAAAAAAGGGAAAAAAAAAAAAAAAAAAAAAAAAAAAAAAAAAAAAATATTATAAAAAAAAAAAAAAAAATAGTCCGTCTGTCCGTATGTCCGTCTGTCCGTCCGTCCGTCTGTCTGGATCAACGCAATCTCCTCCGAGACCCTTGAAGCTACAGAACTGAAATTTTGCACCTAGGCATCTTTCTGCAGGCATTGTATATCTCCGATATTTTTTGAAAGAAGATTAATTCCTACATTATTATACCTTTGCAAAAAAGGTATATTAATTTTGGTCAGAAGTTTGCAACGCATAGAAGGAAGCATCTCCGACTATATAAAGTATATATATTCTTGAGCAGCACGATGAGCTGAGTTCATTTAGCCCTGGCCGTATGTCCGTCTGTCCGTCAATCTGGATCAACGCAATCTCCTCCGAGACCCTTAAAGCTACGCATGTCACGCCATATATATACATATGTATGTAGCAATATTAATTGCAACGGTTTGTTTGTTTCTCAAGTCCGGGTGACACCCTAGTCGGCTTGATACCCTTCCTTTGTGTTCGTTAATAATTTAGTAGAATTCGATCACCCCACTCCCTTCCCTTTTCCCTCCTTTGTTAGGCATAATTAAAGCGATCACCGACTAGAGCAAGCCAACTCTGAATATGGATATGCTCCCTTTTCTCAGTCACCAAGTCCGGGTTTTGTTACATAAATTTTCTTTGTAGAAAAAGCCCTGGGGAGACTGAGAGTTTGTACCCCGGCCTGGAAAAACTTCCTTACAGATGGCGCCCGAGATCTTTCGCGAGATCTATAGTAGAAAAATATTGCGCTCTTCCTAACTTATCTAGTATACCGTCTATATTGGGGATAGGAAATTAATCATCTACTGTGTTTTCATTCAATTTGCGATAATCAATGACAATACGCCATTTTTTCTTTTTACTGTTATCAATTTTTGGGTACGAGCCATAAAGGTGCATTATATGGAGAATTGCTCTTACGTATTATTCCCTGTTGTAGCATTTCTTCAATTTGCTTATATATTTCTTGCTCATGTATTTGAGGGTATCTATAAATCTTGCAATATAAAGGTTTATCCACTACTGTTTTTATCTGATGTTCAATAATGTTTGTATTGCTAAGACACTGACCTTCAAGAAATATTAACGTTTTAAATTTACTTAAAATTTGAGTTAGAGCATTGTTTTCCTCTTGATTTAAATCATTGAAAAGGATTTTCTGTGTTCTATCGTCTATTTTAATTGGTTCAATTTGATTTACCTCCTCAGGGTATGGTGAACTATTTTGAAATTGAATAGTGTTATTATTAATTAAGGATTGTATTTTGATAAAAATCAATAATAGCATTTAATGGCTTAAGAATGTTTTGCCCTATAATAGCATCGAACGATTTGTTATTAAATGTTGTCAATTTCCAACTCATTGTGGCATCTCCTTTAAATTCGAGAGGCAGATCAGTTATAATTTCTTGCGTTATTAGCGATTTTGAACTTAGAGATGAAAATGATATTGGATGACACAAAGTTCTTCGGGGGAACAATAACTTGTCTCTATTTAGTATGGATGTTGTTGAACCAGTATCAATCAGGGCAGTAATGCTTTCATTGTTTACAGTTATCTTAATCAAGGGAAGTGATTTTTCGAGGCAATTATATGAAAATTTGTATGGCAAGAACAATTCTTTGGCTCAGACATTGATTCATAAGTAATGTTGTGAGGATATATAATATTATAAATATATATTTACCTCACAAAGACGCCACAGAGCAATTCAAATATTCTAGAAGCGCGGGCTTTATATGTTTGAGTCAAACATATAAACGAACCTTGAGGTTCGATCGAACACATGCAAGCAAACGAAATGTGCGATCAACCCAAAAGAAAACATAGAGAAATGGTTAAAGGAAAGGCCGAATATGTGAAATATATAATATAAAACAGATGAGAACAAATGCATGTAGGCTCGTGTGACGTCACTGAGAGTGAGTTACATGGGGAGTGCGTAGAACCGCAACAGCGAACACACACACGCACAAGTGCGTAAGCTACCGACGCACGAGACGTGGAGAGTCGGCTCATGCGTATAGACCAGCGGGGAAGGCGAGGGGATGCAATTCGGCAAGTAACGGAGAGCGGCCTCTCCACTGTATGTAACATGTTCAAAGCAGAGGTTTGAGAAGCGCTGGAATTGTGGGCGCTAAATTTGAATTATATATATAAGTATATATATAATATAATATTAGTTCATAATTATTTCTAAGTTATATATATAGTTATTGGGATATATTAGTTCTTAGGTACACTGAAGATATGGAAAAGGGCGGGAAACTAGTAATAAGTCAAACATTGTTAAGTAGTATATAAGGGTGGATGTTGGCAGAGTTAGAGAGCAAAGAGTGTAGCTGAGAGGCGTATGCGTGATTTCACCATGCATAGCAACAGGAGAGTTGCGTTGCGGGATCGGCCGAGAAGGCCGAAGATAAAAGAAAGTTTTGGGCGGCAAAAGTTGGCGCGCGGAAAAGTACTGGCAACGGTACATAATTTCACCACGCATCCCGAAGGGTCAAGATGCCTATAAATAGACACGGCTGAGACACAGAGGATAGTCAGTGAAGTATCGGCAGTGAAGTATCAGTGTGAAGAGTCAGCAGACAGAAGAGCCTGGGTACTGTATTCCACCCACGCATCCCGAGGGTCAAGATGCCTATATATAGACACGGCTGAGACGCGAAGGAGGCGGTGAGGAAGTACCAGGCGGAAAGGGAAGAAACAAGCGAAGTATCAATCAGAAAGCGAAGTAACAATCAAAAAGTGATGTATTAATCAGAAAGCGAAGTAACAATCAAAAAGTGATGTATTAATCAGAAAGCGAAGTAACAATCAAAAAGCGATGTATTAATCAGAAAGCGAAGATCAGTTGGAAAGCGAAGGAAACAAGCGAAGTGTCACTTGGACCAGTAAGGTGCAAGTGAAATCAACAAGTGAAGGTTCAATAAGTGAAGTACATAAGCGAGGACATCGAAGCGAAACGCAAGTGAAGAAACAAAAGCGAAGACGTGCCAAGTCAGATCGATAGAAGGATATCCATCTGTATCCTGGCTACAAGTGAAGATTTAAAGTCAGAATCGTTTTTGGTGGCAAGTAGGAAAACTAGGAGTTATTCCTAGCAAAGTATTAAAAACTAGGAGCAAATCCTATCAGATCACAAGACTAGGAGCTATTCCTAGCGGATCATAAAACGACTAGGAGTTATTCCTAGCAAGATTAAAAGACTAGGAGCTATTCCTAGCAAAGCATTGAAGACTAGGAGCTATTCCTAGCAGTTTTGTGAAGACTAGGAGTATTCCTAGCACAGTTAAGGAAGACCAGGAGTATTCCTGGCATAGTGGGAAAAGACTAGGAGTATTCCTAGCAGAATAACAGGAGCGTAGCAGACGACAGTGTAGATAGGCAAGACCAGGAGTCATCCTGGCAGTAGGAACACTTGCCACAGCCAAAAACAATCTGTCGATAAGTTTTCATGCGTGCCAGCGGTGCAGAGTGGATTTCACAATTGCCACCAACACAAAGCTAACAGCCCATGCAGAAGCTCTCTGGCCATACTAACATCCACCAATCAAAACGACAATAAAATTATAACGTTGTATTAAAAGAAAACAAACTGCATCTTCTCATTTCACCAGCGCACAAAATAAATTTGTTGTGTCGTACCCCTACACCTGAAATCCGGCTCTGCCGCAAGTAAGGACCAAAAAGGATCGTTACAATGTTCTGGTTTTGATTATCATTATTGAATTGACTACAATCAGCTTTATCTGCTTGGACATGATCAATGCTCATTTTTGAAACATGGCTTTGTTGGCTTGTACAGTTTTGATTTGAATTTAAATTTTGTGTTCCTGATCGAAAGTTTCCTGAATTAGATTTTACATTTTGGTAATTGTTATTATGTTTAGCATTTTGATCTTGGTTACTATAATTTGATTTGTGAGATCGGTCTCTTTGATTATTTGTATTATTACTTTGATATTGATAGTTTTGATTTTCCGTTTTGTTCGATTTTTCGTTACATTGCGAAAATTTTTGTTTATTATTTTGAGTTCTAACACGACCTTCTTCTTACAACATGTAGAGCTGCGCCTTGGATTTTGTTGAGGATGACACGGCGAAAGACGTAGACTCCTGCAGTAGATGTGTTGAGGTAATAGTGAAAATATCATCTCCACTTTAGGAATAAATGATGATAGAGCCCTTGAGTTGTCTCCTCTGTACTCGTGAATGTGGTGGGCATCCTTAAGGATCTCTCCAAACGATAAGGTGAACTCGTTTGCCATCGCTACCAAAGAAATAGTAGCCGCTGTAGTTCTTTAGAGCAAGGGTGGGCAGCCAAACTTGGGAAGTGAGCCCGACAACAAATTTTACAACAAACAACATTCGCGACCTTTTTCTCTGCTTGTGCGTCCCTCAGTTCAGTGTGCGTCCCGCATTTACTTGTGCGTCCCTCTACCAACGAACTCGCACATTTATGACCGTTCCTCGAGATCGAGAACTTTTTCTTCTTACCCCTCCCTCAGTTGCTTGTGCGTCCCTCTGTCTAGAAACTCGCACATTTATGACCCTTTCCCGAGCTCGAGATCTTTGCTTGTGCGTCCCTCAGATGAATGTGCGTCCCGCAATTGCTTGTGCGTCCCTCTGTCTACAAACTCGCACTTTTATGACCTCTGCTCGGACTCGCGATCGCGACCTTTTTCGCTGCTTGTGCGTCCCGCACTTAAATGTGCGTCCCGCAGTTGCTTGTGCGTCCCTTTGTCCACGAACTCGCACATTTATGACCTCTGCCGCAAAAATAACGGAAAGAGCTCGGTGAGCCAAAAGAGCCACTACGTGCCCACCCTTGCTTTAGAGCTTACCAAGAAAAAATACTAACAGAACTAGTTCTATTAGTTTCCGTCGCCAATCGATAACAATCGCTCTTAAGAACTTGTGATCGAACAAGTTGTTTGCTCCGGGGTACTTGTGTATGTGTATGTGTATTTTATGATTTAAACACACAGACACACATGCATACAGAAAATACCGTTTCAAATGCCGACACGCTGCATAAAAATTGCACAAGATGTTTTCAGGTTAAACACGAGTTTGTACGGAATGCAGTAAATATCCGATGTAGAAAAACACTTAGTTGGTTTTTATTCGTCTGTACACACTTTTGCGAATCTCTTTGTCAAAGCCAGTGTGTTATGTGTCTTTTGCACACCGTTGGTATGTATGAAATTACATACAAGCACGAATTCCCACAAAATGCACTTAAGTGGGTTTAATGTTTTTAGGTTACTCCGTCGACTGCGCCAGTTTTGTTAACAGTGATCTGTTAACATTTAATTAAATAAATTTATATTTTATTTCTTTCGTTTTAATTGTGTAAATCTAATTGTTTATTTTTCAGTACTTCACTCGTTCACATTCGTTCAAGAAGTGAGCTCAAAAGCTTTCTCATGGTTGACATAGAGCTTTTGAGCTTTTATTTCTAGATCGAGCTAGTTAAATGTAGATGAAGAGAGAGAAAGAGAACTTCGACTACATAACTCGCGTGTATCATTTCCGCTGCGAGGGCCGTTCGATAACTACGCTGTTAACTACTCCCGCCTTAAAGTCGGTGCCGTCCTTGTTGAATCATGCCTATGCAACAGAGGGTGAGAACGATGGCTATACCAGTTATGAGCCAGACATTGGTTGTTCCTCCCTAGGTTACGTCGTCTCTCAGCTGCCTAATCATTCAAGACTATGCTTATTCATTTGAGATTGATTCGGTAATATTCAGGAGCGGGGAGATGCCGCAATGCCAGGCTTCTTTTTTAGCACTCGATTATAGTTGAAGATAATGGTCTCATTTATGGCCGTCTCACGTTCAAATGTGATGAGGCAGGTGCCCTTGGTGGTAATTATGGGCCCGTCGTCCACTCTGACTCTGGCAAGTCGTTGATGATGACAGTACCTTCGTCCACGATCGTGATTGGCTCTAGGTGATCATATTGTGTGAGACACGTTGCTGATTCTCCTGAGTGTAACCCGTTTGCACAGATTTCATACAATGATTTTTTGCAAAAAGTTACATAGTTGGTCGTGGCGCACTCTGTTAACCGTTGAACTCGACCGACGCACTCAGCTACCACATCATCACGCAATTGTAGGACAGTGTTGTTATGGGCTACTGGGAATAACATAACTTTTTTATAAACATTTTTTACATTAGGATATTTGACAATTATATGCACTATGTTATCTGATTGGAATACACAGGGCGATTAAAGAATCGACGACAAAATAGTAAATGTAGGAAAGGAGAAATATTTGAAGCCTATACTATACTTAATTAAAATAGTAAGAATAGGAGAAATATTTGAAGTTTAAGTTAATTAGAATAGGTAGGCTATGAGAAATATTTAAAGTTGTGGTTAATTAGAGTAGGTAGAATAGGAGAAATAATTGAAGTTTAGGTTAAGTAGAATGATTGGAGTAGTAAGTTTAGAAAAAATTGTTGAAGTTTAGATAAGTAAGTAAGTTATATAAAAATTACTACGATAAGCGAAAAGATGCAGACGATTTGTCACAATGTCAGAAAAGATGCCTACTGTATCGCCAAGAAAGAAAAGATGCCAACAATGGAAATACACGTAAAAGATGCAAGTCAGGCCATAATTAAGAAAAAAAAATAAGTTAGTGGAAAATGAAGCAAAGCAAGTCGTCCCTGCCGACTTTGAGTATACCCTGTACCAAGTAGAGGAACTTTTGTAAGGAAGTTTTTAAGCCTGGGTACAAATCTCACTCTATCCAGGGCCTTTACTTACAGAAAATTTATAAGTAAATCTCGAGACCTCTGGACTTTAAATTAACCTAGACAAATGTGGGGAATAATTATTTATTTGACATGACAAAGGGAGAGAAAGGGGGAGGGATAAGAATTAAAGACATAAAGGCAAGGGTCAATGTTCGATTATAATTTTATTTCTAATTCAGATATTTCCATTTTTTTTTTTTGTTTTATTGCCTAATCTACCTAACATCACACTGTCCTATGAAAACAACAGGGATAAAAGTTAGTAACGTAGCCTCAAGGCCGACTCACCCGAATATATTTTACCCACTCTTGGCGGTGATAAAAGTAATGGCTTTTTCCATAATTTTATTATTTTTCTTTGATTTGATTTACACTGTCGTTGCTTTTGTACCACTGTCACTGTGTCTTTGGGCTCCATGTGTTCACCTGTTTTGTTCTTGTTTTTCATTGTCTGTATTATTTGATTTTTCACTTGCCGATAATTTTATTTTACATGTTAACTCTCCGGCGGCCAGAAACTAAGTGATCTTGCCATTATTTCTAACCCTTGTCTTTGCCCTAGTTTTTAACATTCTAAGCTTTCGACGCAGCTGCGGGAAATGCGTGGCGCGTTTTGACTGGCTACTGATGAATCACCGTTATCCTACGAGCTTTTGGCGTACGTGACCAAACGTCTTAGCTTAGCTATGCTGGCGCCGACTGTACCGGTGCGTCGGCGTCGCTGGCTATTGAAATGCGAAGGAGAGAGAAACAAAAGAAATAAAAAATAATTGCTCTCTTGTTAGAAACTGTAACCTAATGATGGAATAGAAAACAATTGCTCTCTATCTTGCTAGAAACTGTAACCTAATGTTGAACTAATCCCCTTTAGTAATTAGGGCATATCGATTCTGAGGGTTAGCTTGTATATATATATTAATGAATGAGAAAAATAAAAACATGAATTTGTGATTCTTCACACTTTATAAAATCAAACTCCCTCGAATTAGCCATTAATTCAAACTAAAATATTTCTCACAAGCTGCAGCAACGAACGCAACATATCTCGCTCACACTTACTACGCAATGTCGCACTGAGCATTTCAGTACAAATTGTACAAGGATATATCTTCGATATTTGTTGTCCGATTTTAACGAAATTTGGTCAGCAGATACCTTTTGGCCATATCCACGACTGTGATTGGCCCCAGGTGACTGGGTTGTGTGTGACATGTTGCTGATTCTCCTGACCCAAATGGTCTATTAACGGTTGAACTCGACCGGCGCACTCAGCTAGCGAGATAGCATGCGTTCGTTGCTGCCGCTTGGGAGAAAAATTTTAGTTTAAATTATTGGCGAATTCGACGAGTTTGATTTTATAAAGCTTCTTTAATTGGTACAGGGTATACTCAAAGTCGGGATGACTTGCTTGCTTCATTTTTTCTGTATATTTATATGCACGTGTCATTTATTTATGTAAAATATTTTTTCTTATTTGATGGTGATCAGCGATTGACGTCGCATTCCAATACATAAATGATTTTTATGTTGCAAATATCTTTATTAATTTTTTTTTTTTTTTTTTTTTGTTTTTTTTATGTATATATTGCCTTTGTACTCATTAGCAGTGATCAGCGATTGACGCCGCATTCGAGTACATAAACCACTTCTGTGTTGCACAAATTATTTATCTTTACTCTTCTTTTTTCCCTTTTTTTGCACATTCATATATATTGTTCTAGTATGTGCCGACGGTGATCAGCGTTTGATATCCGTGGCTCATACATAAGTGATTTGTTGTTGCACATTTTATTTATCAAGATTTGAAATTGTTGTGATTATTTACTTTTCTAATGATTCTTGTTTTCATTTCCATTTGTTAATCAAATTTTCCTTTTTTTCTATTTTTTTTTTTTTTTCTAAAATGATATTTGTTTTCTTTTTACCACTTTTTTTTTTGCACTGCCATGGGTACTACTTACATTGTTATGAAAATTGTATATTTTAAAGGCATCGTATGGTTGACTACCAGCTGCGCCAGTTATGTCCTTGCTTAATATGGTCCTTGGTAAATAAAAAAGTCAAAGACGTCTGATTCGCTTCAGTCTGAATTATCAACTGAATGTCTTTTATTTCATTTTGTTTATATGGAACCTTCGCAGAGGCTCTGGGTTAGTATGCGAGAATTCGCTGAATCGGCATTCTCAATAATCTTATACTATGTTGCCTACGCAGAGGCTTTTTGGTTAGTACTAGGAAAATATTATGTACATATAAGATTATATGTATTGTTCCCTGTATGTGAAACCCGTTGTGTCGGCATTCTGCCGGATGTTGATTTCAGCAGAAAGGTGTTGCAACAGTTATGTCTGGGTTGATTGACATTAGTGGGCCATGGGTGTTGCTCGAGATGGTTTAGGTGGGGGTAGAATATTACCCTTATCGGTAACTCATCCCCCTTTAAGATGGAACGACGGCCACAACGAAGGTACAGGAACCGAGTGCTGGATAGGAGTGACAGTGGGACTTAGGGTAGTGGGCGTCTCAGCTCTCCTGCAAACGAAGGCCACACCCGTCATGCCGACTGCCGTGGTGAAGATCGGCAACAGCCGGAAAGAGTCCGAGACGCGCGTCCTCCTTGACGCATGTTCGCCCCAAAGCCGCATCAATGGTTCCTTTGCGTCCGCCTTGGGGTTGGGTACCTTTCGAGTGGGCAAAGATGAGGCCTGCCTTGCGACCATCCGGTCCAGGACGGATCCCAACTTCCGAAGGGAAGTCGTCCTCAAGGTGGAAACTGACCTCCGGATCCACACTCCCATCCGGGAGATACCCGACGGGGTAAAAAAGAACTTCGCCACGCTAATGCTAGCGGATCCGGCATTCCACCGCCCGGCCTCTGTGTCCGTCGTGCTCGGGGCTGACCTCTATCCTGAGGTCATCCAGCCAGGATGCGTTCCTGGCCATAGCGGACTCCCCGCGGCCCAGAGCACCGTCTTTGGATGGATCCTCTCCGGCTCCTGAGCCACCTAGGCGATCCAGAACGCTGCCGCGCCCCATCCTTAGCAGTCCAGCCGGGCTATTGCAATTCGTTGCAAGGCGGGCGGTATGTTCACGCCAGAAAGGGGTGACCAGCGGGTGAGGAGCGAAAGGCGGCGAATTCGGACACAGACGGTCACACCTGAGATGATATGGAGTTTTGGGATGGAGAACTCCATCTTGGGTTAGTTCGTTCTTTGATTTCAATTCGTATACCCGTACACCCGTACACTTTTCAAACACTTAAAACTCTCAAATCTCTTGTAACGCCAAGTGGCCAACCTATCTAGTGTATCTTAATATATAATAAAGCTTGTGTTAATCAAACGAAGTTCACGCGTCGTGGTAATTATTATTGGAATATATTGAAAGGTGGTCAGCCTACTGAAGCCCTTCGCCCCCCTACAAACAATATGTTTAAACCTGATCCTAGATTCTTCTTGAAATTGTATGTTAAGCTTTGACTCCTTTTGAAGTTTCGACAAATCTTTATCTATTCTTGCCTCATTGTCTGCGTCCATGTTACCCGAGACGATTTTAACTATGTTTTCTAGTCCGTTGATAAGTCCCCTCTTAGTTTTGTTATTGTGGGGAAATAAAACTTTTAATTTTTCAAGAAACTTGTAAGGTACCTTCTTCGGCCTGGGTACAATTCTCAGTCTTATGGGGTCCACATACAAGACATTTATTTGTTGCCGAGACCCTAAACTAACGCGACGTGGTTTGGTCGTTGCTTCGTTCCGCCTCTTGACCCGAAAGCATTATCCAGCAGGAGTATGGTCCACGCCTGAATAACGCAGCTCGATTTGGTGGGAGGGAGATCCACTTCCAAAATCGAACGGGTCCCTGTTGAAGGGGAAAGCGGGGCAAGTATCAACGCGAAAGGCGTAGCTTACGATCACAATTTATTTTTATTTTTTTTTTTCCTTTAAAAACAAAAAAACCATAATTTAATTCCCCTTTTCTTTTGTAATTGCCTTTCACATTTTTATTATTTTTATTCGGTTAGTATTTACTTTCGTACTTTTAAATTAAACAAAATACCGTGGTCTAACTTGCCGCACCTTGGCCGTATCGGACTAGACAAAACAACAAAAGGATTTTTTTTTCTTACCGCTTCACTTTGACCACTTATTATTTTCCAAGGAAAAAAAAACAAAAAAAAAACTTTATTTCTCTTTTTCGTAATTCCACGGAATTCGATTTGGCGTTTTACTTTTTCTTGTTTTACCATACTATTTTTATGCTTCCACTCTCAACTGTGGCGGTCACTTACTAACTCATTCCGCCGCCACGCTTGCGCCCAAGAAAACTTTTATTTCAAAATTGAGTAACTTCGCCGCTGATCATATTGGCTTCTCGTAATCGTTTTTAGTTCAAACCGACCCGGGATCTAAACCACCCATAAAAATTGGCGCGCAAACATTTAAATTCAAATTCCCAACGGACCTTCAATGGCCGAGTATTTATATTGTAAGGAAGTTTTCCCGGCCGGGGTACATCTCCCAGTCTCCCCAGGGCCTTTCCTACACAGAAAATTTATGTAAGAAACCCGGACTTGATGACGGAGGAAAGGGAGCAGAGCCATATCCCTAGTTGGCTTGCTCTAATCGATGATTGCTTTAACTATACCTAACAGAGGAGGTAAAAGGGAAAGGAGTAGGGTGATCGACGTCTACTAAACGATTAACAAACACAAGGGAAGGGTATCAAGCCGACTAGGGTGTCACCCAGACATCGGCTTGAGAAACAAACACGTTGGGATTAGCCCAGGCAATTCAACCAGGTCAAGTAGGGTGTCACCCGGACCTTGGCCTGTTTGAATTATCCAGTTGCGACTCGTTGGATAATTCCTATTATTTAAGTCAACTAGGGTGTTACCCGGACATTGGCTTAAATAAAATAGGAATTATCCAGAATCGCTACAAGTACAAACAAACTACTAATGGCCCAAGAATCTTCATCAGATCAATTAGGGTGTCACCCGGACATTGGTCTGATAAAGTTCCTAGTCGGGTAGCACTAGACAAATCATATTATCTTAGTCAATTAGGGTGTCACCCGGACATTGACTAAGATTAATATGATTTACATGGCTCCCTACATAAAATACAAATACTACAAAACACACACTACATGCAAGTACAGTACGTAGACATTGAGATAATGGAGGGAACTAAAATGACAGGATGTAATGTTGAGGATAAATCATTAAGACTGGTTTTGAGATTCGGGGTCAAACATTATAAAGTTTATTAATGTCCCTCGGACCTAAATACTACTTATATCTAACCTGATATTGATTTACCACACTTGACCTAATAATCTGGGAGGGGTAGCCCTGTTGGCCACTGATTGGACTCACCCGCTGTACACACCCTTGTTTAGCTCTGTTTCCAATGATTGTGTTTAATTTGGCGTCTCTATGGTCTTATGGATTACCGAAAAAGGTATTTTGAGATTATTATATTAGCTGTAGGGGACACTTTAGTTCTGCTCGATATGTTTATCCACGCACTGCACTTTATTTGTTTTCAACTTATCTGTTGCTCGGTCCTAGCTCAACTGAACTGTCGATTTAACTTTCGACAGCCCTTGGCCTTTGATTTTGGTCGCTGACGCCGGCAGCGACCAATCAAAAATTGCCAACACATTTTGGCGATGACGCGATCGATGCATTTACCGTAACGCATGCGTAGCTTGGGCCTCTAGAAGTTTCTAGAACAAAAGAAACTGCGCAATATCTCTGTCGTCTTCATTCGCAAGTCCCGTTGCAATTCCTATTGCTACATACATATATATGGCGTGACATGCGCATACATATATGCATAGAAACATACATATATATATGGCGTGACATGCGTACATATGTATATAGGCGGCAATAGAAACTGCGCAGTAGCAACTGGCGACTTTTGGGCAAGTCCCGTTGCATTGCTTGTTTCATTTCTTTGGTGGCCCGATGTATGTGTATGTATGTGTGTGTGTACTGGCGGTGGTGGCGATTTAGAGATGCTCTAAGGGAACTAGTTCTACTAATAAAAATACTATCAACAAGTCAGAGAATAAACTTATAATGACTTTATGAACTTAATACTAATTAAACTAGAGATAATAATAAGGAAATGAATATATATATATCCCCTTCATTGGGGCGAAGCTTTGAAAAGTGCTTCGTCACAATATATTTAAAAAAAAAAAAACCAATTCCTTAAACCTAGATGCCTCCAGTGGCTGAGTATAATGTATAATGATAAATGTGCGGCGTGACATTTTCACGTCGTCGCCCCCCCTTTCTTCCGCAGCGTGCCCGTCGGTTTGTGCTGCCGCGGGACAACGCCCTCCTTTGGATCAAGGCTAAATTCGTCGCAGGCATAGGTCGCAGTTCCGGGGGCACCACCCAATTCGCAGGCACTTCAACCTGCCGATCGGCCGTTGTGGGCATGTCGATCTCGGATGGGGCCGGAGTTTCTTCATCGAAATGGAGGGCGATTTCGTCTACCCATCCCTGTTGGTCTTCATCACCCAAAACGCTGTCCAGCACGTTCTCCTCCCACTCTGTAAGAGGCTCGTTCGTTGGGGTTGTCGACCCAACTCGAGGGACTATGGCATGATCGGCTTCAGCGGCATCCTCAGTGGCGAGTGAACCGGTGAGATGGTCCGAACGTGCGCCCTCCAAAATGGGCTCCTTAATGGGATATTCCACCCTCTCCACGGCCCGGAAGCCGGTGGAGCGATCTGATTGGGACGGAACGTGGCATTGTTCCGTTAGGAAGGGTTCCTCCACGTATGGCTCTTCAGCCCGCATCTCCGGAGCTTGGATGATGACGGTGGTGAGCTCGGCTCTCATGCAAACGACGCAACCATCCCGTCGGTATGCGAAGTTCTCTTCGCCATGGAATACGAAGTGGCGATATCCCGGAGGACTCGGGGGTTCTTCGTCTTCAGATGCATTACGAGGGGCTTCGTCGGATTCTTCGTATGGATCAAACCCGCTGGCGCACTGCGAAGATGCATCATATTCCGGAGATTCCGGCTCGTACGACGAAAATAGCGAGTCTGGAGTCCGACTGTTCGCTGGGAAGGGCACGGTATCCGAAGAGCTGTCTCTATCACTATAATTTCATCCATCTGTGAAGTAGGAGATGGGTTACCCTTTCTGTTACTTCTTCCCTATCCTCTTTTTACCTAAGGTGCGGCTTACATTGTTGAGGTCAGAAGATTAAAATTATGGTACATTAACAAACTTAAAATCTAACTTAAGGGAAGCCGATCCATTCGACTTATTCGTCCTCTGGGGTTTCTTCATGCACTTCGTCTTCATCTTCGAGAGAGGACCGGTCGAGATAGGGCTTAACTTGTGAGACGTGAGCGAGTTAGCATCTTTCCGGCTGGTTTGACCTGAGGACTCTTGTACTTTTGGCAAGATTCACACCCTCGCACATATTTAGATATATCGCGTAACATGCCTGGCCAATAATAACGTTGCATCGCTTATGTCACTGTTTTCCTTATGCCCAGATGTCCGGCAGAGGGGACATCGTGGCACTCTTGCAATATCCTTATTCGATCCTCACTGGCGACGCACAACTTCCACGGAAATTGGTCATCATCATTTGCTCGATGTCCCATATTTCGATACAGCTGACTATTTTCTTGCGCGTAATCGTCGTATTTCTCGGGTTCCTCCTTTACTCTGGTCATCATACGACTTATCCATTTACATTCGGGGGCCGCGGCGCGAATCTGTCGGAAGGCTTCTCGGGGTTGTCTTGAGAGGGTGTCTGCTAGTACGTTCAATTGACCTTTCCGATACCGGATGTCGAATTGGTACTGTTGCAACTCCAGGGCCCAACCTGCTACCCGTCCTGATGGCGATTGAATCGAGTTGAGCCATCGTAACGCCATATGGTCGGTAATCACCTCAAAGCGGTATCCTTCCAGGAAGCATCGCATCTTCCGAATGGCCCAGACAACGGCCAACCATTCCTTTTCTGTAGTAGTATAGTTTTCTTCAGCCGCTATAAAACGACGGCTGGCATAAGCAATCACCCGTTTATGTCCATCTATCTCCTAAATTAGAACTGCTCCTAAACCGACATCGCTGGCATCCGTTTGTAGGACGAACTTCTGCCTAAAGTCCGGGCACGCTAAGACTGGGGCTGAGGTGAGGCATTCTTTGAGTTTGTAAAAGCTTTCTCCTGTTCGGTTCCCCAGCTCCTTAACTTCTCCAAGATATGGTGTATTCGGGGTACGGGATAGGCATCTTTTACTGAATTGGCATTGAGTTGCCTATAGTCGACACACATTCGCCATTTTCCATTTTTATTCTTTACTAGAACGATTGGTGCGCTGTGTGGACTGTGTGAGGGTTCGATGGCGTCCTCTTGAAGTAGTTCCTGAATCTGGGTATCAATTACCTTTTGCATGGCCGGGTTCTTAGGAAAATATCTTTGCTTCATAGCTTTATTTTCGTTCAAATGTAATGTTCCGCTATATTAGTTAATCCCGAAAGCTTATCAAACTTGGCTAACTCAGCCTCTAGAGCCTCGGCAGCCAACTCTTCCGGCGTCTTCTTTTTCCGCATCAAGGGGTTGGGCTCTTCCTGCGGTGCCGCTTCAACGATTTCGTCTTTCTTCTTGATATCGTACTTTTCGCGTATTTCCTGCCTCATCTTTTTACGCTCCTCCTCCATTTTCCGGTGCTTCTCCATGCGTCGCTCTTCAGCCTCACGTATGGTATCCTGACGCTCTCTCCTCCTTCTCATTATTTGTATCCGCTTCGATCTGCTTGAATACTTCTGTCCTTTTTTGAATTCCATGGGTCGATTCTTGTTTGCTCTCCTTTCCTTGTTTACTCTCCGTTCCTCGTTTGCGCCTTGTACATAAAGTGTTCTTCGTTCCAATTTCACTGTCTTTCCCTCGGTAATGTTTCCGGGGGACATTGGACATAGTTGGTACGTCTACCTTAAGAGTCCGTGAGGGTGCATTATCTCCTTGTAGTCTCTGATCCGCTCGCGCGAGATCGTTCACTGTCACCTCATTAGGTTAATGTTTTGGTATTTCCGTGACCTGTAACTCTGGAGTATTCGACGTAGGCGTCTCCCTCGGTCGGGTATCCTCCTCCTTCTTCGTTTCCTTATGTAGTATCAAAGAAGCCTGACCTATCTAAATCCGGGTCTCCATGGCTTGCAAAAAGTCCATGCCTAAAATTACGGGGTCCAACATAGTAGGCATCACCAGAAATGGCATGATAACGCTCTTTCCAGCCAACTGAACTCTAATCCGCAATAGCCGTATAATTTCCATTTTGGATCCATTAGCCAGGGAAACGGTAGTGCGTATGTCCAGCCATTCTCCGACATCTGCGACTGCCTGTGCCAATTCTCCACAAATAAAAGTTCTCGTGGCTCCTGTATCCAATGTAGCCGTAGCTACGAGACCTCCTACCTGTATACGAGCCACCACCCTTCCGCCGATCTCCAGCAAGTTGGTATCTATTGTCTGGGCGCTAATGTGGTGGTCGCTTCCCTGGAAGGACCTCTGTCGTTTCCCGCTAGACTTCGTCGGCAACATTCGAACGACGTCACATTTCTTCGACCACATTCCCAACAGAATTTGACGGATTCGTTGCGACACTCGACTCATGTGATCCAACCGTCCACAGCGATGACATGCACGGCGTACATCCGCAATCGGTTCGGATCCGGGTCCTGTCGAGTTATTTACTGTAGAGAGAGAGTGGTGAGGTTCCGGCCTTGGACCAGAATCTCTAAAAGGGTTACGTTGAGGAGAGGAAGTGGGATAACGGGGCCGAGGAGCCTCGATTCTCGCCTGCTACGAACGTGACATTTCCTGACGTTTTACATTTTCATATTCCGTAGCCATCTTAGTAAGCTCACTCAATGTATGGAACTCGTGCCTGCGTACGTAGAGACGATATTCCAGGGAAGAGTTTTCGTATATCCGATACAACTCTTGTGTCGGGCCGTAGCCCGCATGGTGCATAAGTGTTCTTAACTCAATAACGTAGTCCTTAAATGATTCTCCTTTCCATTGAGTGCGCTCTCTTATCTGGTCTTCTAGCCTTTCAAAGTAGTGGGGGGTCAAGAAGAAGCTTAGGAATTATTTCCTAAACGCGTTCCACTTGGCGTCATGTAACCTACTGGTTCGGAACCACCAAGCCTTGCACGTGAACACTTCTGACATCGTTCGGGGAATTCGTTCCCGGTCGAGGCCGTAAGTCTCGACTTTCTCCAATATTTCCTCTATGAAGGACAAAGGATCCTCCGAACCATCACAACGTAATCCCCACTTACGGACGCGATCAGGGAGACTAGAATAAGGCTCCGAAATTATAGGGGGCGATCGGGGGGTCGCAAGATTCTCTCTGGTCATATCTTCAAAATGAACCGCTCGATTTGTTCTTCCGGGACTTACTCCCGGCGTACGGACATTAAGTCGTCCGTCCCATTCCGGCGTCAAAAATCCTGTTCCCGCTGGTGGCAATTCTCTGTTTCCTTCCCGGGGCGATCAGGGGCCCTTATTCTCTGGGCTGCTCTACTATAACACACCTCAAGTTCGGAGAGACGCATCCAAACAGTTTTTGGGAGCTCTTGTGTCGCCGTCCAAGACACGAAATTTTTACGGGCGTCTTCAACGCGGCATTCAGCGTTAAAGCAAAATTCACTCGCCAAGGAGGCCAACTCATCTTTGCGTCGGGTATAAATCCAACGAACGCCTACCCCTGGATGATTCTTAATTTTGACGACTGTTTCGTACTCACCAGTATCTTCACATTGACACGGTTCGTCATTTGACGCCATCATTTTGATTCCTTTCCAGCTTTTCTCTTTCTATCGTATTTTATTTATTTTTGCACGCGGCGAATACGACACGTGATTTTAAACGATTGCGCCACTTATTATTTTCCAAGGAAAAAAAAAAAAAAAAAAAAACTTTATTTCTCTTTTTGGTAATTCCACGGAATTCGATTTGACGTTTTACTTTAAACTAAACTTTAAGTAAACTTTTGTTTCGAAATTGAGTAACTTCGCCGCTGATCATATTGGCTTCTCGTAATCGTTTTTAGTTCAAATCGACCCGGGATCTAAACCACCCCTAAAAACCAATTCCTTAAACCTAGATGCCTCCAGTGGCTGAGTATAATGTATAATGATAAATGTGCGGCGTGTCATTTTCACGTCGTCACAACCTGTCCCATTTTTATACCCTGTACCCATAGGGTAAAAAGGTATATTAAGGTAAAATGTATGTAACAGGCAGAAGGAAGCATTTCCGACCCCATAAAGTATATATATTCTTGATCAGCATCAACAGCCGAGTCGATTAAGACATGACCGTCTGTCCATCCGTATGAACACGTGGATCTCAGCATCCATGTAGTGTCTGCGCAGATCAAGTTTGTTTCAAATTTTTGCCACGCCCACTTCCGCCCCCGCAATTTAGGAAAAACGAATTACTATAGTTATATTAAAGGTAGCGTATTTTTATTTCGCACACCCAATAATGTGGCTAAAAGGTATCAGTACATTTTGTACTGAAACGTCCAGTGCGACATTGCGTAGTAAGTGTCGCTTGTGAGGAGAATTTTAGTTTGAATTAATGGCAAATTTTAAGGAGTTTGACTTAATACAGTTACTCTACTTGGTACAGGGTATACTCAAAGTCGGCAGAGACGACTTGCTTGCTTGATTTCTTTTGCTGCCTCTTCAATTGGTTTAATTGGATTACATGATTTGTGGTTCTAAATGACTCCAGGTTGACCTTTATTAGAGGTTGGTCCTTGTCCAAAATGTCAAGTATGAGATGTTGTCCGTACCCTAGTGTCAGCCTGTAAGAATTTACTGTAGGTAGCGGTTAATAAGAAAATTCCAGAATCAAGCGGTGCGTTTATGTGTCGGTTGCTATTTTAGTTGCTTTTCTTATTTTTTGTTTGTGTAGCTTCTGTCTTTCTGCTGTTAGTACAGTAGTGCCGTTGTCAACTAGCACTTTGTGTTTGCTGTTAGTTCGCGGAGTTAGTTTATTTCGCCTATTTTCTTTTCTGAGGATTAAGTTACCTGTAGGTATTATTCTTTTTTCGTTTAATTTCTCTGTTCTACTACGCGTCGAGGCTTCCATATTTAGTTAACCCGCGGAGTAAATATGAGAACGGAATTCGTTAGGTTTTGTTCGTTATTGAGTTTCACAGTTTGGTCGAAAATATGTGTTCTTCCGCTAAATAATTCGAAGGGTGTGTGATTAGTGCTCGAATGGATAGCAATATTGTAAGTAATAATTGCTTCATCGAGGATTTCGTCGTGTTCTTGAGGTAACTTTAACTCTTTTCTTTTGTTAAAAATTACCCTATATATTTCCGTCAATGTAGAATGTAGCCGTTCGACTGTGGAGTTACTACTTTATTGTTGAAAAGATGTAACGTGCAGTTCTATATTATATTGTTCCAGGAATTTTCTGAAGACTAACCCTGAGAACTCGGCACCCTGATCGAGAATGATCTTCTTTGGTAGGCCGAATTTCTTCATGAATGTTTTGAAGGCTTTTGTGAAACTGACGAAGTTTCTGTTTGTGAGTGGGTAGGCTTGAGCGAACTTTGAGAATTTATCGATTATGGTCAGATTGTAATTGTCGTTGATTGTATAAATATTAGTGTGAATGATATCTAACGGTCCGGGTATTTCGGGTATCACGAAAGGTGGTTTTTGTGGTTAACTGCCGTATTTCAGAGTTAGAAAAAATTTAGAGTCTCGTATTATTTTAGAGATTTTGTTTTTTAGATGGGGTATATAGAACTCTCGTTTAAGGTGTCGGTATGTTTCGTCTATACCTTTATGGTTGTTGTTGGTCTTTATTATGTTCTCTGTCTCGTCTGAGTTAGTTGGTTCCGAAAGACGAGACCAAACACCTGTATATTTTATACAGACCGGTGTCTGCGAAGTATTTGAAGTATGAATCTTGTATTACGGCGAATATTTCGACGGTGGTATGCACTACTAATGTCTTATTTGGTTTAAGTAAGTTTTTTAGAAATCTTGATGTATTTTCTAAGGAGAAAGATGGTTCTGAAATACAACTACGGATTTTGTGTGTGAACGGGGATGTTTTAACACATGAAGATATTGGATGTAGTTTAAATATTGTTTGCATGGTGAATGTATTTAACGGACTGGGTGAAAGTGGTATATTAGGGTTTGGTACCGGGCTGGTGTTGTTACTGCACATATTCGGTTCTATTCTGCTCAGTGCAACTGCAATGACATATTGTGAACTCTTTTTATAGACCATCAAATAGTCATATTCGGACAAGGTTAATTTCCACCGAAGGAGTTTCGGATTTTGCCCATTGAAATTTTCTAGCCAGACTAGGGGTTTGTGGTCTGTGACGATTTTGACTTTATTACCGTATATGTACGGTCGAAAATATTTTACTGCCCAGACTATGGCTAGCATTTCCTTTTCTACAGTCGAGTACCGGGTTTCTGTGTCCGAAAGCGTCCTACTTGCAAAGCAAATAGGTTTGTCGGATTTGGCAGGGCATTGTGACAGTACGGCTCCTATGGCGAAGTTACTCGCTTCTGCCGTTAGTGTAAAAAGTTTTTTGAAGTCAGGGTATTGTAGTATAGGGTCGTTTGTTAATAGTGTTTTGCAATAGTCGAATGCTTTTTTGAGCTCTGTGTCAATTTTAATCGATTTGCCTCCTTTAAGTTATCTTGTGATTGGTTTTGTAATTTTAGCAAAATCCTTTATAAATTTCCTGTAATAGCCTAGTAATCCTAGGAATGATTTTATCTGTTTGATAGTCTTGGGACACGGGAAGTCTTTAATTGCTTTTATCTTGTTTGGATTGGGTTTGATACCCTCTTGGTTGACTATATGTCCCAAGAGAAAGTTGGATTTGTTTGTTTGGATTTTTAAATTCGCTAATTGGAATTTCCGAAAGACGGCTTTAAGGTCTGACAAGTGTTTTTGGAGGGATGTGGAAAAAATTATAATATCGTCAAGGTAGACAAGACACAAGTATTCCCTATCAAGTCTCCTAGCACATTGTCCATTACCCTTTAAAATGTAGATAGTGCGTTTTTAGGCCCGAAAGGCATTCGCAGAAATTCATAGTTTCCATTCTCGACAGAAAATCCACTTGCCAGATCTATTGTGGAGAAATATTTTGCCTTTCCTATGCTATCGAGTATATCATTAATATTAGGTATGGGATATCTGTCTGCGATTGTCTTGTCGTAAAGTTTTTTACAGTCGATAACTAATCTCAACTTTTTCTCGTTTGTGGAATCGGATTTCTTTGGGACTACCCAAACGGGGGCACCCCAGGGTGAATGACTATTTTGTATTATGTTGTTGTCTAGCATATAGGCGATTTGCTTCCGAACCTCCTCCTTATGAACGTATGGGTATCTGTAGGTTTTTACGTGTATTGGTATGTTGTCTAATGTGGAGATTTGGTGCTTTACCTCGTTAGTGAAGGTAAGTGGCAACGCGTCGTCATAAAATTTTTTGCAAAGTTTTAATAACCCCTCTTTTTCTTCTTTATTTAAATGTGATGTTTGCAATGTGTTGCCTTGTTGTTTGCCTCCGAAAGGAGGTTCAGTTTGTAGTGTTATACTACGAATTTGGTCGTATGCTTTTTCGTTATATGGCATTACTTGTACTGGCTGATCAAAGCAAAGCGTTTGTTCTATGTCCGTGTCATTTGTTATTTCAAGAAAGCTTTTTCCTTCATCGGCTGTGTAAAGCCCTCCGGATATGAAAAGATTTGTGTCAATAGATGTTGTGTTGCAAAGGAAATCTCCCTTAGTGAGACTAACAGGGAGCTTGAATCGAGCTTTCGTATTGGCGTGTATATGGAAGATGTCCGATGCGTAATTGACTTCGGTTAGAATATCGAGGGAAGTGTGCTTTGTTTGGAGCTTGAATTCTCCCATATTTATATTAACCTTGAAGGTTGAAAGAAAGTCCATACCTAGGAGGCCATCGAAATATGGATGAATCACCGGGTTCGTTAAATTCTGATGGGACAGGCAATGTGATTTTTTTGTTTATGGGGTACCTTTGTAGAACAGTCGTAATTATTATTTTCTTAGTCATTTCTTTGTTAGAAAATTTGGGTCTATAAATGAAAAGGTAGATCCCGTGTCGATCATAAATTTCAATTTTTGTTTTTTTTTTTTTTTTTTTTTTTTTTTTCATTAATTGCTGATATTTTTAATGGTCATTGAAATTGAAAAAAATATATAAAACTTCGCCAGGCGGCAATTTACGCAACAAAAGATACGGACAACTGAATGAAAGGTTATGAAACGATATTGAAAAACATATGAATATTTTTAGGGGGGTTAATCTCGTGTACGAATGCCCCAAATGGAAGTGCGACGCGTTCCCACTGTGGGACGGGCCACCGAACTATGTATAAATTTGTTAATGCCCATTTTAGGCATTTGCTTCTCGAGAACCTCCATTGCGGCATCAGAGAGCATTCCGAATATGTCCAAGTATGTTAGTGAGGACATTTCTTTCAATTCGACAAAGGTTGTGGCAGAAATAAGGTAACAACGGGAAAGGGACAAATACTCCAGCATGTTAAATTTCATAATGGATGTAATAGAATTTGGTGTTAGACTATTGCAATCAGATAGATCTAGCTCCAGCAATTGTGGACAGCGTTTTTGCAAGGTGGAAACGTGTGAATCGAAAAGAACACGCCGACAACCGGCCACATTGTAGTAATTGATTTCTTAATTTTGTAATTTCGAAGAAAAGTGTACCTATTGGTAAGTCGCCGGGTGTCTTTGCAGTTCCGGTAAAATCATTGGTTCGGATTTTTTGCATGCGTATAAGCATTTTAAATTATTCTTGATGTTGTCCCATTCCAGCTTGGTTGTTTACTGCTTGGTCGGCTCTGTCCGTTATCTTGTTTCCTATAGTTCTTAGTAGTAGTTGTCCATATGGCGTCATTGGATATCATTATTAAATTCTCCTCTACACTGGTGATAATTCTGTCCAGGGTACCTGGGGTACCATCAAAGTTAGGTAGTTGCTTGACAAATGCTAGTATGTCAGTTGGGTTGAGAGTCATGTTAATGGATGTGTTTAGGGATGTGCTAGGAGTGACATTTCCTGACTGGTTCGAGGCATTGCCTGAGTCCGACATGGCTTCTGCTCTATTGGGTTATTCTTCCCTAATTTCTGGTAGACTGACACTACTCCTAAGGCCTAGTCGGGACCTGGTTTTATTTACTAAACTATTCTTTTTCATCTGTGAGGCCGAACTTGTATAGAAAATTTCTTACCCCTTTATATATTCATATATATTTTTTTGTACAGTGTGGATGTGGATAAATTATTTTCCCTCTTCTTATTTTTCCTCTTTTTTTTTTGTGTTCTTATTAACTAAAGTTTTTTAAAATGTTTTTTTTTTTTTTGTAAAGTGTAGTATTTATGTGTTGTTGTTTTCTTTTATTGTTTGAAGTTTGTAATGTATTACGTGTTGTACTTCGTATTTGCTCTACCCTCATTTGCCTGTTTACTTGGGTTTTTAGAATTGCTGATTCTAAACCATATTCTTTCTTTTTTTAGATTTGCTTATGTATGTATGTATGTATGTGTATATACCCAATGGCAGTGGTTAAATTTTGTGACATTGTATTTGTTTGTGGGGGTGGCGAGAAATTCCTTAAATAGACGGTTGCCAACAACTCTCCAATATAATTAATAAGACCGTACGCGTACTTCGGTTATACACAACACAGTTTTATTAATTGTAAATTAATGTATTTATGATGGCCAACGGACTTTGACGGTTGGCGGAACAAAAGATGAAAAATGGTTTCAAATTGGGGGCGTGCTTGCGGATTGAAGATAAAACGAACACTAACTCCTGGTATGGAGCTTTTTCCACTTGTCGTATGATCTTCAGTGTGGCCGTCCTCCTTCCAATTCGCACCTCTGTTTCAACCGCGCTCCTCTTCCGCTGTTCACCCTTTTCTGGCGTGAACATACCGCCCCCCTTGCAACAAATTGCAATAGCCCTGGTGGACTGATAGGGATGGGGAGCGGCAGCGTTCTGGAGCGCCAAGATGCTGCCGGAGCCTGGAAGGAGCCTTTGGTGATGGATCTGGGGTCGTTGTTGCTTTTTGGATCCCTAAGAGGGCGGAAGAGTTCATGTGTGCCGTCATTTCTTTGTCTTGCTGGAAGATGCAAGTTGGAATTGGTGGGTGCGACGGATGTCTGAGTGGCAAAAATAAGGCTGGGCGGACCGGATGATTTTGCCATGGGCCCGCAGAGAACCCAGCCGAAAATAGTTTCCAGGCCGAAGAGGGAGCCGCAGTTGTCCTTTTTAATCCGCTCTCCCAAAATATGGGGTAAAAGATCCACGCCGATCACCATGTCAATGGGAGAGCGTCTATGGAATAGCGGATTTGCCAAAGGAAGCTTGTTGAGGTTACCGTCCACCTCCTTGGGAAACGAACCGGAGGGTAGCGCTCCGGCTAGGTTTGGCAGGACAAAGGCTGAGGTTTCCACGTGCCGAGAGGGATCTCTGGAAGACACGAGCTGAAACTGACAGCTTCTGGGCACTGGCGGCCACACAATTGGAAATGCCGCTTATCTGGGCGTTAATGAACCAGGTTGAACATTCTTTCGGATAGAAATGTTCCTTCAGACCCGGTGTCAATTAAAGCGCGCGCAAGGAAGTTACCAATGCACCATGGCGGTGCCTAGTAGGCCTTTACGTAGGGTGGACACAAAGAAATTCTGGATGTTTTGACTGGATGTGGGTCGTTCGGTTGCTGCGCATTGGATGTCGCTATCGCGGAGGCGGGGACGCGATGTAGGAACGTGTGATGACGTTCTTTACAGATGTGGCAGCTATGGGCGCTGGGGCATTCCCGTAGTTGATGGCCGCGTGCAAAACAATTTAGGCACAACTTCTGTTGCTTGATTACAGCCGATCGATCTTGGACGGGCATGGATGTAAATTTTGGACAAAGGCGAATCGGATGGATCTCTCTGCCGCACAGCTTGCAGGAGACCAGATTGACACGGATTTGAGTGTTCAGCGCCTGAAATCTAACTTGTGGCGCCGGTCTGCGAAACGCCTTGGAAAGGGCCTGGGAGACTGGAGCGGAACGACGATCTTCCAGAGTCTCCAGAACGGGATAACGGTCGATCAGGAACCCGTTTAGGTCGGCCCACGAAGAAAGAGCTGTTTTGTTGGGGATGGACTGTTCTCATAAGGCAATAGTGGCGTAAGGCAACTTAGACGTGCAAAGTGCCACCAGGAGGACATCCCAATTGTCAGTGCTGACTCCTTAGCGTGTGAGCGTGGTCAAGCACCCTTGGATGGTAGTTTGCAGCTCCTTCAAGGCCCCACAAGTCTCATGGATAACCGTAGGGAGGTTGAAGAGTATCTTGGTCTGATTGGCCACGAGCTGCCTTTTGTTTTCAAAACGGCCCTGCAAGTTTTCCCAAGCCGCTTGGAAGCCCTCATTAGTGAGGGGTGAACTTGACACGATCGCCTTAGCCTCGCCGCGCGTTTTTGAAACGAAATGGTACAGTTTTTCCACTGGTGCCAATCTCGGGTTGTTTATGTACATGGCCGTAAAGAGATCGCGGAACGTGGGCCATTGATTGTAATCTCCCGTGAACGTGTCAACCTCACACGGAGGCAATCGGTAGCCTGGCTGTGCGTGGTGTTCACGGGAGACCTAGACGTTTTGGGGCACGGAAGTTGCTTCAGACGATTGAACTTGTTCAATACATTCTCCCAGACTGGTGCCGCACCGAACATACACCATGTATGCGTATTCATATTTAGACTTAACGGTCATTATATCGGCGCGGCTCTCATCGCTCCCATCAGCCGTAAGGACTCTGGTACATGCCATGTACTCGGACTCGATTCTGCTCCAGAGGATCTTGGTTTGATCCAAATGCATTCGCAAGGAAAATAGCGGAACGTCCCCCTCGATGGAGCCCATGGTGTTGACCTCAAAAACGGTCAGACTGTCGCAAGCGGCGATAAAATGATTAACCGACATGATGGTGGCTGCGTCGAGTAGTCGTTGAGACTCGGACCTGGTTAAAGTTCTCGACGCGGGAGCCGAAACAGTGACGCGCGGAATCGAAAGCGAGCTGGAATCGGACAGCGAGGGAGTACGTGTGGAAAACCGCTGTGGAGTAGAGCCGGGGGAGGAAGGCGATGATAGTGTGGTAGCGGAACTGGATTGGCTACGTTTTACCGTATCTGTGACGCGCAGTACCTTTACTTTGGCCGGCGGTGTGGATGGCGATACGGAACGGCGAGGCAATACGAGATGATCGGATTTGTTGCTGCTTTTAGCAGGATCAATGGGCATAATCGGAATGGAAGGATATCGTGTGGTCAAGGAATCTGACCCGAGTGGACTGAATGGGGCGGATTGAATGCCGACAAGATATATCAAAATTTAAATTAAAATGATTGATAAAATGATGATATTTGCATGCACGAAAACATACACTACATAAACATTAATATAGGAGTGAAGGCGG
Organism: Drosophila neocordata; assembly: GCA_018903615.1. Lineage (NCBI taxonomy): Eukaryota > Metazoa > Arthropoda > Insecta > Diptera > Drosophilidae > Drosophila > Drosophila neocordata. The sequence continues at coordinate 392,441 of JAEIGI010000047.1, forward strand.
AAGTGACAGGATTTAATACTGAGGGTGAAATAATTAAGGCCAGGCTTTGTGATTTGGTGTTGAACATTATAAATTTTATTAGTGGCACACTTAATTGCCGTAAACACTAGCTAAATCTAATCTGCTATTTTAACACACTCTGTCTAATAACTTTGCAATGGTACGCTTTACACCCGCTTGTTTAACTTTGTATCTGGGGAGGTTGTTTAACTTGGTATCTCGGTAGTCTTCTAAATTTCTTTGTAGCTCTGCGTTGTCTACTCCTTGTAGATGATGATTGTTATCCTTGCTGTTAGGGACACTTTACTTTAACTCTGTTTTGTGGGGGGGCGAAGAATTTCTGAAGTAGACGGTTGCCAACAAATTCCCAATATAAGTAACAGTTTTATTAACTGTAAAATAATGTATTTATGATGGCCAACGGACTTTGACGGTTGGCGGAACAAAAGATGAAAAATGGTTTCAAATTGGGAGCGTGCTTGCGGATTGAAGATAAAACGAACACTAACTCCTCCTATGGAGCTTTTTCCACTTGTCGTATGATCTTCAGTGTGGCCGTCCTCCTTCCAATTCGCACCTCTGTTTCAACCGCGCTCCTCTTCCGCTGTTCACCCTTTTCTGGCGTGAACATACCGCCCCCCTTGCAACAAATTGCAATAGCCCGGGTGAACTGATACGGATGGGGAGCGCCAAGATGCTGCCGGAGCCTGGAAGGAGCCTTTGGTGATGGATCTGGGGTGGTTGTTGCTTTTTGGATCCTTAAGAGGGCGGGAGAGTTCATGTGTGCCGTCATTTCTTTGTCTTGCTGGAAGATGCAAGTTGGAATTGGTGGGTGCGACGGATGTCTGAGTGGCAAAAATAAGGCTGGGCGGACCGGATGATTCTGCCATGGGGCCGCAGAGAACCCAGCCCAAAATAGTTTCCAGGCCGAAGAGGGAGCCGCAGATGTCCTTTTCAATCCGCTCTCCCAAAATTTGGGGTAAAAGATCCACGCCGATCACCATGTCAATGGGAGAGCGTCTATGGAATAGCGGATTTGCCAAAGGAAGCTTGTTGAGGTTACCGTCCACCTCCTTGGGAAACGAACCGGAGGGTAGCGCTCCGGCTAGGTTTGGCAGGACAAAGGCTGAGGTTTCCACGTGCCGAGAGGGATCTCTGGAAGACACGAGCTGAAACTGACAGCTTCTGGGCACTGGCGGCCACACAATTGGAAATGCCGCTTATCTGGGCGTTAATGAGACGGAACGGAGGTCTTACCAGGTTGAACATTCTTTCGGATAGAAATGTTCCTTCAGACCCGGTGTCAATTAAAGCGCGCGCAAAGAAGTTACCAATGCACCATGGCGGTGCCTAGTAGGCCTTTACGTAGGGTGGACACAAAGAAATTCTGGATGTTTTGACTGGATGTGGGTCGTTCGGTTGCTGCGCATTGGATGTCGCTATCGCGGAGGCGGGGACGCGATGTAGGAACGTGTGATGACGTTCTTTACAGATGTGGCAGCTATGGGAGCTGGGGCATTCCCGTAGTTGATGGCCGCGTGCAAAACAATTTAGGCACAACTTCTGTTGCTTGATTACAGCCGATCGATCTTGGACGGGCATGGATGTAAATTTTGGACAAAGGCGAATCGGATGGATCTCTCTGCCGCACAGCTTGCTGGAGACCTGATTGACACGGATTTGAGTGTTCAGCGCGTATTCATATTTAGACTTAACGGTCATTAAATCGGCGCGGTTTTCATCGCTCCCATCAGCCGAAAGGACTCTGGTACATGCCATGTACTCGGACTCGATTCTGCTCCAGAGGACCTTGGTTTGATCCGAATGCATTCGAGAGGCAATACGAGATGATCGGATTTGTTGCTGCTTTTAGCAGAATCGATGGGCATTATCGGAATGGAAGGATATCGTGAGGTCAAGGAATCTGACCCGAGTGGACTGTTTGGGGCGGATTGAATGCCGACAAGATATATCAAAAACGGACAAAATCAATAAATAAATAAATAAGGATATTTTTATAAAGTTTAAATGATCTTGTGATATATCGGAATAGGAAGAAAATAATGAGAATTAATGGAATTGAGAAGAACTATTGTGAGGCGTGAACAATTACTATTAGCGTTGGGTTGGAATCTTCAAGCAATATTTTTTTTTGTCACAGCTTGTTATTAAAATTGCTACTCTGCTGTAGACCAAGAAATATTGGAAGGACCTTGTCAGAACCGAATGCCTGTGCTTAAAATTGCGTTTAATTTTATTTGATAATTTAAAGAACCAGAATTGTAGCTCAGGTTGGAAGTTGGAACTAGTTACGGAACCGACGAAAGCCTTTTTTTTAAATGAATAATTTTTTCACGCACACACAAATGCCGAAACTACTCGATCGGCCCTCGGAGTTATTATTAAAATTTTCGAAAATGTAAATTAATTTTTTTTTTTTTTAATATTAATTAAATTAAATAATTTTTTTTTTTTTTTGGAATGTGGAAAAATATTTTTTTTTTTGGAAATGTGGAAAAAATATTTTTTCTGGATTAAATATTTAAATAAATTTTTTTCGAAATGTGGAAAAATAATTTTCCTTTTTTTTGATGAAATAAATTTTTCTTTTAATTTCTCCTTTTTATTCTATTAATTCTCATTAAAACTTTACTCGGAATTATTTTCTCAGCTGTGCGACTTCTTTAAATAATTGTTGCACTTTGTAATTTTAAATAAAATTAATTTTGCGCGTTTTTATTGGTTTGGACACAAAAAAGGAAACAAATTGCAAGTGCGGAAATTTTGTGCAAGTAGTGCGTGAAAATAATAGATCAAATTTGCCGCAAATTAAAATATCTATGCACCAAATAAATGTTTGCCAAAGCCGTTACACATACATATGAACATATGTATGTATATGTATGCAATTTGTAAAAAGCTTACAAGCGGAGCTTTTATGCGGTTCTCTTTGTGGTTAGTTTTTTATAGCAGTGAAACAATGCTTTGGAGCATGCTTTGGATGTAGATATGTGGAAATATATGTAAAATGTATGTGCATAGATATGTGAATATATGTGGTATATATGTATGTTAATTTTTATGCAAATTTTGTAGGAAATAATGATGCATTATTATGGAGTAGATGGCTAGGATAAGCGATCACACCAGGATAGGTAAGGCACAGGACACAATTACATGGAATGTACATACAAATTAGAGTGAAAAGTCGCTATGGAAAAAAAACGGGAAACTTTTCACTGCAGGTAAGTATGTGTATGTGTGTGCCTATTAATATATTGGAATTATAAGTTTTTCTACTTAGCAGATTCTCCACCGATGCGATGCTGGGGTCGAGAGGAAGTAAGTTACCAATGCACCATGACGGTGCCTAGTAGGCCTTTACGTAGGGTGGACACAAAGAAATTCTGGATGTTTTGACTGGATGTGGGTCGTTCGGTTGCTGCGCATTGGATGTCGCTATCGCGGAGGCGGGGACGCGATGTAGGAACGTGTGATGACGTTCTTTACAGATGTGGCAGCTATGGGCGCTGGGGCATTCCCGTAGTTGATGGCCGCGTGCAAAACAATTTAGGCACAACTTCTGTTGCTTGATTACAGCCGATCGATCTTGGACGGGCATGGATGTAAATTTTGGACAAAGGCAAATCGGACGGTTCTCTCTGCCGCACAGCTTGCAGGAGACCTGATTGACACGGATTTGAGTGTTCAGCGCCTGAAATCTAGCTTGTGGCGCCGGTCTGCGATGCTGGGGTCGAGAGGAAGTAAATCCGGCTCCAAGGACCAATGATTGTGGGGCGAAGAATTCCTTAAATAGACGGTTGCCATCAACTCTCCAATATAATTAATTAGACCGTACGCGTACTGCGGTTATACACAACACAGTTTTATTAATTGTAAATTAATGTATTTATAATGGCCAACGGACTTTTACAAACTGGGGGCGTGCTTGCGGATTGAAGATAAAACAAACACTAACTCCTCCTATGGAGATTTTTCCACTTGTCGTATGGTCTTCAGTGTGGCCGTCCTCCTTCCAATTCGCCCCTCTGTTTCAACCGCGCTCTTCTTCCGCTGTTCACCCTTTTCTGGCGTGAACAGTATTGTAAATATATTTTCTCATTTTTTTTTTGTTTTTGAGAATGGAGACAAGAATCAATTTATTTTCTATATTCCAGCAGCCTCATTTTATTAGAAGAAATTCTCTTTTTTTTTGTTGTTGTGCAGCTTACAACTCACTTTGTTTTACTTTTTATACCCTGTACCCATAGGGTAAAAGGGTATATTAAAGTCACTAAAATGTATGTAACACGCAGAAGGAAGCATTTCCGACCCCATAAAGTATATATATTCTTGATCAGCATCAACAGCCGAGTCGATTAAGACATGTCCGTCTGTCCGTCCGTCCGTCCATCCGTCTGTCCGTCTGTCCGTCCGTATGAACACGTGGATCTCAGAGACTACACGAGCTAGAGCAACCAAATTCGGTGTCAGCATTCATATAGTGTCTACGCAGATCAAGTTTGTTTCAAATTTTGCCACGCCCACTTCCGCCCCCGCAATTTAGGAAAAACGAATTACTATAGTTATATTAAAGGTAGCGTATTTTTATTTGGCACACCCATTAATATGGCCAAAAGGTATAATAATTTCGTTAAAATCGGAGAAGAAATAGCGAAGATATATGAATGTATAATTTGTACTGACATGCCTAGTGCGACACTGCGTAATTGTGAGCGAGATAGCATGCGTTCGTTGCTGCCGCTTGGGAGAAAAATTTTAGTTTAAATTATTGGCGAATTCGAGGAGTTTGATTTTATAAAGCTTCTCTAATTGGTACAGGGTATACTCAAAGTCGGCAGGGATGACTTGCTTGCTTCATTTTTTCTGTATATTTATATGCACGTGTCATTTATTTATGTAAAATATTTTTTCTTATTTGATGGTGATCAGCGATTGACGTCGCATTCCAATACATAAATGATTTTTATGTTGCAAATATCTTTATTAATTTTTTTTTTTCCTTATTTTTTTTTGTTATATATATATATGTTTTTATGTATTTCATATTCCACATGTTGCACAACATCTCTATTATGTATTTTTTTTTATGTATATATTGCTTATGTACTCATTAGCAGTGATCAGCGATTGACGCCGCATTCGAGTACATAAACCACTTCTGTGTTGCACAAATTATTTATCTTTATTCTTCTTTTTCCTTTTTTTTGCACATTCATATATATTGTTCTAGTATGTGCCGACGGTGATCAGCGTTTGATATCCGTGGCTCATACATAAGTGATTTGTTGTTGCACATTTTATTTATCAAGATTTGAAATTGTTGTGATTATTTACTTTTCTAATGATTCTTGTTTTCATTTCCATTTGTTAATCAAATTTTCCTTTTTTTCTATTTTTTTTTTTTTTTCTAAAATGATATTTGTTTTCTTTTTACCACTTTTTTTTTGCACTGCCATGGGTACTACTTACATTGTTATGAAAATTGTATATTTTAAAGGCATCGTATGGTTGACTACCAGCTGCGCCAGTTATGTCCTTGCTTAATATGGTCCTTGGTAAATAAAAAAGTCAAAGACGTCTGATTCGCTTCAGTCTGAATTATCAACTGAATGTCTTTTATTTCATTTTGTTTATATGGAACCTTCGCAGAGGCTCTGGGTTAGTATGCGAGAATTCGCTGAATCGGCATTCTCAATAATCTTATACTATGTTGCCTACGCAGAGGCTTTTTGGTTAGTACTAGGAAAATATTATGTACATATAAGATTATATGTATTGTTCCCTGTATGTGAAACCCGTTGTGTCGGCATTCTGACGGATGTTGATTTCAACGGAAAGGTGTTGCAACAGTTATGTCTGAATTATCAACTGGATGTCTTTTATTTGGTTCTGTTTATATGGAACCTTCGCCGTATGCGAGAATTCGCTGAATCGGCATTCTCAATAATCTTATACTATGTTGTCTACGCAGAGGCTTTTTGGTTAGTACTAGGAAAATATTATGTATATATAAGATTATATGTAATGTTCCCTGTATGTGAAACCCGTTGTGTCGGCATTCTGCCGGATGTTGATTTCAACAGAAAGGTGTTGCAACAGTTATGTCTGGGTTGACATTAGTGGGCCATGGGCGTTGCACGAGATGGTTTAGGTGGGGGCAGAATATTACCGTTATCGTAACTCGCGTGTATCATTTTCGCTGCGATGGCCGTTCGTTAACTGTGCTGTTAACTACTCCCCCTTTAAAGTCGTTGACGTCCTCGGTGACGCTAAATTCTTTCACCAACGCTTGTAATTTGAGGGAGGCCTTTCTTCGGTTCCAGCACTGTTGAATCATGCTTATCCAACAGAGGGTGAGACCGATGGCTATACCAGTTATGAGCCAGACATTGGTTCTTCCTCCCGAGGTTACGTCGTCTCTCAGCTGCCTAATGCTCATTCATTGTTTTGAGAAATGGCAGGCTAAGCACTTGGTCGTGGCCGGTAATATTCAGGACCGGGGATGCCGCAATGCCATTAAATAATGCTACGTTCAAATGTGATGAGGCAGGTGCCCTTGGTGGTAATTATGGGCCCGTCGTCCACTCTGACTCTGGCAAGTCGTTGATGATGACAGTACCTTCGTCCACGATTGCCCCTAGGTGACTTTATTGTGTGTGACACGTAGCTGATTCTCCTGAGTGTAACCCACTTGCGCAGGTTTTATGCAATGATTTCTTGCAAAAAGTTGGTCGTGGAGCACTCAGCTACTGGGAATAACATAACTTTTTTGCAAACATTTTTTACATTAGGATATTTGACAATTATATGAACTATGTTATCTGATTGGAATACACAGGGCGATTAAAGAATCGACGACAAAATAGTAAATGTAGGCAAGGAGAAATATTTTAAGTATAGGTTAATTAAAATAGTAAGAATAGGAGAAATATATGAAGTTTAGGTTAATTAGAATAGGTAGGCTATAAGAAATATTTATAGTTGTGGTTAATTTTGAGTAGGTAGAATAGGAGAAATAATTGAAGTTTAGGTTAAGTAGAATGATTGGAATAGTAAGTTTAGAAAAAATTGTTGAAATGTAGATATGTAATTAAGTAATATAAAAATTACTATGTCAGAAAAGATGTCTATTGTATCGCCAAGAAAGAAAAGATGCCAACACTGGCAATACACTGTGACGAAGTACAATTTTGGTTACTTCGCCACAATGTACATATATATATATATATATATATATATATATATATATAATAAGACCAACGCCAATACACGCACACACATACATCGGGCCACCAAAGACATAAAGCAAGCAATGCAACGGGACTTGCCCAAAAGTCGCCAGTTGCTACTGCGCAGTTTCTATTGCCTCTTATATACATATGTACGCATATATATATATGTATGTTTCTATGCATACATATACGCATTTCACGCCATATATATATGTATGTAGCAATAGGAATTGCAACGGGACTCGCGAATGAAAAGACGACAGACTTATTGCGCAGTTTTTTTTGTTCTAGAAACTTCTAGACGCCTAAGCTACGCATGTTTTTCGGCGACTGCATCGATCGCGTCATCGCCAAAATGCGTTGGCAAGTTTTGATTGATCGCTGCCGGCGTCGGCGACAAAATCAAATGCCAAGGGCCGTCGAAAATTAAATCGACAGATTAGTTGAGCTAGGACCAAGCTCGAGATGAGTTGCAGCAGCAAAAGTAAAATGCGTGAATAGAAATCTATTGAGTGAAAGCTAAGTGTCCCTAACAGCCAGGATACCAATCACCAACTACAAGGAGTAGACAACGCAGAGCTACGAAGCCTCCCAGATACAAAGTTAAACGAGGGTGTGTGTAAAGCGGGTGAGTCTAACCATTGGCCAACAGGGCTAACCCCATAGTAAAGGTATTAGGTCAGAGTGTGGTAAAAATAGTGGATTAGATTTAACTAATGTCTACTGCAGATCAGAGTGACATTAATAAAATTTATAATGTTTAACACCGAATCACAAAACCAGTCCTACTTATTCCATCCTCTGTTAGGCATAATTAAATAACTAGAGCAAGCCAACTACGAATATGGATATGCTCCCTTTTTTTTAGTCATCAAGTCCGGGTTTCTTACATAAATTTTCTGTGTAGGAAAGGCCCTGGGGAGACTGAGAGTTGTACGCCGGCCTGGAAAAACTTCCTTACAGATGGCGCCCGAGCAGGGACCCGCGACTTGATTGAAATATTATTTTTATACATTTTTATATATAAATAATTTCTTTTGTAAAGGATTTCATCTGTGTGGAATAAATACCCACCATAACCCAAATCATGCTAACTGTTCACGCCAGAAAAGGGTGAACAGCGGAAGAGGAGCGTGGTTGAAACAGAGGGGCGAATTGAAAGGAGGACGGCCACACTGAAGATCATGGGACAGGTGGAAAAAGCTCCATAGAAGCAGGGAGTCCGTATTTCACATCGAAACCGTACACACGTACACGTACATACCGTACACACACACGTTTCCCAGTCTTAAAAAACGATAAATCTTTTTGTACTGCCAAGTACACAGTGTTATATTTCCTCAATAACAAAGCCTGTGTTGTTTTATAAATCGAAGTCTACGAGTCGGTCTAATTATTCATATTGGAAACTGTTGACCAAGTCTACTTCAGAATTTCTTCGCCCTCCCACAAACATTGGTCCTTCGAGCCGGATATCCTTTCTCTCGACCCCAGGTGGAGAATCTGCTAAGTAGAAAAACTTATAATTCCAATATATTAATAAGCACACACATACACATACTTACCTGCAGTGAGAAGTTTGTGACTTTTCACTCTAATTTGTATGTACATTCCATGTAATTGTGTCCTGTGCCCTCACCTATCCTGGTGTGATCGCTTATCCTAGCCATCTACTCCATAATATTGCATCATTTTCTACAAAATTTGCATAAAAAATTTACAGTCAAATCCACATATATTCACATACATATATACGTCTACATACATATCCACATACAATTTACATATTTCTACACATCTACATCTACACATATATCCATATACAATCCACATATATCCACATGCATATATGCATCATCTATATCACATACATATAAGTTAATTAAAGTTTTATCCCGTGGTGACACACTCTGTGGGTCCCGCGACATTCCAGCTATGTCTTCAGCAAATATTCAAATTACAAAGATTATGATGGAAGACTTGACTTCGTCTTCTTATTACTGGCCTTGTGGCTCAGCAATGTCTCAATTTAAATAACAAAATAACGGCTTGTTGCCGGAGTACAATAAACACAAGTTGTGTCTTCTTATTCAATATTGAACTGATTATAAATTTTACTTAAAACTAATACAAAGCCCATAGCCGGCAATGCCGGCTCAGCATAACTGATAAACAATTCAACTTGCGCAACGTCAAGTATCATGTTTCCAGTACTGACTTTGCATTGGGGCATTGCGTTGACAATGATGTGTCAGCGGAATGCGCATGCGAGGGTACCCTAAATACTAATGATACAACAAGCGAGGGTTACTTGTTAACTTATATACCTCTAGATACACATCCAAATCCATTTATATATTGTATACATACCGGCAATCGCGAGTTCAAGTGCAAGTGCAAGTGCAAGCTGAAAATAAAAGTTCAAATCGAACTTACCTATTATAATTGTTTGCCGGCCCCAAAGCATTGTTCAGCCGCTATTAAAACCAACAACAAAAAGAACCGCATGAAAGCTCCGCTTGTAAGCTTTTACAAGCTTTTACATTGCATATACATACATACACATACGTATTTTAACCAGTGCCTAGTGGAAGGAACATTCCCACCCCAATGGAAGCTACAAACATTGGTCCTGATCCCAAAACCAGGGAAATCTACGGACGGATCTACTGCGTACCGACCCATATGCCTAATTGACTCCATGGGGAAGATCCTCGAGAGGCTTATCAGTACGAGACTGCAGACAGCGATCGATGAGAACGGCGGACTTAGCCACAACCAATACGGCCAAAGAGTTGTGAGCATAGCTGCTAAAGCAATTGAAGGATCCCGATGGAAAGGCGGCGCTAAGAACTACTGTCTGGTGGCTACCTTAGATGTTAAAAACGCCTTTAACTCGGCCGACTGGGGTTGCATTCTAAACGCCCTACGGAATAAAGGAGTCCCAGAATACCTTCGCGCAATCATCTGGAGCTATTTCGAAGGCCGGAAACTGAAATGCAGTACAGCCAAGGGCCATATTTTATATGACATTTCGGCAGGTGTCCCACAAGGCTCAGTACTGGGTCCCTTGCTGTGGAACCTGATGTACGATAATGTATTCTGTGTTCCTCTACCGAACGGGTGCGAACTCGTAGGATACGCAGACAATGATGCAGTTGTCGTCGTTGCCAAGGACCTACGCTCCACCGAAGAAAACGCTGATGCCTTTATTTCAGCTATCGGCAACTGGCTTAGTGCTGTCGCGCTGACTTTGGCATCGCACAAGACAGAGGCTGTGCTCATCAGCAGTAGGAAGGCTGTTGAAACTGCTAAGGTGAACGTTGCTGGAACAACAATCACCTCCAAACGTGCCATCCGCTATCTGGGAGTGTGGATCGACACGAGGTTATGCTTTCGAGAGCATCTGGCCTACACCCAAACCAAGGCAGCGGAGTCGAACAGAGCTTTGGCAAGAATTCTGCTTAATGCTCGTGGCCCAAAGCAAGAGAGGAGGTTACTGCTTAGCAGCGTGGTGAAATCCTTCGTCATGTAACTGTGCTCAGATATGGGCACCAGCAATACACGTTGGAAGCTATGCCCGTGGAATCAAAGCCACCTACAGGCTAAGTGCCTTGAAAATATATTGTGCCTTTCGCACCGTCTCAGATGACGCGGCTCTTTTCATCGCCGGAACAATTCCAAAAGACTTACTGGTGGACGAAGTTAAGGCCGTAGCACATGCCATAAGTAACGGCACTCCGAAGCGTCAGGCTAAAGCAACTGCAAGAGAGTACAGACTGAGCACCTGGCAAGCCAGATGGGACGCTTCAAGCAAAGGCAGGTGGACGCACCGACTGATCCCCAACATAAAACAGTGGGTTACACGAAGACACGGTCAGGTGTCCTTTCATCTGACCCAGATACTCAGTGGCCACGGGTGCTTTAAGAGTTACCTGGCAAGGTTTGGCCACGGGACCAACCCGATTTGCACCAATTGTAATGGTGGACTGGCAGACGATGCAGAGCACGCGTTTTTCGCCTGTAGTCGCTTCCAAAGTGAGAGAAGGCGGGTCCAGGAGAAGATCGGCATGAGGCTTTCCGTCGAAAACCTGCTAAACGCAGCAAGCGCCCTTGTGACGCAATTCCCTATGGGAAGTTCCGCAAGGGCCCACTGTCACTAATACGCCTAACTTTGTAGATATATTACTTAACTATTGTTGAGATTGCGTCTGGCGAGCTGCGGGTCATGAGAGTCTCCAAATAAAAAATAAAAACACATATTCCGAGCGAATACTTCTTATTGCTTTATTGAATATTTTCCATTCCATGTATTGTGTAGGTATGCTGAAATCTTTAAATTTCTATTAATTTACATTTCATTTCATTTTTCTTAAACTTCATTTCTTACATTTGTGTTTCTTTTGCACTCACGTCCGCTCTCTCTGCTTGCCAAATTTATTCTAACTAAGCGCCGTCGCAGCGGCTGCAGTTAAACTCAAAGAGCAAACGCAAAGAGAGCAACTTTACATAATACGGGACTTTTCGGATAAAGGGTCAAGGGCGAACTTAGACAAACTATTCTGGCGCGGGGTGTACTTCATTCGCACCGCAACATTCCCCACCCCGTAACTCACTAACATCCTTGATTTGTGGGTTACCCTTTAAGTCCAGTTTGGCCAACTTCACTGAGGGTCGTGTGACAAGTCCCTTGATTGTGCGAACAACAGCGCTTCGCACCTGACCGTTACCTCCATGATGAACCTCGACCACTCTTCCCTTTGGCCATGAACCTCGTTTGGCTGTGTCATCCACGATGATCACCACGTCGTCTACCTCAATCGGCTTTAGAGGTGGTTGAAACCATTTCGTACGCCTTGTGATCTTGGCAATTCGCTCTCTTACTCGTAGTACTCCAAATGCGTCTAGATACGGAGAGCATTTAAACAGACTACTCTTGCGATTCATCAGAGCCCGTCCTTGTTTTAGGCATCTGATCTCTTCATGAAATTCCTCTTCCTGGCAGGCGCATAGAAACATAGAATCCATTTCCACATAACGTGTCATACTGAAAATACTGCTCAGCTGTGTTCCGTACGGCTGTTTACTTATGGCGCGTAGAAAATCCAATACTCGCTTCTGCACAGCTCGCAGCTTTTCCGATGTGCTCATTCGTTCTGAGTTAGGCGCTATGCAGGCAAGACAAGACACCGAACGAGCTTCTCCTCATGGTGTAGCACTTTTACTTTGTCTTTGCATGCGACGTTGTCTTCTTTTGGCCATCTCGTCTCGTCTTTGTACAAGAACTGTGGGCCAATAAACCATCGCATTCCATCCGCCATTTCCTGTGTTTTCGAACATTTTGTGCCATCATCTGCCACGTTTTGCGCAGTCGGCACCCATCGCCAATTTCCGACGTCTGATTCCTCCAGAATTTCACCAACTCGAAGGGCTACGAATTGGTGATATTTACGTACATCAGAGCGAATCCAGCACAGTACATTCTTTGAGTCTGCCCAGAAATATCTGCTCGCAATACATACAGATAATTCCGCTTCCACAAATTTGGCCAACCGTAGGCTAATACTGCGGCCATTAGTTCCATCCTGGGTATTGAGACGGGCTTTAAAGGCGCCACACGCGTCTTTGAAGCCACCAGCGAACAGCACACTTCGCCGTTCAGCTCTGCTCGGAGGAATGCAAGCGCTGCATATGCGCTTATACTGGCATCCACGAATGTATGTAGTTGCACCTGGGTGGCGCAGCTTACCCATTTCATACATCTGGGGATTCTTAAGCCATTTATTTGCGGCAACAACCGCAACCAAAGCCTCCATTCTGCTTCGTCACACTTCAAGAGCGCCTCGTCCCACTTCGTACCAGAGCGCCAAATGTTCTGCAAAATAATTTTAGCACGAACGGTGAAAAAACCAAGCAGACCGTGGGTCAAAAATTGACATAACCACACTTAACACTTTTCTCTTGGTGTGCTCGTCCTCGCTCGCTCTTTTAAGTAGTTCCGGCTTGACCACATATGTCAGCTGGTCCAAGCTGGGCAACCACCACATGCCTAGAAACTTTTCCTTGGCTTCTTCTGGTACTGCTATTTGCCTGGGTAGTACATTGTCCTCTTCGTCTTCGAGCGCTCTCACTACGCTCTCAACGTTTGAGGTCCATCGTCGCATGTGGAAACCTCCATCAAGGTGAATCCTCTGTACTGTTTTTGCCAACTGAATCATCTCACATTCGTTGTCAACGGATTCAAGCCAGTCGTTGACAAACGTATTTTTACAGATGGCTTCCACAGCTTTCGGAGATTCCCCTTCAAATCGTCTTGCATTTCGGTCCTTTATGTAGTTAGCCAGTGCTGGCGAACATGATGCTCCAAATGTCATCACTTGCATCACGTACGTCTCTACTGCTTTAGATGAGTCTCCTCCATTGCGCCATAAAAACCTTTGGGCCATCTGGTCCTCTTTGCGCACTTCAACTTAGTGAACTTATGCAGGCAAGACAAGACACCGAACGAGCTTCTCCTCATGGTGTAGCACTTTTACTTTGTCTTTGCATGCGACGTTGTCTTCTTTTGGCCATCTCGTCTCGTCTTTGTACAAGAACTGTGGGCCAATAAACCATCGCATTCCATCCGCCATTTCCTGTGTTTTCGAACATTTTGTGCCATCATCTGCCACGTTTTGCGCAGTCGGCACCCATCGCCAATTTCCGACGTCTGATTCCTCCAGAATTTCACCAACTCGAAGGGCTACGAATTGGTGATATTTACGTACATCAGAGCGAATCCAGCACAGTACATTCTTTGAGTCTGCCCAGAAATATCTGCTCGCAATACATACAGATAATTCCGCTTCCACAAATTTGGCCAACCGTAGGCTAATACTGCGGCCATTAGTTCCATCCTGGGTATTGAGACGGGCTTTAAAGGCGCCACACGCGTCTTTGAAGCCACCAGCGAACAGCACACTTCGCCGTTCAGCTCTGCTCGGAGGAATGCAAGCGCTGCATATGCGCTTATACTGGCATCCACGAATGTATGTAGTTGCACCTGGGTGGCGCAGCTTACCCATTTCATACATCTGGGGATTCTTAAGCCATTTATTTGCGGCAACAACCGCAACCAAAGCCTCCATTCTGCTTCGTCACACTTCAAGAGCGCCTCGTCCCACTTCGTACCAGAGCGCCAAATGTTCTGCAAAATAATTTTAGCACGAACGGTGAAAAAACCAAGCAGACCGTGGGTCAAAAATTGACATAACCACACTTAACACTTTTCTCTTGGTGTGCTCGTCCTCGCTCGCTCTTTTAAGTAGTTCCGGCTTGACCACATATGTCAGCTGGTCCAAGCTGGGCAACCACCACATGCCTAGAAACTTTTCCTTGGCTTCTTCTGGTACTGCTATTTGCCTGGGTAGTACATTGTCCTCTTCGTCTTCGAGCGCTCTCACTACGCTCTCAACGTTTGAGGTCCATCGTCGCATGTGGAAACCTCCATCAAGGTGAATCCTCTGTACTGTTTTTGCCAACTGAATCATCTCACATTCGTTGTCAACGGATTCAAGCCAGTCGTTGACAAACGTATTTTTACAGATGGCTTCCACAGCTTTCGGAGATTCCCCTTCAAATCGTCTTGCATTTCGGTCCTTTATGTAGTTAGCCAGTGCTGGCGAACATGATGCTCCAAATGTCATCACTTGCATCACGTACGTCTCTACTGCTTTAGATGAGTCTCCTCCATTGCGCCATAAAAACCTTTGGGCCATCTGGTCCTCTTTGCGCACTTCAACTTAGTGAAACATCTCAGTTATATCTCCAGCCACTGCTACTGGTCGCTCTCGAAATCGTATAAGTACGCCCATCAGCGACGCCAGTATATCTGGACCCTTCAGCAAAATATCATTTAGCCACATGCCGTTGACTTTGGCAGCCGCATCCCAAACTAACCTCGTTTTGGATTCGTAACTGTAAAGATAGGAAGAAACCATGAGTTCTTACTGCTTCCCATACCGTTCGTTTCCTGTTTCCGAATATAGCCTTTTTCTTCATAGCTTCGCATGGTGTTCGCCATGAAGCTCTTCAGTTTGTCGTCCTTTGCCATCTTCGCCTCTAAACATTTGAGACGTCTCATCGCCATCTTGTTGTTTTCTCCATTATTTGCATCGCGCGTTCGTCATCCTTAGACCGCAATAGCTTTGATAACGCACGTACTCCCAACGAATCCAATATGAAGTACTTCTTCATTGATTCGTCTAGAGCTTTCATACTGTCAGCTTCATTGCATTCACATATATGCAACACGTACGGTGATTGCGGGCTGTTGGCGCTGTGTCGCCCATATACGGACCAGCCTAGTCTGCAACGCACAGCAACGATGTCGTCCTTCTCTGCTTCCCGCACTTCCAATGGTACGGTCACTTTGACATTGTCCAGTCCAATGATTAAACGTGCCTTCACATTTCAATACAGCATGATCGGTAATCCTTGCAGGTGGCTTCTCGAATCTATCATCTCACACTTGACAGATTGCTTAGGTAACTCCAAGTGCTCCATAGTGCGCACGCTCTTTAGCTCGTAACGTGCCGCATCTATCCCTCTTGCTGACACTCTTGGATAACGTTTCAGTTTGGGTAACATCACTAGTCCATTTCAAACATAGACTTTGGGCAGGGCCATCTAACCCCAATTCGTCAGCCAGACTTCTTTCCATTAGCGAGCAGGCTGCGCCTTCATCGACTAGGGCATAGGTGGACACAGTTCGCTGTCTTCCATGTAGTTTAACTGGAATATATCGAAATAACGCTTTATTAGTTTCGTTGCCATGGAACAAAACCGCGGATTGGTTTTGCTTCATATCCTCGACGCTCTGATTCGTCGACTGGTTGTTGTTGTTGACTTCAAATGTTTGATGAAGCAAAGCATTATGCATAAGCTTGCAGTCATCAATTCCGCATTGCCTCTTTGTCCTGCAATTTTGTATAATATGTGGACCAAAGCAGTAAAAACAAAGTCGTTTCTGCTTTACGAACTCCCTTCTCTGGCCACTGCTCATCTCCTGAAAATGACGGCAGGCTGCCAGCCGATGGTTTCCGTTACATTTAATACATGAACGATTATCGGTCCTTGGCTCACTGGTGGGCGACTCATTGTGCACTCGTTGTGCACAAACACTCGTTCTTTTGGCTTTCTTGTAGCTTCTCTAGCAGGTGAAGCATATGGCGTGACCATAGATGCACACATTGCAACGCCAAAAAGCCAATTGTCAAAGGTCGACAGGTTCACTACACATCCTGGCAGTGCTAGACGATGACGTCCCCAATCCAACTTCAGATCGCTGGGTAGTTTCTCCACAAGATCGCCCAGCAATGCAGGGTCATGCAAGTAGTCTTTGAGATTAATAGCCACCAATGTCTGCACTGCCAAAGCCAATTGTATTACGGAATCCAAATTGTTCGTGCGTGCCGCTGGTTCTTCCCTTAGTTTCCGTTGCAGACTTGAATAGATAATTTCAGGTCTGCCATTCAGCATCCTCAACGTTCCAACAGCATATGGAACAGTCTCAGGACACATCAGTTTGCCTCGAACGGCATCCAGTGCCGCTCCCTTAAGGCACTTTTGAAGACGAATTAAATTCTCCTCGTTGCTCATTCCACACCTTTCTGTGGACTGTTCGTAGTGGCTGATAAACAGTAGCCACTCCTCTGGTTTTACCGAGAATGTCGGCAGATCTCTCCCAAGAACTTGACGCGCAGCTATCTGGTCAGCAGATAACGTATTTTTCCTCCAATCCGTGTTTGCAAATTGCAGTCCAGTACTTGGCGGACTCCCTATGGGCCCATGATTGAATCCATTGCTGAAACTAGCAGTATTTGCTAAAAACGGCAAACTCGCTCCCCTTGTAGTTGGTGGTGGCGGCGCAGGCGCACCCCATGTTGAGGAATCCGGCACTCTTGGTCGTTCAATCGTAGTACAGTCGCCCATTCGAGTAGCAAACATTCCATCCAGAATAACATTGTGCGACACTGTGGGCAAAGTGGTACTTCTAGAAGGCGTTGATTTTTGATCCATGGTTGTTAGTCTCCGTTCCAGCCTGCGATGCTATAGAGCTCACCAAATAACCTTGGCTCTTAGCATCGGACTCTGCAGCTGGCTCATCTCGGTCCTTCATACTTGCGTCTGTGTTACGCAACAATTGAGGTTATGTCCAATTAACCGCAATCTTCACACGTGTTCGCAACGCGTGATTTCTATCTCCCTCTCGCTTCCTCTCTCAGCAAGTCGGTTCGTTGTTCACGTCTGCCGCAGTTGCTCTCGCGGGGGAAGGTTAGGGGGAACTCCACGTGGCGATGTTGTATTTGACACCAAGCAAGTACTCCAAAGCCACGATTATCTGGCGTAGGAAATATTCGACTCTGTGCGAATACTTCTGAAGCCAAGAAAATATTCCAATTGCAAAAGAAATATTTGACTCTGTGCAAATATTTCTGGAGCAAGAAAATATTTCAGGAGGTTGAGATTGCGTCTGGCCAGCTGCGGGTCATGAGAGTCTCCAAATAAAAAATTAAAACATATATTCCGAGCGAATACTTCTTATTGCTTTATTGAATATTTTCCATTCCGTGTATTGTGTAGGTATGCTGAAATCTTTAAATTTCTATTAATTTACATTTCATTTCATTTTTCTTAAACTTCATTTCTTACATTTGTGTTTCTTTTGCACTCACGTCCGCTCTCTCTGCTTGCCAAATTTATTCTAACTAAGCGCCGTCGCAGCGGCTGCAGTTAAACTCAAAGAGCAAACGCAAAGAGAGCAACTTTACATAATACGGGACTTTTCGGATAAAGGGTCAGGGGCGAACCTAGACAAACTATTCTGGCGCGGGGCGTACTTCAAGAAGTCGCACAGCTGTTCGAGTTGTGCACAGTGGCACAACACCCTCACAAAACAGAAGAAAATAATTCCGAGTGAAGTTTTAATGAGAATTAATAAAAAAAAAGGAGAAATTAAAAGAAAAATTTATTTAATCAAAAAAAGGAGAAAATTATTTTTCCACATTTCGGAAAAAAAAAAATTATTCAATCCAAAAAAATATATTTTTCCACATCAAGGAAAAAAATTACTTAATCCAAGGAAAATATTTTTCTACATTCCAAAATTTTACTTTTTCGAAAGTATTCATAATAACTCCGAGGGCCGATCGAGTAGTTTCATCATTTATTTATTTAAAAAAAAAGCGTTCGTCGGTTCCAGAACTAGTTCCAATTTCCAAAAAAAAATATTGCTTGAGGATTCCAACCCAACGCTAATAATAATTGTTCACGCCTCACAATAGTTCTTCCTAATTCCATTAATTCTCATTATTTTCTTCTTATTCCGATATATCACAAGATCATTTAAATTTAATAAAAATATCCTTATTTATTTATTTATTGATTTTATCCGTTTTTGATATATCTTGTCGGCATTCAATCCGCCCCATACAGTCCACTCGGGTCAGATTCCTTGACCACACGATATCCTTCATTCCGATTATGCCCATCGATCCTGCTAAAAGCAGCAACAAATCCGATCATCTCGTATTGCCTCGTTGTTCCGTATCGTCATCCACACCGCCGGCCAAAGTAAAAGTACCGCGCGTCACAGATACGGTAAAACGTAGCAAATCCAGTTCCGCTACCACACTATCATCGCCTTCCTCCCCCGGCTCTACTCCACAGCGGTTTTCCACACGTACGCCGAGTCTCAACGACTACTCGACGCAGCCACCATGTCAGTTAATCATTTTATCGCCGCTTGCGACAGTCTGACCGTTTTCGAGGTCAACACCATTGGCTCCATCGAGGGGGACGTTCCGCTAATTTCGTTGCGAATACATTTGGATCAAACCAAGGTCCTCTGGAGCAGAATCGAGTCCGAGTACATGGCATGTACCAGAGTCCTTACGGCTGATGGGAGCGATGAGAGCCGCGCCGATTTAATGACCGTTAAGTGTAAATATGAATACGCATACATGGTGTATGTTCGGTGCGGCACCAGTCTGGGAGAATGTATTGAACAAGTTCAATCGTCTGAAGCAACTTCCGTGCCCCAAAACGTCCAGGTCTCCCGTGAACACCACGCACAGCCAGGCACACAGCCGATTGCCTCCGTGTGAGGTTGACACGTTCACGGGAGATTACAATCAATGGCCCACGTTCCGCGATCTCTTTACGGCCATGTACATAAACAACCCGAGATTGGCACCAGTGGAAAAACTGTACCATTTCGTTTCAAAAACGCGCGGCGAGGCAAAGGCGATCGTGTCAAGGTCACCCCTCACTAATGAGGGCTTCCAAGCGGCTTGGGAAAACTTGCAGGCTCGTTTTGAAAACAAAAGGCAGCTCGTGGCCAATCAGACCAAGATACTCTTCAACCTCCCTACGGTTGTCCATGAGACTTGTGGGGCCTTGAAGGAGCTGCAAACAACCATCCAAGGGTGCTTGACCACGCTCTCACGCTCAGGAGTCAGCACTGACAATTGGGATGTCCTCCTGCTTTCACTTTGCACGTCTAAGTTGCCTAACGCCACTATCGCATTATGGGAACAGTCCATCCCCAACAAAACAGCTCTTTCTTCGTGGGCCGACCTAAACGGGTTCCTGATCGAACGTTATCGCGTTCTGGAGACTCTGGAAGATCGTCGTTCCGCTCCAGTCTCCCAGGCCCTTTCCAATGCGCTTCGCAGACCGGCGCCACAAGTTAGATTTCAGGCGCTGAACACTCAAATCAATCAGGTCTCCTGCAAGCTCTGCGGCAGAGAGAACCATCCGATTCGCCTTTGTCCAAAATTTACATCCATGCCCGTCCAAGATCGATCGGCTGTAATCAAGCAACAGAATTTGTGCCTAAATTGTTTTGCACGCGGCCATCAGCTGCGGGAATGCCCCCGTGCCCATAGCTGCCACATATGCAATGAACGGGATCACATTTGCTGCATCGCGCCCAAGTCTCGGCGATAGCGACATCCAATGCGCAGCAACCGAACGACCCACATCCAGTCAAAACATCCAGAATTTCTTTGTGTCCACCCCACGTAAAGGCCTACTAGGCACCGCCATGGTGCATTGGTAACTTCCTTGCGCGCGCTTTAATTGACACCGGGTCTGAAGGAACATTTCTATCCGAAAGAATGTTCAACCTGGTAAGACCTCCGTTCCGTCTCATTAACGCCCAGATAAGCGGCATTTCCAATTGTGTGGCCGCCAGTGCCCAGAAGCTGTCAGTTTCAGCTCGTGTCTTCCAGACACGGCAAGTGGAAACCCCAGCCTTTGTCCTGCCAAACCTAGCCGGAGCGCTAGCCTTCGTTTCGTTTCCCAAGGAGGTGGACGGTAACCTCAACGAGGTTCCTTTGGCAGATCCGCTATTCCAAAGACGCTCCCCCATTGACATGGTGATCGGCGTGGATCTTTTACCCCATATTTTGGGAGAGCGGATTAAAAAGGACATCTGAGGCTCCCTCTTCGGCCTGGAAACTATCTTCGGCTGGGTTCTCTGCGGGCCCATGGCAGAATCATCCGGTCCGCCCAGCCAAAGTTTTGCCACTCAGACATCCGTTGCACCCACCAATTCCAACTTGCATCTTCCAGCAAGACAAAGAAATGACGGCAGACATGAACTCCCCCGTCCTCTTAAGAATCCAAGAGGCAACAATCACCCCAGATCCATCACCATGGCGGCAGCCCCACGGGCCAGAGCACCGTCCTGGAAAGGCTCCTTCCAAGCTCCTGCAGCATCTTGGCGCTCCAGAACGCTGCCGCTCCCCATCCCGGGCTATTGCAATTTGTTGCAAGGGGGGCGGTATGTTCACGCCAGAAAAGGGTGAACAGCGGAAGAGGAGCGCGGTTGAAGCAGAGGGGCGAATTGGAAGGAGGACGGCCACACTGAAGATCATGGGACAGGTGGAAAAAGCTCAATAGAAGCAGGGAGTCCGTATTTCACATCGAAACCGTACACACGTACACGTACATACCGTACACACACACGTTTCCCAGTCTCAAAAAACCATAAATCTTTTTGTATTGCCAAGTGGCCACCATACACAGTGTTATATTTCCTCAGTAATAAAGCCTGTGTTGTTTGATAAATCGAAGTCGACGCGTCGGTCTAATTATTCATATTGGAAACTGTTGACCAAGTCTACTTCAGAATTTCTTCGCCCTCCCACAAACACTAACATATATGCCTAACAAAATTCCCTTTCAGCAATATAAAAGAAATTTTTTTTTTTTTTGATCTGTCCGTCTGTCTGGATAAACGCAATCTCCTCCGAGACCCTTAAAGCTACAGAGCTGAAATTTTGCACCTAGGCTTCTTTTTGCTGCAGGCATTGTATATCTCGGAATCATCCCGATCGGATGACTATATCATGTAGCTCCCATAGGTACGATCGGTCGTGAATAAGCTTTAACCTCAATAACTTTGTTGTTTTCCAACGAAATATCACGAAAGTCGGTATTTGTAATTTATATACTTCTCAACATATTCACCAAGTTTTATGAAAATCGGTTGACTATATCATATAGCTCCCATAGGAACGATCGGCCAAAAAATTGGTTTTAGATGAAAATCTTGGTTATTTTAACAGCGATTCAGTCGAAATTTGGTATTTGTAAGTTTGGTATATATAAAAATGTGTCTGTTGAGTTTTAACAGAATCGGCCGACTATATGATATAGCTCCTATAGGAACAATAGGACCAAAATAAAAAAATTTTTTTTACTCGTAAGATTTTTTCTTGGAGCCACGGGCATGATTAGTTTTATATACTTTCTTATAATTCTGGTAATTTATATGTAATTGATAAGAACAGTTTACAAAGGTATCCGAACTTCGGCGTGGCCGAAGTTAGCCCATCCTTCTAGTTTTCTTTGTATTGTGTTTTAATATATGCATGCTGGCAAATCACCGAGTATCCCAAGTGTACCATAAGTCAATTACATTGTTCACATACCCCGCATGAAAGCCCCGCCAGTAGTAATTTAATTTAAAAAGTCAACGATAGATCGGTCTATAGGATTACCGACATAGCTAATTCACCCAGCAGAGTCAACGACAGAAAATTAGTTTTAAGCAAGCCAGCGATAGAACTAGGTACAAAACCATCGTCATAGCTAACATACTCAGCAGAGTCATGGTAGAGTAATCAGTATAATCAACCACAGGAATTTAGTTGTAAGTGAGTCAACGATAGAACTAAATACAAAATCATTGACATAGCTAATAGACTCACTCAGCCGAGTCGTGATAAAATAGACAGCAGAATCATCGACAGAAAATTCGTTCAGCAAGCACAGTTAGAATTTAAAATTTGCAGGCAAGTCAAAGAGAAACAGAAAAACGCGGCAGCGAAGTCCCGTTTCAAATTCATGCGATGGTACAGTCACAGCAAAGTATTATAGAAAAACCAAAATTCATACACCGTACATAGCAACCAAGGCACTCTAGCATTTTTTTTGTCTCCTTCTCCCACACTGAATTGTTTTGATGAGGAACAGAAGGGGGGGTCTCCTGCTTGGTTCCTATTAGTCGACTTCGCATCGCTACACACATTACCAATGTACAAAGCATAGCAGAAACGGCGAACAATAAAATAAAAGAAACTGCAATTAATAACTATAAGAATAATTGCAGATTCTGGCACAAGCAGAGCAACTTCTATTTGGAGCAGATGGAAGTACAAGAGGAGTCACCAGGAAGACGTCAACCAGAACAGTCGATCCTAAGTCAAGAATTTATCAAGCAGACTTCAACGCAAGCAGTCCAAGGATACACAAGAGGATAGTCAAGAGTCCTTAAATAAAATCAATAGTGAACAACAAGGATCAAAGTCAATGTTTGTGGGGGGGCGAAGAATTCCTTAAGTAGACGGTGCCAACAAATTCCCAATATCAGTAATTAACTCGACGCGTAAACTTCGATTTATAAAACACAACACAAGCTTTATTAATGGTGAAATATAACACTGTGTATATGGTGGCCACTTGGCAATACAAAAAGATTTAGTTTAGCAAGACTTGGAAACGTGTGTGTACGGTGTGTACGTGTACGGTGTGTACGTGTACGGTGTGTAAGGTTTCGATGTGAAATACGGACTAACTCAAGATGGAGTTCTCCATGCCAAAACTCCATATCATCTTGAGTGTGACCGTCTGTGTCCGAATTCGCCGCCTTTCGCTCCTCACCCGCTGGTCACCCCAACAGTCACCAAGGATATTCATCGCCAACCAGGATCAACAAGTATATTCAAAGTCAACCAGTCAACCAAGAAACCTACGCATAGTCAACAAGTTATTACGGATACACAGCATATCAAACCAGTGGCAATATTTTTTATTGTTCAATTTCAGCAACGTTCTATTTGGGATACTCTAGCAACATGGGTGTCAAATGGATCACGTATCGCCGAAAAGCTGAACTAGAAAATTTCTTTACGGAATTTCGATTACCCCAGGCGGCACCGTAGAAGAAATGCGCAGCCGATTTTCCAGTTTTGCTTCCAGAGAAGACCATAAACCAGACGTGCTGGCAAACCTAGCAGAATTAGAAGCCCACTATCGACAGACGGCAACCATCGATAAGAGCCTGAATATTAAACCACGATCACGTTCTGTATCTCCCGCAAGGTGGACAGAGTATGCAATCGAGATCGAGATACCCAGGAATCAGGACATGGATAGAAGAGCTTCACCGGCACCCGCATGTCCACCCCAAGCAACCACAGAAGGCATGTCAACTACACTACGATCCACGGAAAACCTCAGCCCATTGACCATAGCAGATAAAGTGTCCAAATGGGGCATTAGGTTCGATGGGACAACCGAAACACTTTATTTTTTGGAAAAATTGGAAACACGCGCAGCCACGTATCGCATCAATACTGAGTCATTACCAAAAATGATGTCAATTATTTTATCTGGCCGAGCCGAAGGATGTTGGCAAACCAGCGGTTTTGCTAGGAATAACTCCTAGTCTTTTACGATCCGCTGGGAATACCTCCTCCGACTATGCCAGGAATACTCCTGGTCTTCCTCAACTGTGCTAGGAATACTCCTAGTCTTCCCTGCCTGTGCTGGGAATACTCCTAGTCTTCACTAAAACTGCTAGGAATAGCTCCTAGTCTTCAATGTTTTGCTAGGAATAGCTCCTAGTATTTTATATGTTGCTAGGAATAGCTCCTAGTCTTTTATATTTTGCTAGGAATAACTCCTAGTCTTTTACGATCCACTAGGAATACCTCCTAGTCTTGTGATCTGCTAGGTTTGGCTCCTAGTTTTTAATACGTTGCTAGGAATAGCTCCTAGTCTTCCTACTTGCCACCAAAAACAAATCTGCCTTTAAACCTTCACTTGTGGACAGGATACGGATGGATATCCTTTTATGGATCTGACTTGGCACGCCTTCACTTTTACTTCTTCACATATGTTTCACTTCGTTGGCCTCGCTTATTTACTTCACTTGTTGAATCTTCACTTGTTAATACTTCACTTGCACCTTGCTGGTCCAAGTGAAACTTCGCTTGTTTCCTTCGCATTCTAACTGACCGCCCTCTGTTTCTCAGCCGTGTCTATTTATAGGAATCTTTTGACCCAGGGATGACGCTCCATCTCTCAGCTACAATCTTGCTCTCTAGCTTTGCCAATATCCACCCTTATATACTATTTAACAAACTTATTCTTAGTTTCCCGCCTTTTTTACATATGCTTAAATATAGTAAATTTATAATTAAATCCCTTCCTCCCTGAACTATTTATATTAAATCAACTTAATAACTATATAAATATACCCCCCATTTATCTTTTGTTGCATTCATATATAGAGAATTAATGCTCTACATTAATGTATCGCATTAACCCTTTCCACATAACTAATATTAATGTTGTGAGAAATCACAAATTTTTGTTTTTCTTTTACTCATTTATTAACATATATATCAATAAGCAAACCCTTTGTTTCAGTATCCGGGAAATACCCTAACTCTGAAACAGTATTAGATATGGAAAGTAGGTTTAGTGCTATTTAATATTTATTTCGGTGTCCGGTTAATACCCTAACCGAAATGATATTAAAAAGGCATGTCGTAGAAATAAATGTTGTGTCGTATTTCCATGGTACAGTTGGCATCATGTCAACCAGCAACCAGCAATCATTTCAGTGTCCGGGTAATACCCTAACTGAAATGGTGTTGGTCGTACATGTGCCGACTTAGTGCCATTTAATATTATTCGACATCCGGGTAATACCCTAGTCGAAGCAATATTAAATGCGCATGAACATGGAACCACTGTAATGTATGATGCCATTTGTTAAGCATTTCAGTGTCCGGGTAATACCCTAACTGAAATGTTAACAATTGCGCATCTGACTGCTTAGTGTCATTTAATATTTATTTCGGTGTCCGGGTACCCTAACCCTAATAATATTAAATATTAACCGAAATAATATTAAATGTACATGTCATTGTATATATGTTGTGTATCTCCCCTACAGTGTTCACCCCAAATAAGCGTCTCTAATCGTAATTATTTAATTTCGTGTCTCGTTGTAATTATCGTATACTCTCTGTAGTGTATATTAAAGACATTGTAGGTAATTGGTCGTCTCTTTGCTGTGTCAAATAAATAATTATTTCCTACATATGCCTCAACTAGTTTAGGAATCCAGAGGTCTCGAGTTTTACTTATAAATTTTCTGTAAGTAAAGGCCCTGGATAGATTGAGATGTGTACCCAGGCTATAGAACATCCTTACGGATGGCGCCCGAGCAGGGACCTCGAAAAAGATTTTTAAATAAGTTAGGCAAGCTTAGTGTAGGGATTAACTTTGTGGATTAAAGCCCCACCATATTTATTCGCCAACAACGTAGGAACTATTTCCCTGAATTAACTAGGCACCAACATCTAACTCCCAAACGCATTCAAAATATTATTTGAAAAAAAAACTAGAAGAATGGGCTAACTTCGGCCACGCCGAAGTTCGGATACGTTTGCAAACTGTTTTTATCAATTACATATAAATTACCAGAATTATAAGAAAGTATATAAAACTAATCTTGCCCCTGGCTTCAAGAAAAAAAACTTACGAGTAAAAAAAATTTTTTTTTTGGTCCGACTGTTCCTATAGGATCTATATCATATAGTAGGCCGATTCTGTTAAAACTCTACAGACACATTTATATATATACCAAACTTACATATACCAAATTTCGAGTGAATCGCTGTTAAAATAACCAAGATTTTCATCTAAAACCAATTTTTGGCCGATCGTTCCAATGGGAGCTATATGATATAGTGTCCCGATTCTGATAACACTTTCCAGATATGTTAGAAAGTATATAAAATTTATAAATATCAAATTTAGTGATAATCGCTTTTAAAACAACAAAGTTATTGCTCAAAATCCATATTCATGACCGATCGTTACTATTGGAGCTTTATGATATAGTCAACCGACTTTGATAAAACTTGGTGGATTTGTTAAGAAGTATAAAAAACTCATAAATACTGGCTTTTATAATATTTCGTTGGAAAACAACAAAGTTATTGAGGTTAAAGCTTATTCACGACCGATCGTTCCTATGGGGAGCTATATGATATAGTCATCCTATCGGAATGATTCCAAAATATACAATGCCTGCAGCAAAAAGAAGCCTAGGTGCAAAATTTCAGCTCTGTAGCTTTCAGGGACTCGTGGGAGATAGCGTTGATCCAGACAGACGGACAGACAGACAGACGGACAGACGGACAACGGACAGACGGACATAGGGACAGACGGACAGGGCTAAATGAACTTAGCTCATCGTGCTGATCAAGAATATATATACCTTATATAGTCGGAGATGCTTCCTTCTATGCGTTGCAAAATTCTGACTAAAATTACTATACCTTTTTTGCAAAGGTATAAAAATAAGTTATCCGATTTTAACTAAATTTGGTCAGCAGATACCTATTGGCCATATACGCTACCTTTAATATAACTCTAGTTATTCGTTTTACCTAAATTGTGGGAGCGGAGGTGGGCGTGTCAAAAATGCTTTCTTCTGCCTGTTACCTACATTTTAGCGACTTTAATATACCCTTTTACCCCATGGGTACAGCGTATAATAACTTTGTTTGATTTCTCTCTTCATTTCTTATCAATACAAAATTACTCACCTTGTGTCCCACAAGTATTGTTTTATCTTTATCAAACTACGCTTTAGCATACAATTTATAATACAAACCTAAAATTCTCCTGTCTATGCTAAAAAAAAACCAATCCGAAAAAAAGCGCGAATCCGAACAGGTGCACTAAGTGCCCACACCTCCCGCCTAACCGACCAAAGGGCGCTAGCCGCATAACGGACTGTTCGATTCGCGGAACAGTTCATAAGTACAGACAAAAACGAAAACTACAGCTAGCTCCGAGCTAAAAAAGAAAGGATTGTTCGCACTATGTACCGAAGGTACCATCCAAGCTGACCTAGGAACGTCAGTTCTTATTAGGGGAGGGTGGTCCATAAGCACAATTTGCGATAATTCCACAATAATTTCATTTCACACGGGGTTATCAGGATATTGTTTATACTCGTTGCACTCACGCTAACTATATTCCAATTCTGGACGGTGATGTTTTAGTGTGGGAGCAGCATTGTTATATAAAGCATTCATCAAATTTATCAAATTTTGCAACAATATTAGATAATACAGTAAGATTAGCAGAACTTTTCCCAGCAATCGCATATGCGAAAGCTTTAAAAAGTAGATATAGAACACATTAGAAACAACTTAGCAAGCTTAACGGTGCACCATAGAATAGCCAGTTTGGACTATATAGGATCCGCACTTAAAATAGTGGCAGGCACTCCAGACGCATCTGATTTAGAAAAGATTAAATTCACAGAGACTCAACTCATAGAGTCAAGTAATAAGCAGGTGATTGTAATCACCGAAACTTAATTACAAATAAACCGGTTACAGACACTGTCAATAGATTAATTAAAGAAAAGAAGGGCGAGTTTGTCGGTAGGCCCCATTTGTACGAAACCTTACTTGCACGAAATAGAATGGTAATAACAGAAATTCAAAATCTCATGTGGACGATCACACTCGCCGAATCTAATATCATAAATCCGACAATATTCGATCATAATGAACCGAACATCTCACAGAAATACCTGTAATAAGTCTAATGAGTGTACCCAAAATTAAAATATTCCAATCAAATATCCTAATGTAAAAAATGATAGCAAAAAAGTTATGTTATGTGCGCCGGTCGAGTTCAACCGTTAACAGAGTGCGGCACGACCCACTATGCAACCTTTTGCAAGAAATCATTGCATGAAACCTGCGCCAGCGGGTTACACTCAGGAGAATCAGTAACATGTCACACACAACCCAGTCACCTAGAGCCAATAACAATCGTGGATAAAGGTACTGTCTTCATCAACGACCTACCAGCAAGTGTCAGAGTGGACGACGGGCCGACAATTGCCACCAAGGGCACATGCCTCATCACATTTGAGTTTGAAGTGACCATAAATGAGACCATTTTCCTCAACTACAATCGAGTGATAAAAAATCTCCGCACCTGAACATTACCGAACACGACCAAGTGCTTAGCCTGCCATTGCTCGAAAGAATGAACGAGCATAGTCTTGACATCATCTGGCAGCTAAGAGACGACGTAACCTCGGGAGGAACAACCAATGTCTGGCTCATAACTGGTATAGCCATCGGTCTCACCCTCTGCTGCATAGACGGTATTCCACAATGCCGGAACCGAAGAAAGGCATCCTCAAACTACAAGCGTTGGCGAAGGAAATGAGCGTCACCGAGGACGGCAACGACTTTAAGGGGGGAGTAGTTAACGGCATAGTTAATGAAAGGCCCTCGCAGCGGAAATGATGCACGCCCGGCGGCAATGTTGCTGTGTCAGGCGTTTGTGGTATTGTGTAAACAGGTTGCAAGCGGTGATTGGTCGATGCATTATGCTGACTCGGCCATGGGTTAAATAATTTAAATACCTATTTCAGCCTGTTCGGCCGTGGCGTTCATAAATCTTTTAATTTATATATACATATGTATATTTGCATTTGCAAAAATTTACTTTTACATAGAAAATACATATTTGCACCAAATTTCCGCACTTGCAACTTGTTTGGGTTTTTAAACTCTGTACCCATAGGGTATATTAAAGTAGCTAAAGTGTATGTAACAGGCAGAAGGAAGCATTTCCGACCCCATAAAGTATATATATTCTTGATCAGCATCAACAGGCGAGTCAATAGAGACATGTCCGTCTGACCGTCCGTATGAACACGTAGATCTCAGAGACTACAAGAGCTGGAGCAACCAAATTTGGTGTCAGCGTTCGTGTAGTGTCTACGCAGATCAAGTTTGATTATAATTTTTGCCACGCCCACTTCGGCCCCCGCAATTTATGAAAAACGAATAACTGTAGTTAAATTAAAGATAGCGTATTTTTATTTGGCACACCCAATAATATGGCCAAAAGGTATCAGCTGAAGTATCGGAGATATATCCATTTACAATTTGTACTGAAATGCCCAGTGGGACTTTGCGTAGTAAGTGCGAGCGAGATAGCATGCGTTAGTTGCTGCCGCTTGTGAGGAGAATTTGAGATTGAACTGATGGCAAATTTTAAGGAGTTTGATTTAATACAGTTAGTTTACTTGGTACAGGGTATACTCAAAGTCGGCAGGGATGACTTGGTTGTTTCATTGTGTCTAATCCGATAAGAACGCGCAAAATTAATTTGATTTAAAATTACAAAGTGCAAAAATTATTCAAAAGAAATCACATAGCGGTCAGAGTTGTAGAGTGACCATTACTGGTTACACAAACATTACACAAACCGAAAGAAAATAATTCCGAGTGAATTTTTAATGAGAATTAATGAAATAAAAAGGAGAAATTAAATTAACAAATTATTAAAAAAAAAAAACCCCAAAAAACATTTAATTAATTAAAAAAAATATTTTTTCGCATATCCAAAAAAGGTTTTTAATTACTCAAAACAAAAATATATATTTTCACATTTACAGAATTATATTATAAGAAAATATTTTCAAATTATTGAAAAAAATCTGCCTCTTTTCACAAACAAAAAAATTTAATTGTTTCAAAAAAATTTACATTTTTCGAAAAAACTTCCGTTCTGAGCTGCAATTCTGGCATTTTAAATAAGAAAAAAAATTCCACGCAATTTCAAGCACAGGACCCAGCCAACGCTCCCAATAATTATTCATCCTCACAAAAGATCTTCCAAATTATAATTATTTCACCATTAATTATCCTTATATACCATTTACATACATACATATGCACATTCAATTTATATATATTTCCACATACATACATCTATATCACATCACATATACACATCTACATACACATCCAAATCCATTTATGTATTACATACATATACCGGCAATCGTGAGTTCAAGTGCAAGTACAAGTCCAAGTGTAAGCTGAAAATAAAAAGGCAATTAGTTTCTGTGTATTAACAAAATCCAATCAAACTTACCTATTATAATTGTCTGCCGGCTCCAAAGCATTGTTCCACCGCTATAAAAACTAACAAGAAACTAGAAGGATGGGCTTCGGATACCTTTGCAAACTGTCTTTTTCAATTACATATAAATAACCAGAATCAAAAGAAAGTATAAAAAACTAATCATGCCGGTGGCTCCAAAAAAAAAATAAACTTTTAAGTAAAAAAAATTTTTTTTGGTCCGATTGTTCCTATACCAGCTATATCATATAGTAGGCCGATTCTGTTGAAACTCACCAGACACATTTTTATACATATCAAACTTACAGATACCAAATTTGGAGTGAATCTCTATTTAAATAACCAAGATTTTCATCTAAAACCAATTATTTGGACGACCGTTCCTATGGGAGCTATATGATATATATATATATATATATATATATATATATATGTTTTTTAAACAACCAAGTTATTGCTCGAAATCCATATTCATGACCGATCGTTCCCATGGGAGCTATATGATATAGTCAACCGATTTTATTCAAACTTGGTTAAGAAGTATATAAAACTAACTTCGTAATATTTCGTTGGAAAACAACAAAGTTATTGAGGTTAAAGCATTTCACGACCGATCGTTCCTATGGGAGCTATATGATATAGTCATCCGATCGGAATAATTCTGAGATATACAATGCGTGCATCAAAAAAAAGCCCAGGTGCAAAATTTTAGCTCTGTAGCTTTAAGGTTCTCGGAGATTGCGTTGATCCAGACAGACGGATAACGGACAGACAGACGGACATACTGACAGACGGACAGGGCTAAATGAACTCAGCTCATCGTGCCGATCAAGAATATATATACTTTATACAGTCGGAGATGTTTCCTTCTATGCGTTGCAAACTTCTGACTAAAATTAATATACCTTATTGCAAAGGTATAAAAATGAATTAACAAGGGTAAATCAATTAGTTAACTACATTTATGCTCTAAAAAAAAAAACAAAATTTACAAAAATCTTGATTTGAGAATTTTCTTGTTAGAACTATTTAGCCCTCACTATAAATAATAAGTTTGTTAAATTTTGCTAAGTAGCTTAGTATGTTAAATAATTTGCTATTATAATGTTCAGCTTTAAGTCTACTGTATATAACAACAATTAAATGAATATTGTTAATTTGAAATTAATATGATGTATTAATATAATTCTTTTCCTAGTGACATGGCAATAAGATAGATCGATGATCTAAAACGTTTAAGGGATTTTCAGCAAAATATCCGCAATGAAAATCATAGGTAGGGTAGGGTAAAGAGCGAGCGGATCAATATCATCTGTAATTCCGCATGATTCGCCTCATTGATTATTGAAGCCTCACTAAATTTTGATTAACTCTTTGCTTTTCTTTTAGACCAGAGGACCATGAAGTTCGTTTTGTTGTGTTTTTCAGAGACTATTTAATTTCAGGTTTTAATGTAGTTTCTGTAGGGATCCTTAACTTTAAAATTTGTAATTGTAGAGTCAGGTTTCTAGCAAAAACCCATCCCACGCCGAAAGAGCTAAGGTTCCAGAGGGTCCCGCTCCGCTAAGCAATCCTGACTCGCAGAAAGATAAGAGTAATAAGACCCGGCCGCGGTAGGTCAACAATTAGGGTATACTGACCTCAGTGTTAATCATACTTGGATAAGAGCTTCTATATTGCTTAAAAAAAAATATCTTTTATAGGTTAGTTTGATTAAAGGATTCATCGTAGACATTTTGTATATACTTCTGTACTCTTTAGTTCATTACCCTACATTATACCGTACATAATTTTGACGCACAAAGTTTGGCCCATTTTTATTTTTGCGTAAATTACATTACAATCAGTATCAACAGCCGAGTCGATGGAGACATGTCCGTCCGTTTGTCCGTCCGTCCGTATGAACACGTAGATCTCAGAGACTACAAGAACTAGAGCAACCAAATTTGGTGTCTGCATTTGTGTAGTGTCTACGCAGATCAAGTTTGTTTTAAATTTTTGCCACGCCCACCTAAACTCTCGCAATTTACGTAAAACGAATAACTGGAGTTATATTAAAGGTAGCGTATTTTTATTTGGCACACCGTATAATATGGCCAAATGGTATTAGCTGACCAAATTTCGTTAAAATCGGACAAGAAAAACGAAGATATATCTATGTACAATTTGTACTGAAATGGCCAGCTGCAGCATGCGTTCGTTGCTGCAGCTTGTAAGGAGAATTTTAGTTTGAATTATTGGCGAATTCGAAAGAGTTTGGTTTTATAAAGTTTCCCTACTTGGTACAGGTTATACTCAAAGTCGGCAGGGACGACTTGCTTGCTTCATTTCATTGAATTTTGATTAGTTTTTTCTTTCGCTTTAAAAAATTTTTCAGTAATTAAAAAATATGTGCTCACAGCCAATCCTCCGCAGCTCATATCGTTTACCACCCTTGTCACAAAGGGTGGACGTAAAGGTGAGGCCATTTCCGTTTCTCCTGGAAATGGTCTCTCTATACAGACGAATGAAACTGTAGTTTCCGAACAGTCCGGGCAACTACCAAATTCTTTGGTTATTGCCAAAAGCCGTCCAGTTAGAGGAACACAATTCATTAGGCCTCTGACTGGAGTACCACCGAGAAAACATATATTTGTTTTTAGGCTTGATCCCGAAACTTCTTCGGATGACGTCTTAGGTTACATTAAGACAAAAATGCAAGCATCCAAAATAGCGGTGGAAAAATTTAAATTTAATTATCATAGGGAGATCTCTTCCTTTAAAATTAGTGTCCTGGTTGAACTGTTTGACTGCATTTGTAGTAACAGCTTTTGACCGGATCACATTTTAGTGAAAGAATATACGGCCAAAAAGAAAACTCGTGGCTTCTTCTTCTATCGCTTCCGGAATATCAGCATCTGCTGGTGTTCCAAAAAACTAATTTCGTACCTTAATCTGGCCTATCAGAACGTAAGAGGACTTAAATCTAAGCTTCCTAGACTTTATGTAGATAGTCTAGTATTTGATTATAAAATTTTAGTATTTTCAGAGACTTGGTTAAAACCTGACATTAACGATGCATCAGTTCTGTCTGCAAAATTTTCAATATTCAGGTGTGATCGCATTTCGCGTGTAGGCGGAGGAGTCTTGATTGCCATTGACTCGTCGTTATCTTCTGACCGGATTCAATCTCCTGATAACCAAGAGATTGAGTTTGTAAGTGTCAAGGTCAGTGTTAAGACTTTCTCTGTCTACATTACTTGCTCGTACATTCCGTCACAATCCAACATGGCGGTGTACATTAAACACTTGGTTTCTATTCAACACACCTCATATTTACTGTCTGATAGAGACATGTTAATTGTTCTCGGTGACTTTAATTTACCGGAAATAGTATGGTCCCCTACTGACGAATCTGCTTTGTTGCTCCCTTCTATTTCACATTGCTTTATTGAAGGTATTTTCGAGTTATCCTTGACTCAAATAAATCCAGTCCGCAACAAGATATTTGTTCTCGATTCCACCAATGGTGCAATTTCTAGAATAGACCCTCTTGTGTTGCCTGAAGATAGTTTTCATCCTACTTTGGAGTTAACTATTGATCTTCCGTATCGTGTACCGAATATTGGTGCCTGTCCTGCGGTTAAATCCCGTAATTTTCGGAAGACCAATTTTAGTAAGTTAAATGAGTTCAATATTAAAAATGATTGGTCTTCCCTGTATAGTTGTTCAAACATGAACCAAGCTATTTCTCTGTTTTATAACACTTTTGGTTCGCTTTTTAAGGTTTGTGTACCGCTGAGGATCCCTGTGTCGGCCTATAAGCCCCCCTGGCATTCTCGGGAGCTAACTAACCTGAAAAATGAAAAATCGAGGTGTTATAAAATTTACAAGAAATCAGGCCGCTCCTCAGACTATGCCCGGTACGTAGACGCTCGATCAAAGTTTTTGACGCGTAATAAATTAGAATTTTCTAGTAATCCTAAACAATTTTATAGCTTTGTGAGTTCCAAACGCAAAATGTCTGTCTTCCATGTTCCCAGCTATCTGGAAGGAATCCTATATAGTTCCTCTCCATAAAAGCGGTAAAAAACCGGAAGGATCCAACTATAGGGGTATTTCTAATTTGTCCAATATACCTAAATCTTTTGAAAAATTAATCACTTTTCAATTTCAACATGGGTTTGTGAAATGTAGATCTACTACCACTAACCTTTTAGAATTTACTTCTTTAACGATCGAAGGATTTAGAAATGCAAGGCAAACTGATGTCATATATACAGATTTCAGTAAATAGTATTGGCTTTCCAAGTCCTTTAATTAGTTGGATTCGTGAATATCTGAGAAATAGAAAAAGAGGGTTCTTTTTAAATGGTCATATTCCAGTTCCATCCATGTTACTTCGGGGGTGCCTCAGGGTAGTCATTTGGGACCACTGCTGTTTACCCTTTTCATTAATGACCCTCCCTCTGTAATAAGTTATTCTCGTGCTCCTATTTACGCAGATGACGTTAAGTTTTGCTTTAGTTACAAGGACACTGCACTCGCCGAGCAGGAGAGGAGGTTAAAAGAAGAATTTCGTGCAGAGCTTGAAAATGTTAGAGGCCAAATAAGTAACTTAAGAGTAGAAACACCGCAAGTGGAATTGTACCAAAAGGTAACAATTAACGCGAATATAAAGTATGAAGTGAAGTTAGATATAGTTAAGTCTGTACCTAATTTTAACGCAGACCACGAAGAATACGAATCGTGAAGTGAGGCACACTTGCGCAGAAATCAAGGACGATGCCTTACACGCCTTCATGGCAGAGCTCAAGAGGTCCCTTAAAGCATTGGTTATCCCAGCGAAGCCGAGGGATTTGCCCTCCACTTTAGCTACGGCTAGGGAGGCCGAAAATAGCATAGAAAGAAGTGCGTTTGTCGCATCATATGCCAAGGTAGTTGAGGAAAGGAGTCATACTAGCGACAATAACAGATTAGGCAATCGAACCCACATTTCGTAGGAAATCGGGGCCAAAGTAATAAGCCGGACATGAGACAACCGGCAAGTGACAAGGATGCACAGCCAAGGAATCAAGTGCAGCCTATGGATATCCATCCCTCGACATCAAGATTCAGGTAACAGACAAACTGGCGAAAGGATCGGGCCTCACAGGATGAGACTAAGAAGAGACAAAACACATAAGAGCATATGTAATATTACCCATAAAGCTCCCATCAAAGATGAGAAAGAATACGAAGCCTTTTGATTTGACAACCGACGGTTCTGCCAGTGGCACTAGTGCAGTGCTGTCCCAAGGGGGAAGGCCGATAACAATGATATCTCAAACGTTAAAGGCATGCGAATCGCACTATGCTACAAACGAAAGAGAATTGTTGGCCATCGTGTGGGCCCTGGAAAAATTTCAAAATTACCTTTATGGTATTGAGAATTGCATATTTACACATTCGCAGTGTCAGAAAAGAACACAAATGCGAAAATAAAGAGGTGGAAAAGGGAACTTTGTCGCAGATGCCTTGTCCAGGCAGGAGCTTAACGCTCTCCAAAATGAGACGGAATCGGACGTAGCTACCGTCCTTAGTGAGGAATCCCTAACGTATACCATAGAAAAGTCGGACAATCCCATAAATTGCTGCAGGAACCAGATAGTCCTAAAAGAAGCGCGATATGCTTTGCTTCGCAGGCATATCCCCTTTGGCAAAAAAACTCGCCACTTAGTCCAATTCACGGCCAAAATCAATCTGATTGAAACATTGAAACTTGCCGTCAATCCTGACGTTGTAAATGTGTTCCATTGTGAACTGCAGACTTTAGCGATTTTCCAGCACGAACTCGTGTCCCTGTTCCCTGCAACTAAATTCTGGTATTGCAAGAAGATCGTTGCAGATATCACAAATAAGAAAGAACAGATTGAAATAATTAATACCGAGCATAACCGTGCGCATAGAGCACCACAGGAGAATATAAAGCAAGTAGGGATTATTACTTCCCAAAGATGGCTAAATTAGCCAATGAGGTAGTGTTAAATTGCAGGTGTGCATTACTGCCAAATATAACCGGCACCCCAAAAAACAAGAAATTGGAGAGACACCAATACCATCGTGTAGCGGGGACCAGAAACTATTTCTTACATGCGTAGATAAGTTCTCTAAACTCTATCTCTATCGTTCAACCTTAAGCATCTAGAGCAATCTCTAATGGCTCTCTAATGGGCAAGTGGAACGCTTCCACAGCACATTAGCGGAAATCGCTAGGTGTCTTAAAATTGACAAGCGGTCCCAAAAGAATTAAGTGAAAAAATAGAGTGTAAGATAAAAATAGCACAGCAAGACTCGCTAGCCAGAAATAACACCAACAGGCATAATAGGGTGTTTGAGATAGAGAAAAAGTATACCTCAAATGCAACAAAAGATTGGGCAAGAAATTGTTCGCACTATGTACCGAAGGTACCATCCAAACTGACCTAGAAACGTCAGTTCTTATTAGGGGAGGGTGGTTCATAAGCACAATTTGCGATAATTCCACAATAATTTCATTTCACACGGGGTTATCAGGATATTGTTTATACTCGTTGCACTCACGCTAACTATATTCCAATTCTGGACGGTGATGTTTTAGTGTGGGAGCAGCAATGTTATATAAAGCATTCATCAAATTTATCAAATTTTGCAACAATATTAGATAATACAGTAAGATTAGCAGAACTTTTCCCAGCAATCGCATATGCGAAAGCCAGTTTGGACTATATAGGATCCGCACTTAAAATAGTGGCAGGCACTCCAGACGCATCTGATTTAGAAAAGATTAAATTCACAGAGACTCAACTCATAGAGTCAAGTAATAAGCAGGTGATTGTAATCACCGAAACTTAATTACAAATAAACCGGTTACAGACACTGTCAATAGATTAATTAAAGAAAAGAAGGGCGAGTTTGTCGGTAGGCCCCATTTGTACGAAACCTTACTTGCACGAAATAGAATGGTAATAACAGAAATTCAAAATCTCATGTGGACGATCACACTCGCCGAATCTAATATCATAAATCCGACAATATTCGATCATAATGAACCGAACATCTCACAGAAATACCTGTAATAAGTCTAATGAGTGTACCAAAAATTAAAATATTCCAATCAGATAACATAGTTCATATAATTGTCAAATATCCTAATGTAAAAAATGATAGCAAAAAAGTTATGTTATGTGCGCCGGTCGAGTTCAACCGTTAACAGAGTGCGGCACGACCCACTATGCAACCTTTTGCAAGAAATCATTGCATGAAACCTGCGCCAGCGGGTTACACTCAGGAGAATCAGTAACATGTCACACACAACCCAGTCACCTAGAGCCAATAACAATCGTGGATAAAGGTACTGTCTTCATCAACGACCTACCAGCAAGTGTCAGAGTGGACGACGGGCCGACAATTGCCACCAAGGGCACATGCCTCATCACATTTGAGTTTGAAGTGACCATAAATGAGACCATTTTCCTCAACTACAATCGAGTGATAAAAAATCTCCGCACCTGAACATTACCGAACACGACCAAGTGCTTAGCCTGCCATTGCTCGAAAGAATGAACGAGCATAGTCTTGACATCATCTGGCAGCTAAGAGACGACGTAACCTCGGGAGGAACAACCAATGTCTGGCTCATAACTGGTATAGCCATCGGTCTCACCCTCTGCTGCATAGACGGTATTCCACAATGCAGGAACCGAAGAAAGGCATCCTCAAACTACAAGCGTTGGCGAAGGAAATGAGCGTCACCGAGGACGGCAACGACTTTAAGGGGGGAGTAGTTAACGGCATAGTTAATGAAAGGCCCTCGCAGCGGAAATGATGCACGCCCGGCAATGTTGCTGTGTCAGGCGTTTGTGGTATTGTGTAAACAGGTTGCAAGCGGTGATTGGTCGATGCATTATGCTGACTCGGCCATGGGTTAAATAATTTAAATACCTATTTCAGCCTGTTCGGCCGTGGCGTTCATAAATCTTTTAATTTATATATACATATGTATATTTGCATTTGCAAAAATTTACTTTTACATAGAAAATACATATTTGCACCAAATTTCCGCACTTGCAACTTGTTTGGGTTTTTAAACTCTGTACCCATAGGGTATATTAAAGTAGCTAAAGTGTATGTAACAGGCAGAAGGAAGCATTTCCGACCCCATAAAGTATATATATTCTTGATCAGCATCAACAGGCGAGTCAATAGAGACATGTCCGTCTGACCGTCCGTATGAACACGTAGATCTCAGAGACTACAAGAGCTGGAGCAACCAAATTTGGTGTCAGCGTTCGTGTAGTGTCTACGCAGATCAAGTTTGATTATAATTTTTGCCACGCCCACTTCGGCCCCCGCAATTTAGGAAAAACGAATAACTGTAGTTAAATTAAAGATAGCGTATTTTTATTTGGCACACCCAATAATATGGCCAAAAGGTATCAGCTGAAGTATCGGAGATATATCCATTTACAATTTGTACTGAAATGCCCAGTGGGACTTTGCGTAGTAAGTGCGAGCGAGATAGCATGCGTTAGTTGCTGCCGCTTGTGAAAAGAATTTGAGATTGAACTGATGGCAAATTTTAAGGAGTTTGATTTAATACAGTTAGTTTACTTGTTACAGGGTATACTCAAAGTCGGCAGGGATGACTTGGTTGTTTCATTGTGTCTAATCCGATAAGAACGCGCAAAATTAATTTGATTTAAAATTACAAAGTGCAAAAATTATTCAAAAGAAATCACATAGCGGTCAGAGTTGTAGAGTGACCATTACTGGTTACACAAACATTACACAAACCGAAAGAAAATAATTCCGAGTGAATTTTTAATGAGAATTAATGAAATAAAAAGGAGAAATTAAATTAACAAATTATTAAAAAAAAAAAAAACCCCAAAAAACATTTAATTAATTAAAAAAAATATTTTTTCGCATATTCAAAAAAAGGTTTTTAATTACTCAAAACAAAAATATATATTTTCACATTTACAGAATTATATTATAAGAAAATATTTTCAAATTATTGAAAAAAATCTGCCTCTTTTCACAAACAAAAAAATTTAATTGTTTCAAAAAAATTTACATTTTTCGAAAAAACTTCCGTTCAGAGCTGCAATTCTGGCATTTTAAATAAGAAAAAAAATTCCACGCAATTTCAAGCACAGGACCCAGCCAACGCTCCCAATAATTATTCATCCTCACAAAAGATCTTCCAAATTATAATTATTTCACCATTAATTATCCTTATATACCATTTACATACATACATATGCACATTCAATTTATATATATTTCCACATACATACATCTATATCACATCACATATACACATCTACATACACATCCAAATCCATTTATGTATTACATACATATACCGGCAATCGTGAGTTCAAGTGCAAGTACAAGTCCAAGTGCAAGCTGAACATAAAGCAAGCAAGTCGTCCCTGCCGACTTTGAGTATACCCTGTACCAAGTAGGTGAACTTTATAAAATCAAACTCCTTCGAATTTGCCATTAATTCAAACTAAAATTCTCCTTACAAACGGCAGCAACAAACCCATGCTATCTCGCTCACACTTACTACGCAGTGTTGCACTAGGCAGTTCAGTGCAAATTTTACATAGATATATCTTCGCTATTTCTTGTCCGATTTTAGCCAAATTTGGTCAGCAGATACCTTTTGGCCATATTATTGGGTGTGCCAAATAAGAATACGCTATCTTTAATATAACACTAGTAATTCGTTTTTCCTAAATTGCGGAGGCGGAAGTGGGCGTGGCAAAAATTTGAAACAAACTTGATCTGCGTAGACACTACACGAATGCTGACACCAAATTTGGTTGCTCTAGCTCTTGTAGTCTCTGAGATCCACGTGTTCAT
The DNA here is from genome assembly GCA_018903615.1 of Drosophila neocordata. Classification (NCBI taxonomy): domain Eukaryota; kingdom Metazoa; phylum Arthropoda; class Insecta; order Diptera; family Drosophilidae; genus Drosophila; species Drosophila neocordata. Next base: position 433,111 of record JAEIGI010000047.1, read on the forward strand.
ACGGACGGACGGACGGACAGACGGACGGACGGACAGACGGACATGTCTCAATCGACTCGGCTATTGATGCTGATCAAGAATATATATACTTTATGGGGTCGGAAATGCTTCCTTCTGTCTGTTACATACATTTAGCGACTTTAATATACCCTTTTACCCTATGGGTACAGGGTATAATAAAAAGGCAATTAATTTCTGTGTATTAACAAAATTCAATCAAACTTACCTATTATAATTGTCTGCCGGCTCCAAAGCATTGTTCCACCGCTATAAAAACTAACAAGAAACTAGAAGAATGGGCTTCGGATACCTTTGCAAACTGTCTTTTTCAATTACATATAAATAACCAGAATCAAAAGAAAGTATAAAAAACTAATCATGCCGGTGGCTCCAAAAAAAAAATAAACTTTTAAGTAAAAAAAATTTTTTTTGGTCCGATTGTTCCTATACCAGCTATATCATATAGTAGGCCGATTCTGTTGAAACTCACCAGACACATTTTTATACATATCAAACTTACATATACCAAATTTGGAGTGAATCTCTATTTAAATAACCAAGATTTTCATCTAAAACCAATTATTTGGCCGACCGTTCCTATGGGAGCTATATGATATATATATATATATATATATGTTTTTTAAACAACCAAGTTATTGCTCGAAATCCATATTCATGAGCGATTGTTCCTATGGAAGCTATATGATATAGTCAACCGATTTTGATAAAACTTGGTGGATATGTTAAGAAGTATATAAAACTCACAAATACCAACTTTCGTAATATTTCGTTGGAAAACAACAAAGTTATTGAGGTTAAAGCTCCGATCGACCGATCGTTCCTATGGGAGCTATATGATATAGTCATCCGATCGGAATGATTCCGATATCATATATCATATATCATATATCATATATCATATATCATATATCATATATCATATATCATATATCATATATCATATATCATATATCATATATCATATATCATATATCATATATCATATATCATATATCATATATCATATATCATATATCATATATCATATATCATATATCTATATCATATATCATATATCATATATCATATATCATATATCATATATCATATATCATATATCATATATCATATATCATATATCATATATCATATATCATATATCATATATCATATATCATATATCATATATCATATATCATATATCATATATCATATATCATATATCATATATCATATATCATATATCATATATCATATATCATATATCATATATCATATATCATATATCATATATCATATATCATATATCATATATCATATATCATATATCATATATCATATATCATATATCATATATCATATATCATATATCATATATCATATATCATTTATCATTTATCATTTATCATTTATCATTTATCATTTATCATTTATCATTTATCATTTATCATTTATCATTTATCATTTATCATTTATCATTTATAATTTTGTAATGGTCGCGATATTTA